>JAVIAB010000160.1:16857048-17179548 GCA_032433765.1 Megaustenia siamemsis | reverse complement strand
TAAATAATTCCTTTTCTCCACACTTTTTATCAACTGTTATAAATAATTCCTTTATTCTACGTTTTAAATCAACATTTGTATATAATTCTTTTTCTCCACACTGTTTATCAACTGTTGTAAATAATTACTTTATTCTACGTTTTCTATCAACTGTTGTAAGTAATTCCTTTTCTCCACACTGTTTATCAACTGTTGTAAATAATTACTTTATTCCACGTTTTAAATCAACATTTGTAAATAATTATTTTTCTCCACACTGTTTATCAACTGTTGTAAATAATTACTTTATTCCACGTTTTCTATCAACTGTTGTAAACAATTCCTTTATACTACATTTCTGTATCAACTGTTGTAGATTATACCGTTATTCTACATTTGTTTACGCTTTTGAAATTCCTTGTTTTTACCTCTCAATAAAATTCTATAGGTAATTCCTTTAATCTATGTTTTAATCAATCGCTCTACCGCTTCCTGTACCCTTCTTTTAAATGTACCCTTCTATGTTAATGAACTCTGCTGCAAATGTAATAAGCTTGATTGGTTCTATTGGTTCTATTGGTTATGGAAGGCCTCGGTATCACTGGAAACGAATTAAAATCCATAATCGCTCAATCGCCCGTGCCAGTGGAATCATCCGAATTACTAACTCATCTCCCAAACATAGAAAGGTAGCTGTAGTCCCCATTATAGCAGTATAATAAGCTTGATATGTAAGTCTAGGTCGGGGGCGACTAGAAGAGATACTTGGTATCTTGGTAGAACGGCAACAGAGTTAATGCAATGTATGTGGATGAGTGCAATTTTTTCTCAATCTCTTTTGATGTTTTCTAGCTTTGACATTTAACACACTTCATTATCATCATCATCATCACCATCATCATTAAGTGTCGTCTCCAATGGTTGGCTACAATGAAACGTCATTCCGCTCTGTCTATTGCTTTTGTAGTGCGGGTTGTCATAGGCTGATTTGTCCATCTTTTGATGTTTCTTGGTCTGTCTCTGTTTCTTTTACCTTCTATTATCCCTTTCCAAGATTACATTTAGTAGACAACTGTATTTGTTAACATGCTCCAAAAATATCATTTGTATTGTTTGAATTATGTTTATTTCTTAACTTTTCATTTGTGGTTGTTTTAAGACTTCATCGTTTGTTTTCTTTTATTTCCAGCCAATTCTTATTTCTCAATAAATCCACATTTCAAAGGTTTCAATTTTCTGTTCAGTTTTTTTTGGTCAAATGCCCATATTTCTGCACCATACAGGAATGTTGAAATAATATTACATTTTGCAATTCTCAGTTTTAGCTGTGGTGTTATTTGTTTTGATGTTAGTATATTTTTCATGGCATTAAAATTACTTTTTGCCATATCTATTTTTTTGTTTATTCCAGTTTTACATCTTCCATCACTGATTGTATGTCCAAGATAGTTGTAGCTTTGAAATGTATCCAGGTCTATTCCTTCAACTTTGATATCCACTTGTAGGTTTTGAGTATTATCCTTAGTTATGATCATAATTTTAATCTTTTTAATATTCATATCTAATCCATATTTTTTTGCTTGTTATGTTTATTTCATTAATTAATTGTTGTAGATTTTTATGATTTTCTGCTAATAATACAGTAATAATAAGCATATCTTAGGTTATTGATTACCTTTCCATTATTGTATAGGACTGGTATCTTTGTGATGTTTTTAAAGATTTGCTCAGTGACACACTTCAGACTGTAGTAAATGGAAACATTCACAGAGACATTTTGCAACAACAAACATGGCATTGGTTGTCGTTTTTCAGTAGAAATAATCAATCTCTTTTTCTAAATTCTCATTTAATGCTTGCAGAGAAAGATTATTCACTTTGTAAAATTGTTGTTCATGTTTTGAATGAAGGGTTCATGCATGTCTCAAATTAATGAACAAAGCTCAGAAAGAAAGCTTGATATAAACTGTTATTAATTCCTTTGTTTTAACTGGAATCTTTGGTGAAACGTCAAGTGTTGCTCCAAAAGATATGTTTAATGTTTTATTGCCTTGCAAATGTTGTTTGAGTAGATACGCAAATCTCTTAACTACATTTCCAGTTATTGTTTGTTAATCCCTTAATTGAATTGAAGCCTTTGAAATGTGAATATAGAGAAGAATAGGTAGAATTGGATGGAAGGAAAAGAAAACAAACGATGAAGTCTTAAAACAACTAAAAATGAAAAGAGAACTAATAAGCACAATTCAAACAAGACAAATGCGATTTTTGTGCCATGTTAAAAGACACAACAGCCTACTAAAAGTAAACCTTGAGGGGAAAATAGAAGGTAAAAGATGCAGAGGAGACCAAAACTAACATGGACGAGTAACATCAAAAGATGGACAAATCAGCCTATGACAACCTACACCACCAAGGCAAGAGACAGAGCAGAATGGCGCTCCATGGTAGCCAAACTTCGATGCGGAGACGGCACTCGATGATGATGATTAATCTCTTAACCACATTTCCAGTTTATTATTTCAATAGTTATGATAATCTCTTAACTTCAATTCCCTAGTTATTGTTTGAAAGCACGTGCTAATCTTACTACTATATTGCCCTGTAATGTTTTCTTCCCATCTACTTGTGAGCCAGCTCGGAGAGACTAACTTAGTATTCAGTTGTTATTGAAGATGAAAACTGAATTCTATTATATATTAATGATTACTTCACAGAAATACTTGATTTATCACTTCACAGAAAGATTTGAGTTATAATTTCTCAAAAACACTTGATTTATCACTCACAGAAACACTTGATTTATCTCTACACAGAAACACTTGATTTATCTCTTCACAGCAAAACAAGATTTATCTCTTATCATAAACACTTGATTTATCTCTTCCCATAAACACTTAAATTTATCTCTCCTCAGAAACACTTGATTTATCTCTACTCAGAAACACTTGATTTATTTCTCCTCAGAAACACTTGATTTATCACTTCACAGAAACACTTGATTTATCTCTCCCCAGAAACACTTGATTTATCACTTCTCATAAACATTTGATTTCTCTCTACTCAGAAACACTTGATTTATCACTTTACAGAAACACTTAATTTATCTCTCACCAGAAACACTCTATTTACCTCTTCACAGAAACACTTGATTTATCTCTCCTTAGAAACACTTGATTTATCACTTCACATAAACACTTGATTTATCTCTCCTCATAAACACTTGATTTATCTCTCATTAGAAACACTTGATTTATCACTTCTCATAAACATTTGATTTATATCTCATCAGAAACACTTGATTTATCACTTTACAGAAACATTTAATTTATCTCTCATCAGAAACACTCGATTTATCTCTTCACAGAAACACTTGATTTATCTCTCCTCAGAAACACTTGATTTATCTCTCCTCAGAAACACTTGATTTATCTCTCATCAGAAACACTTGATTTATCACTTCTCATAAACACTTGATTTATCTCTCCTCAGAAAAAAAAGATTTATCTCTTATCAGAAACACTTGATTTAACTCTTCTCATAAACACTCGATTTATCACTTTTCATAAATACTTGATTTATCTCTCCTCAGAAACACGTGATTTATCTCTCCTCAGAAACACTTGATTTATCTCTCCTCAGAAACGCATGATTTATCTTTCCCCACAAAACACTTGATTTATCTCTCGACAGAAACACTTGGTTTATTTCTCCTCAGAAACACATGATTTATTTCTCCTCAGAAACACTTGATTTATCACTTCCCAGAAACACCTGATTTATCACTTCTCATAAACATCAACCACTGCTGGAGACTAAAGATTGATGTGTTTCTCAATTTGCTGACCACCGACAGAAAGAAATGTTAATCTCAAACTAAAGCGTCCAGATATTTCAATGAAAACCCGTTGATCGAAATTGGTATTCATTTAACGAAGAGAAATAGCTAAATTTTACATTTTAAATCGTTTCTGGGATAAAAATGAGAAAGAACCACGATTTGTTTCGTTAAGTGACAGTAATGTTTGGAAAAGAAAGACTCGATGGCTGATTATCGCCTCGAGCGTAATGTGTTATTTCCGTTAGTCTTGAGAGAGCGGTCATCGGCTGATAAGGAAACAGGTCAACAAAATGTGTACAATATTTGTTTATCACAGGAGTCTTAACAATTTTATTCTCCCATTTTGGCTGAGGAATTTTAAAATTTCCTCTTCTTTTGGTCTTTATATTTTGGCTTTCAGCGTGAAGGGGAGATATAATTTGTGGTCTTTTTCTCTTTTGTTGGCTTCTGGTGCTTTTATGTTTCCTAGTTGCTCTGTTTCACGAATCCATCTTTTTGTCGTGGTTGAACCTTGAGTCTGGTATTCTCGTAACGTTTATTAAAATCTCGTTTTGTTGCGCTTATTAATTCTGTCTTATCATGTGCCAAACCATTCTTATTGTTGTTTCTTTATGTATTCAGTAGCGGAAATTATTCCTTGCTTTTTTTTATTATCTCATTTTTTAATTATCTTTCAAGATGATCCCTGTATATCATTCAACATATTTTATCTCGGTAGTGGTTATTTTTCATATTTTTCTCGAGTCTAGAGTCCAGGACTGGCATTGGTAGCACAGCGTTATGATGAAAATTGTATTGTAGAGTGCCCGTTTTGCCTCTGGACTTATTTCGTTGTTGGTTAGCGGTGATGATAGTTGCCCATCATGTGACAAGTTTAGTTGCATTTTGACTCTATTTCTGTGTATGTGAATTGTCACTAGACTTCCAAGGTATTCCTCCACCTGTTTTAACTGTCTGTCGTTTATTGTTATGTTGATGTTTGTTTTTCTTCTTTTGCGATGTTCATGACTTTTAATTTGCTGGTTTTCATGTTGGCATTTCCTCAAAATGGTATGTTCTCTATACAAATCAAATGGTTATCTTAACTCCGTCTGTTTTCATGTATTCTATTTCATTTCTTTCTCTCTGACGTCTTACTTGTTAGTCTGTTTGTTATTCTGGTTGTCTGTCTACCTGCTTATCTATATGTGTGTCTGTCTGCTCTTTCTCTCTCTCTCTCTCTCTCTCTCTCTCTAACCCACCAGTGAACTTTTTCAGAGCCCATTCGATTGAAAACCGCAAATCTATAATCATAGATCTAAATAAATATAACCATTAGTCAGTATTACATTAGAGGACTTCAGAGTTACCTTGTGTCACCAACATTGTAGGCCTTCAATGAAGACATCATCCACAGGTTGTGTGACATTGACAAGAGTTGAACGATCTAGTGTACTATATATAATCTTGTCGTTAGGGGCTGCCCTTTCACTTCATGATGATTGCCTAGAGTCCACAGCCTCTCTCCCAACCTCTTATACAACATCGATCTCATCGTTTCATTACAAACATTATACTATTATTATTTTGGCACACTTTTGCAACAAACATGTAGCCTTGATGGTATCAAATTTTACATGAAACAGATTTCTTTTCATATGGGAGATAATTCAACAGATTATCAAATGTGTGGTTTTTCAACGATTGGCTCCCTTAGATTGTATCTTCAATTTTCCATTGACTATTGTTCATTGGGATTTACACTGTTCCATGGTCATCTCTTGCTCATTGTAAAAAGTGTCGATGTCATCTTCTTCGGTATTACTTGTTGGTGTATAAGCTTGAATTATGCTGATATCCAATAGTCTACCTCTCAATTTTACTAGCAGAATTCTATCTGATACTGGCCAAAATCCTTTCACTGTTTTGCTTCTTTCTCTATCTAACATAATGCCTACACCTCTTTCGTGTGGGGTTTCACAAGAGTAAATTACATTTCCGCTATCGCTTTGTAATAATCCTGTTCTTTTCCATCTCATTTCACATAGTCCCAATATGTTCAATTTCATTCTCTTCATTTCTTGACTGATGTTTTCTAGTTTTCCAACCTGGAATGCTGATCTAATGTTCCAAGTTCCTATTGCTAGTGTCTCTTTATTTTTGATCTTGCATACAGTAAGTAGCTTGATGACGATCTGGTGTCACCTGTAACACATGACGCTCCCTACCGGACGAGGTGGCTGTGGAGTCCCCATTAACGTCGTTAGCTGTAGATATAAAGTTGTGATTTGTCATGATTAGTCTAGGCAATATAAGAAGGTAGTTTGCCATTCCTTTCCTTCTTGGCAGTGACTGTACTAGCCGGAGATTTAAGCCATTGTCTCTATACATGAGATCCTCTGCCTGCCATCGCGGTGTGGGGACCATAACCGGCGCTACTTGTCGGCTGCTCCCACAACACCATCCACCACCTATTCCAACGGCTTCACATAACCCTGAAAGGGAGCTAAACGGGAGCTCCACATTGCCCAAGGGTGTCCCGAAGACTAGCGGAGGTAAAGGAGACGTCTTACTCCTCTTTTGGTAGGGCAGAACTCTACCCCGCTAAACTAGGCCAAAGCAAAAAGAGAGCTAATTTCCAATATTATGAAGAAACAATCATCATTTTTTGGCCATGTAATGAGAAGAGAACAGGTGGAATATATAGTAACAACTGGGAAAATTGAGGGACGAAGAGATAGAGGGAAGCAAAAAGAAAAGTTGCCAGATAGCTTAAGAGAATGGCTTGGCAGAAGGTCAACAACAGAAATGATAAATAACTGTCGTGATCGAAAGTTGTGGAGAGACATGATCACCTACGCCAGCAGGCCCGGTACTTGATGATGATGATTGTTCTATAAGTAGGAGATGGATCTGTTTATACAGAACTGCAGATGGAGGATCGGTTGGTCTCGAGGCAAGACACAGGCCTCGAGACAGAGAGGTTGTGGGTTCAAATCTCGGCTGCACCAGTTGGGATTTTTATTTATGATTGCTCTCTGCGGCAACGACCCCTGGTCTCAGCAGCGAGGCTCGGCTTGAAAGTCTATTACTCATGAACGGAAAAAAATATGAGTACCTCCGATGACGGAGTTATCTGCCTGTGAGGCGAGGGACCCCTGTGCACACAGCCAGGGAAAAACGGATTAACACGCAAAATTCAGTTCCTTGTCTTTAGGGACTTCGTCAGAGGTAAAATCTTGCGAACGCAAAATCTTTCTTAATTTAATCAAAACCTTTTTTACAATACAACCCTATACCCTTGTTTCATTCTTAATTCCCTCATTATTTTATAACCATTCCCCTGTCTCTCTGTTTCTCATTTCCTTTACTCTTTGATTCATCCTCATTCGGTCTGTTAATCGTACACTATCTTCATCCATTCTATACAACAATGTTTCCGGCTTCGGTTACTCGTCTTACTTATTTACTTTAAAACTTCCCTCATATCAGGCAATTATTGGAGTTGGACAGGTCACGTACTCAGAAAATGTCTTTTTTTTCTGTAGGTATCTTACTCTGCAAAACATCAGAAAGAAACAATCAACATTTTTCGGGCACATCATGAGAAGAGGAAAGTTGGAATACTTGGTTACAACTGGCAAAATAAAAGGAAAGAGATATCACGGACGACAAAGAGAGAAAATACTGGATATCTTGATGTCATGGCATGGAAACCGGTCAACAACAGAACTGATACGATGCACTGCAGATAGAAGATTGTGGACGGACATGATCACCTACGCCAACCGGTATGACACATGATGATGATGATGATATTACTCTGCAATGTGCTTTACACCTTATGGTCCAGTGTGATTATCGTCGGCGTGCGATACATTTGAACCTACTTCCCTAGACTTCAAAGAAATGTAGAAACAATAAAAACGATAATGGAAATCCAGACAGTTGGCTATATTCACTTTCTGTTCGGTTTCGCCTTATGCTTGTTGGCGTGTGCTGAGACTGCTATGATGGGGACTACAGCTACCTTTCTTTGTTTGGGAGATAAGTTAGTAATTCGGATGATTCCACTGGCACGGGCGGTTGAGCAATTATGGATTTTAATTCTTTTGCAGGGGATCTCAGCACCTATGGACATGTTCGGAGTGCAATGATGATAACCCGCAAATAACTCTATAACAATAAACACATCAATGAAGCGCACTGAAAACGTGCACACCAGAGACAAATATCGAAAGAGGCCACAGTGAGAAAGAACAATGAACGGAAACTGTAGTGTCTTCAGCGTGCCAATGCCCATCTATGTATACAAAATATGAACGTTCTAATTCATGAGAAATCTGTCACAATTTATTTTGTCAATGCGTGACAATTGACACCTGTACAGTAATCGCGATAATACTATTTGCAATGACGAGTATACTTCATAAAAGAAAATTATAATTTTAAAATAATTTGAATCAGTTTAGTAAATATAAGAGCAGAAATAAATATGTGGCATATAACTGGTAACTGGAACGAAATACTCTTCAAAGACGAATATTAAAGTGAGTGGAATAAGATAACAAAATACTGCCTATAAATGTATACACAAGGAGCTAAAGAGCTAAATTTGATTAGACGTCTATAGTGATTATTCGTGGATTCTGTATTTGTAGTGGCAATTGTTTCAACAATATATCAACTACAACTGTGGGATACTTATAAATCTTATACTTGGTTCATCGAAGACTACGACATTTGACCATTAACACATACGGTTATTTCTATAGCATTCCACAGCCTCACAGTTTACTTTCTTCTCTCTACCAGGTAAATGATTTCTGTTATACTCAACACTCTGTTGATTTACACCCTCTACTGTTGAGTTACACCCTCTGCTGTTGATTTACATCCTCTAGTGTTGATTTACACCCTCAACTGTTGATTTACACCCTCTACTGTTGATTTACACTCTCTACTCTGTTGATTTAACCCTCTACTGTTGATTTACACCCTCTACTGTTGATTTACACCCTCTACTCTGTTGATTTAACCCTCTACTGTTGATTTACACCCTCTACTCTGTTGATTTAACCCTCTACTGTTGATTTACACCCTCAACTGTTGATTTAACCCTCTACTGTTGATTTACATCCTCTAGTGTTGATTTACACCCTCAACTGTTGATTTAACCCTCTACTGTTGATTTACACCCTCTACTCTGTTGATTTAACCCTCTACTGTTGATTTACACCCTCTACTGTTGATTTACACCCTCTACTCTGTTGATTTACACCCTCTATTGTTGATTTACACCCTCTGCTGTTGATTTACACCCTCTACTCTGTTGATTTACACCCTCAACTGTTGATTTACACCCTCTACTGTTGATTTACACCCTCTACTCTGTTGATTTAACCCTCTACTGTTGGTTTAACCCTCTACTGTTGATTTACACCCTCTACTCTGTTGATTTAACACTCTCTACTGTTGATTTACACCCTCTACTGTGTTGATTTACATCCTCTACTCTGTTGATTTACACTCTCTACTCTGTTGATTTACACCCTCTACTCTGTTGATTTACATCCTCTACTCTGTTGATTTACACTCTCTACTCTGTTGATTTACACCCTCTACTCTGTTGATTTACATCCTCTACTCTGTTGATTTACACCCTCTACTCTGTTGATTTACACCCTCTACTCTGTTGATTTACACCCTCTACTCTGTTGATTTACATCCTCTACTCTGTTGATTTACACCCTCTACTCTGTTGATTTACACCCTCTACTCTGTTGATTTACATCCTCTACTCTGTTGATTTACACCCTCTACTCTGTTGATTTACACCCTCTACTCTGTTGATTTACACCCTCTACTCTGTTGATTTACACTCTCTACTGTTGATTTACACCCTCTACTCTGTTGATTTACATCCTCTACTCTGTTGATTTACACCATCTACTCTGTTGATTTACACCCTCTACTCTGTTGATTTACACCCTCTACTCTGTTGATTTACACTCTCTACTGTTGATTTACACCCTCTACTCTGTTGATTTACATCCTCTACTGTTGATTTACACCCTCTACTCTGTTGATTTAACCCTCTACTGTTGATTTACACCCTCTACTCTGTTGATTTACATCCTCTACTGTTGATTTACACCCTCTACTCTGTTGATTTAACCCTCTACTGTTGATTTACACCCTCTACTCTGTTGATTTACATCCTCTACTGTTGATTTACACTCTCTACTCTGTTGATTTACATCCTCTACTGTTGATTTACACCCTCTACTCTGTTGATTTACATCCTCTACTGTTGATTTACACCCTCTACTCTGTTGATTTACATCCTCTACTGTTGATTTACACCCTCTACTCTGTTGATTTACATCCTCTACTGTTGATTTACACCCTCTACTCTGTTGATTTACATCCTCTACTGTTGATTTACACCCTCTACTCTGTTGATTTACATCCTCTACTGTTGATTTACACCCTCTACTCTGTTGATTTAACCCTCTACTGTTGATTTACACCCTCTACTCTGTTGATTTACATCCTCTACTGTTGATTTACACCCTCTACTCTGTTGATTTACATCCTCTACTGTTGATTTACACCCTCTACTCTGTTGATTTAACCCTCTACTGTTGATTTACACCCTATACTCTGTTGATTTACATCCTCTACTGTTGATTTACACCCTCTACTCTGTTGATTTACACCCTCTACTCTGTTGATTTAACCCACTACTGTTGATTTACACCCTCTACTCTGTTGATTGAACCCTCTACTGTTGATTTACACCCTCTACTCTGTTGATTTACATCCTCTACTGTTGATTTACACCCTCTACTCTGTTGATTTAACCCTCTACTGTTAATTTACACCCTCTACTCTGTTGATTTAACCCTCTACTGTTGATTTACACCCTCTACTCTGTTGATTTACACTCTCTAATGTTGATTTACACCCTCTACTCTGTTGATTTACATCCTCTACTGTTGATTTACACTCTCTACTGTTGATTTACACTCTCTACTGTTGATTTACACCCTCTACTGTTGATTTACACCCTCTACTGTTGATTTACACTCTCTACTGTTGATTTAGGAGCCGCGATAGCTCAGTGGTTAGTGAACTTGATTACAAAAGACAAGGGGTAGGGTTCGATCCTAACCGATGGCTTCCGGGTTCACGCAGCCTTCAATGGGTACCGGATTTTATTCTGGGAAAGTGAAGCGGCACGGGCGTAATACCGACCACATTACCCCAAAAATCATGTGCCGAAGGTCTGTAAAATATATGGTCACTATCGCCATATTCCCTAAACGCCACTTGGCGTGACGGGGGTACTTTACTTTTTTTTTTTTACACTGTTGATTTACACTCTCTACTGTAGATTTACACACTTTACTCAGTTGATTTACACTCTTCAGTTGATTTACGCTCTCTACTCTGTTGATTTACACTCTTTACTCAGTTTATTTACATCGTTTACTCTGCAGTCTTTTCATCTTATGTGCTCATTTAATCATTTTTATTTTACACTGTTTACTTTATTTATTTACAGACTATACCCTGCTGATTTACACACTTTGCACTGCTGATTTACACTCTTTTCTCTGCTGATTTACACGTTTTACTCTGCTGATTTACACCCTTTACTCTGCTGATTTACACGTTTTACTCTGCTGATTTACACGTTTTACTCTGCTGATTTACAACCTTTACTCTGATGATTTACACGTTTTACTCTGCTGATTTACACCCTTTACTCTGCTAATTTCACCCTTTACTCTGCTAATTTCACCCTTTACTCTGCTGATTTACACCCTTACCTCTGCTGATTTACACCCTTTACTCTGCTGATTTACACCATTTACTCTGCTGATTTACACGTTTTACTCTGCTGATTTACACGTTTTACTCTGCTTATTTACACCCTTTACTCTGCTAATTTACACCCTTTACTCTGCTGATTTACACCCTTTACTCTGCTAATTTACACCCTTTACTCTACTGACTTACACCCACACCCTTTACTCTGCTGATTTACAACATTTACTCTGCTAATTTTCACCCTTTACTCAGCTGATTTACACACATTACTCTGCTGATTTTACACACTGTGCTGATTTACACTCATTACTTTGCAGCCTTGTCATAATGAGTACCGCATTTGTCATTTGTTGCTTTCTTTGCTACGTTAATTTCTAAATATCTTACAGCTCATGTAAGTCGAATATCGAACTTTGACCTCACCCGAGTATTGTTACTGAATGAGCGTACTGAACGTTCTTGTGTGCTGACAAGACAAGCCCATATCTACTGAGATCTTCCCAAGCAAATGGCGCGAAATATTAATGTTAGTAGTTCTCACAGCTTCATGTTTTTCTCACACTTCTTAATCGTATTCTCATCAACGAAAATAAACTAGTGCCTGGCTCGACTTCCGATTCTCGCGGTTTCAGAACTGTACAACCATCATTCACATAGCGGCTCTTCAATAAATGATAATGTATATATAAATATACAATACATATAAATAATACAATATACAGAATAAAACATATATACGGTACATATAAATAATGATATATATATATATATATATATATATATATATATATATATATATATATATATATATATATATATATATATATATGAAGAAACATGAACATTAGACAAGAAAACAGAACAGAGAATTGAAGCCTTTGAAATGTGGATATATAGAAGAATAGGTAGAATTGGATGGAAGGAAAAGAAAACAAACGATGAAGTCTTAAAACAACCAAAAATGAAAAGATAACTACTAAGCACAATTCAAACAAGACAAATGCGATTTTTGGGCCATGTTAAAAGACACAACAGCCTACTAAATGTAATCCTGGATGGGAAAATACAAGGTAAAAGAGACAGAGGCAGACCAAGACTAACATGAACGAGTAACATCAAAAGATGGACAAATGACATCCTGCACCATCAAAGCAAGAGACATAGCAGAATTGCGCTCCATCGTAGCCAACCTTCGTTGAGGAGATGGCACTCGATGATATATATATATATATATATATATATATGCTATATTAATGCACATCAAATGGCAGGACAAAATAACCAACGTAACTGTCCTGCAACGTGCTAAGACCCCAACAATCATGTCGATGCTCAGATGTCGAAGACCAAGATGGCTGGGACATGTCCAGCGAATGGAAGAAAACGCATCCCCAGGCAAATACTATATGGTGAACTAATAGACGGAAAAAGACAAATCGGCAGATCTAAATTACTGTATAGAGATATCTGTAAATCATCTCTGAATGACTTCTCCGTCTGTGAAAATGACGGGGAAGATCTGGCAAGTTATCGCACATCATGGAGAGCATAAATAAGAAATGGTTTAACATCATTTAAGACTGTGCTAAGGCAAAACTTAGAAGAGAAAAGACTCATGAAAAAGGATGAAAAACCGTGTGGATCAGTGTTCCTGACTTGTTCATTATGTGGCCATGTGTGTTTGTCAAACATTGGTAGAATTAGCCATAAGAGAAGCTATTCGACAAAAACAAAACCTAACAAAAATACACAATAGCCTCCAACAGACCGTCTGACAAGACGAAAAGGGCCACATATATAAATAATAAGTTAGTTTTAAAATTCAATTGCAACAGTTTACATTCTTATGCCTGTTGTTGGTAGTTGTAATGCAAGTGTGAGTACAGCAGAGTTTCAGTGATTTGCTATTTTATCATTTTCTTTTTCTATGGTTCAAATGTGTCTGACCACCGTGAAAGAGATTGGAGCCTCATCACGTGCTATTCCAGAGAAAGTCATGGGTAAGAATAATAACATATGTCGGGGGAAAGATCTAAAAATAAGTACATGGAATGTTAGGGCTCTTTACCAAGATGGAGAATTAGAATTTTTGTATGGACACATTGACATAAGACCAGAAAACAGAACAGAAAAGTAAAATCTTTAAAATGTGGATTTATAGAAGAATAGGAAGAATTTGATGGAAAGAAATGGAGACAGCACTCAATGATGATGATGGTTCAAATTATGATAGATTCTAGACAAAAGCACTGTGTATTACCAATTTTCGCTGTAAATTACCAATCATCATCATCAGGACGCATGTCCTTTTCCGAACGTTGCATCCACTACACCTCGTCTGAAAGAACCTCTGTCTCTTACCAGATCTCCCACTTTTTCTGTTTCCATCTTCAACGTCTCCTTGATGTCCTGAAACCACCTTGTTCTTTGTCTGCCCACGATACGTCGACCAAGAACCATGACATGAATTATTGTTCTTTCCATCCCACTGTGTCTTTTGATGTAACCTTAATCGCAATATTTAATTTCTTCAGTAGAATGGTGTTATAAGCCAGCTCTGTTTTTATGTCTAAATCATATCAATCATCAGTTTAAGACATTATTCCATCTATTGTCTACTTGCAGATGAGCGCGACCACTGCGGTTAGACGATCTCTGGGGTCCGCTGTCCGTTCTGACAGCAACACGAGAAATAGTTCAAGGAATGACATTGGGCCGGAGTCGTCATCACAGGTGGACTCGATCCCATCTTCACCTGTACCAAGATCTACCCGATCATCCCGGAAGTGCTGCTTCTGTTGGTGAGTACAGCAATGGTCTCATGATCTGGCTATCCAATCTGATAGTATCTCTCTAGGGACGTCGCATAATATAATGTGTGGCAGGGGAATTAAGACATCAAGAATTTGCGGCTGGATATAGACAATACATTCTGTCAGACGTTTTGTGTAAACTAGAATCTCTAATATCTTAAGCGTATCATATCGACTTGAGTCTTTTCCAATATACACGCAACATATTGTGTAGACCAGAGTCTATTCTATTAGATATCCAACATATTGTGTAGACCAGAGACTATTCTATTAGATATCCAACATATTGTGTAGACCAGAGACTATTCTATTAGATATCCAACATATTGTGTAGACCAGAGACTATTCTATTAGATATCCAACATATTGTGTAGACCAGAGACTATTCTATTAGATATCCAACATATTGTGTAGACTAGAGACTATTCTATTAGATATCCAACATATTGTGTAGACCAGAGTCTATTCTATTAGATATCCAACATATTGTGTAGACCAGAGTCTATTCTATTAGATATCCAACATATTGTGTAGACCAGAGTCTATTCTATTAGATACCCAACATATTGTGTAGACCAGAGTCTATTCTATTAGATATCCAACATATTGTGTAGACTAGAGACTATTCTATTAGATATCCAACATATTTTGTAGACCAGAGACTATTCTATTAGATATCCAACATATTGTGTAGACCAGAGACTATTCTATTAGATATCCAACATATTGTGTAGACCAGAGACTATTCTATTAGATATCCAACATATTGTGTAGACCAGAGACTATTCTATTAGATATCCAACATATTGTGTAGACTAGAGACTATTCTATTAGATATCCAACATATTGTGTAGACCAGAGTCTATTCTATTAGATATCCAACATATTGTGTAGACCAGAGTCTATTCTATTAGATATCCAACATATTGTGTAGACCAGAGTCTATTCTATTAGATACCCAACATATTGTGTAGACCAGAGTCTATTCTATTAGATATCCAACATATTGTGTAGACTAGAGACTATTCTATTAGATATCCAACATATTTTGTAGACCAGAGACTATTCTATTAGATATCCAACATATTGTGTAGACCAGAGTCTATTCTATTAGATATCCAACATATTGTGTAGACCAGAGTCTATTCTATTAGATATCCAACATATTGTGTAGACCAGAGTCTATTCTATTAGATATCCAACATATTGTGTAGACCAGAGTCTATTCTATTAGATATCCAACATATTGTGTAGACCAGAGTCTATTCTATTAGATATCCAACATATTGTGTAGACCAGAGTCTATTCTATTAGATATCCAACATATTGTGTAGACCAGAGCCTATTCTATTAGATATCCAACATATTGTGTAGACCAGAGTCTATTCTATTAGATATCCAACATATTGTGTAGACCAGAGTCTATTCTATTAGATATCCAACATATTGTGTAGACTAGAGACTATTCTATTAGATATCCAACATATTGTGTAGAATAGTGTCTATTCTATTAGATATCCATACATATAGACACCCATCAAACATCAAGATCAAAGATAAAGAAATAAAACAAGTAGAGGAATTCAAGTATTTAGGCACAATGGTCACAGAAGATGGAAAACTAGACAGAGAAATTGACATGAGAATACAAAAAGCAAATGCTGTCACATACCAGCTTTCACCATTGCTAAGACATCCAAACATTTCTATGCCAGCTAAACAACAAATGATAAATAGCATCTTCATACCAACTTTGTGCTATGAAAGTCAAACATGGACCCTTTCTAAATCACATTTAAGAAAGATCAATACATGTTAGATGCGTTGCTTGAGAAAAGTAACAAAAAACACAATAAGAGATAGAATACCAAATGAAACCATAAGAAAAATAGTAGGAACAAAACCCTGCCAAGAATATATAGAAGAACAACAACTTAAATGGTTTGGCCACCTGATCAGAATGAACCCTTACGAATCAGCATCAAGGGCGTTCTTCTCGAGAATGCATGGAAAAAGACCAAGAGGAAGACCCAGAAGAAGATGGATAGATGCAGTGACAGAGACATGTAACAACAAAGGAAAATCACTAATTCAGACAATTCGAGCAGTACAAGAACGACAAATGATATAAACCACGACACCTTTTGGGTATCAGTGAAAAGTGAAAAGAGGCAGAAGATCCAACATATTGAGTAGACTAGAGACTATTCTATTAAATATCCATCATATTGTGTATAATAGTGTCTATGATGTTAGATATCCATCATATTGTGTATAATAGTGTCTATTCTATTAAATATCCAACATATTGTGTATAATAGTGTCTATTCTATTAGATATCCAACATATTGTGTATAATAGTGTCTATTCTGTTAGATATCCAACATATTGTGTATAATAGTGTCTATTCTGTTAGATATCCAACATATTGTGTATAATAGTGTCTATTCTGTTAGATATCCAACATATTGTGTATAATAGTGTCTATTCTGTTAGATATCCAACATATTGTGTATAATAGTGTCTATTCTGTTAGATATCCAACACATTGTGTATAATAGTGTCTATTCTGTTAGATATCCAACATATTGTGTATAATAGTGTCTATTCTATTAGATATCCAACATATTGAGTAGAATAGTGTCTATTCTGTTAGATATCCAACATATTGTGTATAATAGTGTCTATTCTGTTAGATATCCAACATATTGTGTATAATAGTGTCTATTCTGTTAGATATCCAACATATTGTGTATGATAGTGTCTATTCTGTTAGATATCCAACATATTTTGTATAATAGTGTCTATTCTGTTAGATATCCAACATATTGAGTAGAATAGGGTCTATTCTATTAGATATCCAACATATTGTGTATAATAGTGTCTATTCGGTTAGATATCCAACATATTGTGTATAATAGTGTCTATTCTGTTAGATATCCAACATATTGTGTATAATAGTGTCTATTCTATTAAATATCCAACATATTGTGTATAATAGTGTCTATTCTATTAGATATCCAACATATTGTGTATAATAGTGTCTATTCTGTTAGATATCCAACATATTGTGTATAATAGTGTCTATTCTGTTAGATATCCAACATATTGTGTATAATAGTGTCTATTCTGTTAGATATCCAACATATTGTGTATAATAGTGTCTATTCTGTTAGATATCCAACATATTGTGTATAATAGTGTCTATTCTGTTAGATATCCAACATATTGTGTATAATAGTGTCTATTCTGTTAGATATCCAACATATTGTGTATAATAGTGTCTATTCTATTAGATATCCAACATATTGAGTAGAATAGTGTCTATTCTGTTAGATATCCAACATATTGTGTATAATAGTGTCTATTCTGTTAGATATCCAACATATTGTGTATAATAGTGTCTATTCTGTTAGATATCCAACATATTGTGTATGATAGTGTCTATTCTGTTAGATATCCAACATATTTTGTATAATAGTGTCTATTCTGTTAGATATCCAACATATTGAGTAGAATAGGGTCTATTCTATTAGATATCCAACATATTGTGTATAATAGTGTCTATTCGGTTAGATATCCAACATATTGTGTATAATAGTGTCTATTCTGTTAGATATCCAACATATTGTGTATAATAATGTCTATTCTGTTAGATATCCAACATATTGTGTATAATAGTGTCTATTCTGTTAGATATCCAACATATTGTGTAGAATAGTGTCTATTGTATTAGATATCCAACATATTGAGTAGAATAGTGTCTATTCTATTAGATATCCAACATATTGTGTATAATAGTGTCTATTCTGTTAGATATCCAACATATTGTGTATAATAGTGTCTATTCTGTTAGATATCCAACATATTGTGTATAGTAGTGTCTATTCTATTAGATATCCAACATATTTAGTAGAATAGTGTCTTATATTGTATATAATATAAACTGTTCAACGGCACGTCTACCATATACATATGATGGTGTATCTCAGGGGAGAGGGCTCTCGACCGGACCATATAAATAAAGGCAGCTTGGTCGCCGCTCAGTCGCCACGACGTTCCGGACTCGGGAATTTTATTTCACGCCCCGGAGAAATAACTCCTTCCTTCTACCGCTGACTTCGAAAACCGTATGCCGGCTTTTCTACCAGAGAAACAGTGGATTTCGCCGTACTAGAGCCTCCCTCATTTATATGTGGAGTAGAGCCTCTTCTATTATATGTTCAACAATATTGTGTGGAGTAGAGCCTCTTCTATTATATGTTCAACACTATTGTGTGGAGTAGAGCCTCTTCTATTATATGTTCAACAATATTGTGTGGAGTAGAGCCTCTTCTATTATATGTCTAACATATTGTGTGGACAAAAACCTCTTCTATTATATATTAAACATAATGTGTGGACTAGGGCCTCTTTTTTATATGTTAAACATAATGTGTGGACTAGAGCCTCTTCTATTATATGTTAAACATAATGTGTGGACTAGGGCCTCTTCTCTTATATGTTCAACATATTGAGTGGACTAGAGCCTCTTCTATTATATGACCAACACATTGTGTGAACTAGAGCCTCTTCCATTATATGTCCAACATATTGTGTGGAGTTGAGCCTCTTCTATTATATGTCCAACACATTGTGTGAACTAGAGCCTCTTCTATTATATGTCCAACACATTGTGTGGAGTTGAGCCTCTTCCATTATATGTCCAACATATTGTGTGGAGTTGAGCCTCTTCGATTATATGTCCAACACATTGTGTGGACTAGAACCTCTTCTATTATATGTCCAACATATTGTGTGGATTATAGCCTCTTCAATTATATGTTAAACATAATGTGTGGACTAGAGCCTCTTCTTTTATATGTTAAACATAATGTGTGGACTAGAGCCTCTTCTATTATATGTTAAACATAATATGTGGACTAGGGCCTCTTCTATTATATGTTAAACATAATGTGTGGACTAGGGCCTCTTCTATTATATGTTAAACATAATGTGTGGACTAGAGCCTCTTCTATTATATGTTAAACATAATGTGTGGACTAGAGCCTCTTCTATTATATGTTAAACATAATGTGTGGACTAGGGCCTCTTCTATTATATGTTAAACATAATGTTTGGAATAGAAACTCTTCTATTATATGTTAAACATAATGTGTGGACTAGGGCCTCTTCTCTTATATGTCCAACATATTGTGTGGAGTAGAGCCTATTCTATTATATGTCCAACATATTGTGTGGACTAAAGACTCTTCTATTGCATGCCTAATATATAACATCTGTTATGCATCTACCATCTGACCTCTCTTGTAAATCTACCATCTCATCTCTCTTGTACATCTACCATCTCACCTCTCTTGTACATCTACCATCTCACCTCTCTTGTACATCTACTATCTCACCTTTCTTGTACTTCTACCATCTCACCTCTCGTGTTCATCTACCGTCTTGTACATCTACGATCTCACCTCTCTTGTACATCTACCATTTCACCTCTGTTGTACATCTACTATCTCACCTCTCTTGTACATATACCACCTCACCTCTCTTGTACATCTGCCATCACACTTCTCTTGTACATCTACCATCTCACCTTTCTTGCACATCTACCATCTCACCTCTATTGTACATCTACCATCTCACCTCTGTTGTACATCTACAATCTCACCTGTGCTGTTACATCTACCATTTCACCTCTCTTGTACATCTACTATCTCATCTCTCTTATACATCTACTATCTCACCGCTCTTGTACATCTACCATCTCACCTCTCATGTACATCTACCATCTCACCTCTTTTGTTCATCTACCATCTCACATCTGTTGTACATCTACCATCTCACCTCTCTTGTACATCTACTATCTCACCTCTCTTGTACATCTACCATCTCACCTCTCTTGTACATCTACCATCTTACCTCTTTTGTTCATCTACCATCTCACATCTGTTGTACATCTACCATCTCACCTCATTTGTACATCTACTATCTCACCTTTCTTGTACATCTACCATCTCACCTCTCTTGTACATCTATCATCTCACCTCTCTTGTACATCTATCATCTCACCTCTCTTGTACATCTACCCTCTCACCTCTCTTGTACATCTACCATCTCACCTCTCTTGTACATCTACCATCTGAGGTTAAGTGAAGTATCGCTTCTGAAGTTCCCCTCTATTACAATATTCATTTATTATTATTTGTCTCTATCTAATGATCATCATCATTGTTTATCATCACTGATCCCAGATATTTAAATTCATTTACCACCTCACATTTTAGCGAGCCATAATGCCAACGGTTAATTCCCATCTCTTTTAACGCGTTCAAGCCATCAACATTTCATTTGTTTTCCACGAACATCGTGTGCTGCGGGTTGACGTGGTGATCATTTACTTCCACATTTTCCTGTCCACAGTTCATCGTAACAATTATGTTGTTGACTGTTTACCATGCCACGACACCGACATATCAAGTATATCCTCCTTTTAATATCTCTTTCTCTGGGTTGTGCCAGTTGTAACCAAATATTCCAACTTTCCACTTCTCATGGTGAGCCCGAAAATTTGTTGTTTCTTTCTGATGTTTTAGGAACTATCTTTTGTGTTGGCCTCTTTGAGAATATCCTCGTTGTTTTTTGTTTTATTTTAAATAGATTTACAGTGAATTTTTTTAATCGTTTTGAGAAATTCCATCTCTGTGGCCTCTAATCGTGTTTTCATGTGTGTGTCTACTATCCATGATCAGCTTCCAGAGGAAAGAGATTGCTTTATATTGCACTGATAATCTCACTTATTCACTTCTAATGACAAAAGACTTGCACGAGACATTTTTCATTTTCTAAAATGCTTATCTAGCTTGTGCTATTATTATGTTTTATATATCTGTGGTATCTTGTTGCCAGCTTTACCACAGCACTGCATTTATTTGCTCGCTCACTAACTCCCCTTATATATATCTGTAAAAAAAAAATTAACAAAAAGTAAAGTACCCCCGTCACGCCAAGTAGTGTATAGAGAATATAGTGTTAGTGACCATAAATTTTACAGTCCTTCGGCACATGATTTTTGAGGTAATGTGGTCGGTATTTTGCCCGTGCCGCTTTATTGTCCCAGAAAAAAAATCAGGTACCCATTTAAGGCTGGATGAACCCGGAAGCCGTCGGTTGGGATCGTACTCTACCTCTTATCTTTTGTAGTCCAGTTCACTAACCACTGGGCTATCGTGGCTCCCCTTATATATCTGTGGTCTGATGTTACTGTTGTTGTTTAAGTATTTGACGCTCTAAACTTACTTCAGATTTGTTGCCCCCTATTTTTATATTGCATGATTGGAATGGGTGTTTCTTCCCTACGTTTTCTCTAACAGAGCTGTAAGCTCTGTAATGTAGACAATCAATACATGTCGAGTTGTTCTGTCTTTTAAAGATGTTTATATTTGCTTGAGTTTGCGAACAATGCATGTAACGTGTAGTGAGGCCGAAGATGAGATTTCCTCAGAATTAATTAAGAGGAGATACATACAGTAATAACATGCAGATACTGCTACTTTAATATGTAGACGCTGGTATTGTAACATGTAGACGCTGGTACAGTAACATGTAGACGCTGGTAACGTGCAGACGCTGGTACAGTTACATGTAGACGCTGGTAACGTGCAGACGCTGATACAGTAACATGCAGACGCTGGTAACATGCAGATGCTGGTAACATGCAGACGCTGGTAACATGCAGATGCTGGTAACATGCAGATGCTGGTAACATGCAGATGCTGGTACAGTTACATGTAGACTCTGGTAACATGCAGATGCTGGTAACATGCAGACGCTGGTATAGTTACATGCAGACTCTGGTACAGTTACATGCAGATGCTGGCCACATGCAGATGCTGGTACAGTTACATGCAGAATCTGGTACAGTTACATGCAGATGCTGGTAACATGCAGATGCAGGTACAGTTACATGCAGACGCTGGTACAGTTACATCAAGATGCTGGTAACATGCAGCTGCTTGTAACATGCCGATGCTGGTAATATGCAGATGCTGGTAACATGCAGATGCTGGTAACATGCAGATGCTGGTAACATGCAGACGCTGGTACAGTTACATACAGACTCTGGTACAGTTACATGCAGATGTTGGTACAGTTACATACAGACGCTGGTACAGTTACATACAGATGCTGGTACAGTTACATACAGACGCTGGTACAGTTACATGCAGACGCTGGTACAGTTACATACAGATGCTGGTACAGTTACATACAGACGCTGGTACAGTTACATACAGACGCTGGTACAGTTACATGCAGACGCTGTTACTGAACAAGCCCACGTCTCAGAAGAGACTCAGAAACAATCGCAAGAACCGTCGTAACTGGCAGAGCGAGTAAGCCAAGATCTGGAGTTGTGTAGACCTAACTGCGATTCTTGGTCATAGACCGTGTATGTAAAGTTGAAGAATTTTGATTTGACTCTACAAGACGTCACAAGGCTCGTGGGCTGATGACTGGTTTATTATCTGACTTAACGAAAATTAAGAAAGTAGATTGTAGTTTCTCGACGGTGTATATACTTCGTGCCATCGCGAAATGGCTCATCGTAAATCCCTAGACCGGCCTTACGCTAATCTTACGGTCTGTTGTTTGATGTGCGACGGGGATAACCTGACGATTAACTGTGTGTTTATATGTTCGGAATTTGAGTCAACAGTGAAGGCCTAACAACATCAAGCACAATACATTTTAAAAAAAAATAGGACGATCATCATTTTCAGGAGGACGTGAACTTCGGGGTATATGGTGGATAGGCGGCAGGAACCATTGAAGGCTATGCATGTAAAGCGTTCCTTGTTGCAGTTTCCTCATATTCCCAGTCCATGAGGGACTTGTTGGTCTCGAGGCAAGACGCCGGCCTTGAGACAGAGAGGTTGTAGGTTCGAATCTCGGCTACACCGGTTGGGATATTTATCTATGATTTCTCTCTGCGGCAACCACACCTGGTCTCAGCAGCGAGGCCCGGCTTGAAACGTCAGTTACTCATCGACGGAAAAAAAACATTAGTACCTCCGAAGTCGGAGTTATCTGCCTGTGCGGTGAGGGACCCCTGTGGGTAAAAATGGATTAACACGCAAAATTCAGTTCCTAGTCTCTAGGTACTTCGTCACAGATGAAAGCTGGCGAACGCAACAACAACAACAACAACAACAATAACAACAACAACAACAACAATAACAATAACAACAACAACAACAACAACAACAACAACAATACTTCGCGTGTTCTTTAATGTACAGAACACTCTGTTATACTTGTCCAGATATCAACCCTTTTTCTCCCCCCTGGCTTTTCTTGGAGAGCGACAAAAGAGTTCATGTAGCACGCTGGCCTGGCAATCAGTTGTTTGTCGAAAGATGCTCTTTAGTCGACACTGTCGAAAAAATGGGTACCTAACTCAATGAGTTGAGGAAGGTAAATCGCAGTGATAAAGAGCACTGACCCATTCACCTCCAAATGGTGTCGCTTACTACAATGGTGGTGGTGGGTGGGTGGGGGGTGTATGTTTAATATACCACTCCCCTTAGACACAAATTATCCTAAAACGTGTAACCTGATCAAGAGCGTAACACCGACCACATTACCCCAAAAATCATGTGCCGAAGGTCTCTAAAAATTATTGTCACTAACACCATATTCCCTATACGCTACTTGATGTGACGGAGCTTTGCTTCTTTTTATTTTTGGCTTTATGCATTTGTTTGTATTATTCTCAACTTTGCACTTAAGTCTTTAGCTGTCCAATCAAAAGAGTTTGTTTTTAGATTGCCTTTCTTTTCATTGGCTAATCCGGCTGGCATGGAATTCCACAGCTTTGCGGCTAGAGTTTGATTATCCGTTTGGCTACAGCACCTGAGTGTTTTAATGCAAGCTTACATCATTTTATTTCGGATAATTCTTCTGAGTCATCCGCTGCTTTAATACAGACAGAATGAGAGCTAGCTATGTCGGGTCTTTGTAAACTTAAACATAAACGAAGTTTTTAAAAGCCAGAAACACATCAATTACATATTGAGTTATTTGAGTTGAGTTAGTTAGTATCTACAGTATTTTGATATAATTTATGTACATTTGAGATGGCTGAGTAGGCCGTGTGGTGTAGCGTTTGGTTTGTTGTGGCAAGGCACTGTGACGAGGAGTACAGGTTCGGTCCTGCTTCGGATGTTGTATTGTTCTTTTTTTTTTTTTTTTTGTTGATTATTTTTTTTTCCTGAGTGCTGTAAACATATCTCTTCACCTGAAATGGTTTGTTTATCTATCATCTATCTCCTCGGAAGTTTCCTTCTATTTTAATGTAAAAAAAAAAAAAAAAAAGTAAAGACCCCATGTCCCGCCAAGTGGCGTATAGGGTATATGGTGTTAGTGACCGTAAATTTTACAGACCTTCGGCACATGATTTTTGAGGTAATGTGGTCGGTATTACGCCCATGCCGCTGTACTTTCCCAGAAAAAAAATCCGGTACCCATTGAAGGCTGGGTGAACTCGGAAGCTATCGGTTGGGATCGAACCCTACCCCTTGTCCTTTGTAGTCTAGTTCACTAACCACTGAGCTATCGCGGCTCCCTTCCATATTAATATTCATGCATTATTATTTGTTTTAGTCTTCTTCTTCTTTCCTCTTTTCTCTTTCACTGATACCTAAAAGGTGTTGTGGTTTATATCATTTGTCGTTCTTGTGCTGCTCGAACTGTCTGAATTAGTGATTTTCCTTTGTTGTTACATGTCTCTGTCACTGCATCTATCCATCTTTTTCTGGGTCTTCCTCTTGGTCTTTTTCCATGCATTCTCGAGAAGAACGCCCTTGATGGTGATTGGTAAGGATTCATTCTGACCAGGTGGCCAAACCATTTAAGTTGTTGTTCTATATATTCTTGGCAGGGTTTTGTTCCTACTATTTTTCTTATGGTTTCATTTGGTATTCTATCTCTTCTTGTGTTGTTTGTTACTTTTCTCAAGCATCGCATCACACATGTATTGATCTTTCTTAAATGTGATTTAGAAAGGGTCCATGTTTGACTTTCATAGCACAAAGTTGGTATGAAGATGCTATTTATCATTTGTTGTTTAGCTGGCATAGAAATGTTTGGATGTCTTAGCAATGGTGAAAGCTATTTGTTTTAGTACCTACAGTAATTGACAGCAAATTAATACTTTACCTTGAGGTATTCTTTGGAGTGGCTAGTTACTTCTGCTATAGTCAAATTATGTTTGGGGTATGTCCGCAGGCAATGTGGAGTAGAAATTGTATGAGATGACAAAAGTGTTTGTATGTTAGCAATGGTGGAGGAAATGTGTGGCAAGCATGTATACCGAGAAATTGACTGGTCTAAATGTGGGAAAGGGGTCTAGTCGATCCGGAGTGTTCAGTGAGGAATGTAGATATGTCTACAATCTACACTTTACAAGAATAGTCAGTTTGCATACCCTTCTAGGAATATGAGGTGGACTGGTTGAGCGAATATGGGAATACCTCGACTGCAAATTAAACTGAGTCCGTTAATAGCATAGATGGTATCTTCATGATGCCACACTAGTACCTGTAGGTACCAATATAAAAAAAGCCTATGCCAGTGGTTACCAAACTGTTGACCTTTTGTCCCTTGATCCTATAACGTTGGCGCGCCATCATGGCAGTCACTATCGTATCAGTCTGGTAAACTCTGATTCCCTGATAAGATATATCAGATGATAAATGATAACACTATCCTGTAGAAACTCGTTTATGTACCAAGACAAATATTAGGCCTATTTGGATGAGTATCAGACAGCCATCTTATGTACATTGCACAAAATATTATTTTAAGAATCAATGGAGAAGTATGATATGTTCACAAATGAGGAATTAAACAAACTCGTATCATATATACTTCTTTCTTTCAGCTCTATATGGAACATTGTCTTCAACAAACACTTTCCAAGCCGTTCATTTTCTTGCCATTCTTTAAAGATCAGTCTATGTCTACCCCATCATCTTCGTCTCTGCATCCATCTGTCTTCTCCAATAATATTTTACTCCACCTCTTTGTCTCTTCCCCTGGGGATACAAACGAACGCCCTGTCGTGTAATAATCTTAGCTGGCTTCCACAGTGTGTGTACTATCCAGCGCCATCGTCTCTGTTGTATCTCTTTACCCACTGGTATTTGACTGGTACATTTCCATAATTCTATTTTAGGGGTTTTGTCCTGCCATTTCCATCCTTTTATTCTGCGGATCATCCATTAATGAAGGTCTGTACATTCATGATTAGTAACATGTACCACTACAATAATTACAACCTCCCCACTCTAACATAAAACTTTACAATAATTCTAATTTCTCCACTCTAACATATAACTTTTCAACAGTTCAAACTTCACCACTCTAACTTATAACTTTATCATAACTCTAACGTCCACACTCTAACGTTATTGAGTTATTGAGTTATTTGCGGGTCATCATCATTGCACTCCAAACATGTCCATAGGTGCTCAGATCCCCTCCTGAGCAATTCCCTCAGTGTCCAGCGATTGACGACTCTAGTTCTATGTTGGTTGATAAGTCTTCTTACACGGCCACTAAGTATAACTCACTCTAACGTATAGCTTTTCAACAATTCAAACTTAACAGCTCTAACTTATAATGTTACAATAATTCTAACTTTCCTACTCTATTATATAACTTTACAATAAGTTTAACTTTTCCACTCTAACTTATAACTTTACAATAACTCTAACTTGTCTACTCCTACATATAACTTTACAATTATTCTATCTTCACCATTCTGACTTAGAACTTCACAATTATTCTAACTTCACCACTCTAACTTAGGACTTTACAATTATTCTAACTTCACTACTGTAACTTATAACTTTACAGTAATTCAAACTTCTCTACTAAAACATAGGATATAAAATAATAACAACTATCATTTTTTATTTCCACTTGTAACACAGGCACGATAACTCCAACTTCTCCATACGATAACTCCAACTTCTCCATCAAGTCTCTTCCTCCCTCTTCCATACATTCATTCCTGTTATTGGATTTCCCCCTTTTTCCTTTCTGAATTTATTTTCCACTTCGATAATTCAGCCAGAATTCGCTTGCATCGTCGTTAGATAACTAGCTCTGCTGCGAATGGCATTGATGGGATCAATTTTGCTAATGATACAACACTGTATGAGCGTACAGGCTGCCTTGTTATTGGATTATGTTAGTTTGATGCTTACACGTATGGCCGGCGGTGTTGATATACGTTTGTTTACCTGAAAGATAATACACGAGAAAATACAAGTATACATTATTCCTATATGTAATTTTGTTTGATTTGAATAAGCAATTTTGTCAATTATTGTTTCTATTTGTCGGGGTTAACATGAAATTACTGTTATTTATTTTATATCCGTGGTATAAATGTCGATAATAATACTCGTTACTGGTCCACTGACAGTGGTGCTATATAGAGCCAATTCTAACCTATTAACGCGAATCATGGACAGTAAACAAGTAAATAAAGAGACGATGTCACAGAGATGGGATTTAACAGAAGAATGTTGAGACATTTCTCAAAGGCCAACACAAAAAGGAACCTCATAAGAAACATCAGAAAGAAACAATGGACATTTTTTTCGGGCACATCATAAGAAGAAAAAAAAGTTGGAATACTTGGTTTCAACAAGCAAAATGCAGACAATGAGCCATCGCGGACGACAAAGAGTGAAGGTACCAGATAGCTTAGAGTCGTGGCACCGAAAACAGTCAACAACAGAATTGATACGATGCACTGTGGATAGAAGATTATGGAAGGATATGATCGCCTCGGCTAACCGGTATGGCACATGATGATGTTTATGATGGATCCATTGTCTCTTTCTATCTTAAAGTGGCCGCACGTTGCACACAGTTAGCTTTATATCCACGTTTTAGCCTTTTTTGAATCGTTGAATTTGATGCATTTGTGCAACATTCATAATGTACAAGGACATTAGTATTGGACAATGTGTTGATGTTATGTTGTTGGATCTTTTTACGACATTTACAATAACATATGAAGGAAAAAAAAAGTAAAGAGCACCCGTCACGCCAAGTGGCGTACAGGGAATTTGGTGTTAGTGACCATAATTTTTACAGACCTTCAGCACATGATTTTTCGGGTAATGTGGTCGGTATTACGTCCGTGCTGATTTTTTCCTAGAATATCCGGTACTCATTTAAGGCTGGGTGAACCCGGAAGCCGTCGGTTGGGATCGAACCCTACCCCTTGTACTTTGCAGTCCAGTTCACTAACCACTGAGCTATCGCGGCTCCCGCATCTGCATATACATTATATAAATTGAGAATAGACTAAACGTGTGCTCCTGTACAAGGGTGATATAATGTTATGGATGGATGGATGGATGGATGGATGGATTACATAGATAGATAGATAGATAGATAGATAGATAGATAGATAGATAGATAGATAGATAGATAGATAGATAGATAGATAGATAGATAGATAGATAGATAGATAGATAGATAGATAGATAGATAGATAGATAGATAGATAGATAGATAGATAGATAGATAGATAGATAGATAGATAGATAGATAGATAGATAGATAGATAGATAGAGAGAGAGAGAGAGAGAGAGAGAGAGAGAGAGAGATAGATAGATAGATAGATAGATAGATAGATAGATAGATAGATAGAGAGAGATAGATAGATAGATAGATAGATAGAGATAGATAGATAGATAGATAGATAGATAGATAGATAGATAGATAGATAGATAGATAGATAGATAGATAGATAGATAGATAGATAGATAGATAGATAGATAGATAGATAGATAGATAGATAGATAGATAGATAGATAGATAGATAGATAGATAGATAGATAGATAGATAGATAGATAGATAGATAGATAGATAGATAGATAGATAGATAGATAGATAGATAGATAGATAGATAGATAGATAGATAGATAGATAGATAGATAGATAGATAGATAGATAGATAGATAGATAGATAGATAGACAAACTATTTCCTTAATCTTACATCCGTGGCTAAATTGGATTTAATATATTTCGTCTACATCATACACAGTTCTAGGAATAATTTAACCACACAACTACCTCTCTGCCAATTCCTGCACGTTATAGTAACTTCGGGCCTGTTGGAAAACAGTCTCTAACTATATTCGAGCTCCAATGTTTCTTCTTTGACAGCTCCTGTCGCTTGTATTGTCAGCCGTCGAATGCCCCAAGCCTACTCGTCTTTGTCCGAGTAAGTAGCCCAGTCGACCTTTGAAATTCGCTCTTTACCAGTTCCCTTTTTGAGAACATGCTCATCCAGTCCCTATTTTACCACATGCTCATCCAGTCCCTATTTTACCACATGCTCATCCAGTCCCTATTTTACCACATGCTCATCCAGTCCCTATTTTACCACATGCTCATCCAGTCCCTATTTTACCACATGCTCATCCAGTCCCTATTTTACCACATGCTCATCCAGTCCCTATTTTACCACATGCTCATCCAGTCCCTATTTTACCACATGCTCATCCAGTCCCTATTTTACCACATGCTCATCCTGTCTCTTGTCTGCCTCAAGTAAGACCACTCACAAATGCTTTTGTCTATACTCTTCCCTGTTTTTCATGTTAGATAATTCTCGTTCTTGTCGTCTCCCTTTTTACCCACGTGAGACAACTCTCCCTATATCACTTCTCGTTTATACTCCCACGGCTCTAGAAAGTGACTAAAACCTCAATGTCATAAATAAAATACAGCTTAGTGTGTTGCAAAGAAAAGGTGATTACTCGCTTATTATAATGTGCTATAAACAATGTGAATTAACTAATGTCTCCAAATATTTCCCTGAGACGCGAAGTCATTTTTTACTACTTCCCAATGTGTCATAGAAGCAAGAAATGATAGCCTTGCAACGCTCACACACAAATTATTAAAGTATTTATCTGACGTCACCACTCGAGCGTATGTCATAATGTACTTATCTCACGCTACTGCTCTCCAAAATATCATACAGTATTTATCTCACTTTATTACTCTCCGATATCTTAATAATGTCAACATAATTCAAGCTTATGCACCAACAACTAATAGCGAAGAAGACATTGACACATTTACAATGAGCTAGAGATGACCATGGAACATTGTAAATCCCAAGAAATAAATACTACATTAGGGGATTTCAAAGGCAAAGGTAGCAACAGCTAAAGTGCAAAATGTGACTGGGGGCAGGGCCTTGGAGAGACGAATGACAGAGGGGATAGATTGATAGATTGGGCAAAGACAACATGAAATGATTATAGGTAACACCTGGTTCAAACAACACCCTCATCGACTATGGACATGGCAAAGCACAGACAAAAAAGTACACAATAAAATTGATTGTATACTGGTAGAGAGAAGATTTAGGAATGGGCTAACATCGGTTAAAACAAGGCCAGGAGCAGATTGTAGTAGTGACCATGTACCAGTAGTTGGACAGATAAGAGTAAAACTGCGGAAGGCACAGAAATCCCCAAGAAATATAAAATTAGAACTAGATATACTTAGAGTAGATAAACAGATGAGTGATAAGTACAGCACGATAGTACAAAATAGATATAATGCTATTGTGAAAATACAGGACATCTAGGAGCACTGGGAAATGCTTAAACAATCGATTCAACAAACATCAAAAGAAGTAATGCCAGTGACCAAAAGAATCAACAGAAATAAATGAATGACAGAAGAAATATTACAACTAATGGATGAAAGAAGAAAACATAAGAAAGAAGAACGGACATACAAAATATTGCACAAAGAGATCCAAAACAAGTGCAGAGAAGCAAAGGAAGGATGGTTAAAACAGAAATGTGAAGAAATAGAAAAACAACAAAATTTATGCACAATCAGTTAAATGAATTAACAGGAAGAAAAGAAGTCACAGTTTCAGGATGTGATAAGGCAAAGGAAGGAAATATAATAATAGGACAGGAGAAGACAATGGAACGATGGACAGAATATATGTCAACTCTAGATGACGAAAGACCAGAGTTAAACAAATCAAACAAAGACACAGGACCACCAATTATGCAGAGTGAAGTGGAGGACACAATTCAACACGTGAAAAGAGGCAAAGCTCCAGGTCCCGACAATATAATAATCGAAGAGATAAATGCATAGGAGAGCTGGGAGTACAAGTCATAACAAAACTACTCAATGACATATATAACATAGATATAATCTAGCATCCACTTATTTGAAACATGCAATGACATAATCACATCTCTACTTATTTGAACCATGCAAAGATATAATCTAGTCTCCACTTATTTGAACTATTCAAAGATATAATCAAGTCTCCACTTATTTTAAACATGTAAAGACATAGTCTAACCTCCATTTATTTGAACTACTCAAAAACATAACCTAATCTCCACTTTTTTTAACTATGCAAAAACATAATCTAATCTCCACTTTTTTGAACTATTCAAAGACATAATCTAATCTCCACTTTTTTGAACTATACAAAGACATAATCTAATCCCCACTTATTTGAACTATACAAAGACATAATCTAATCTCCACTTATTTGAACTATACAAAGACTTAATCTAATCTCCACTTATTTGAACTATACAAAGACTTACTAATCTCCACTTATTTGAACTATACAAAGACTTAATCTAATCTCCACTTATTTGAACTATACAAAGACTTAATCTAATCTCCACTTATTTGAACTATACAAAAACGGAAACTATTAGTAACACTGGAACAAATAGGAAAGCCAAAGAGCAGTACCAGTAAATGTTCACTTATCACGTGTCGCAGATCATAGACGATCGATCAATTGCTCCGTGCATTACAGGAAGGTACAATTGTCGTGCTGTGTGTGTGTGTGTGCCAGTCAGTGTATATGCGTGTGTGTATACGTGAACGCTCGCATGTCTGAGTGTATCGCAATCCCTGCCCTCCACGAGAGATTGTGTGCGTCCATTGTGTGTCTTTCATGGGCCAATGAGTGCGCGGAAGCCTCAAAATTGATAGCGTGTGATTGTTACTTAGCACTACAGAGAAATGAGGACTGTAGCAGACAAGCGTGGAACTAATCGATGCACTGCGAGCCTGCTACTGTTGAAGACCGATGTGCTTGCTTTATTCAAACATAGATCTTTAACAATGTAACAATTGCGTGTCCACAAAATGGGTTCACTAAAAATGTGCACTGCCTAATAAATCAAGAGGAATTATATCAGGACACGAAACAAAATAAAACGATTAGAGAAGCCAACAATCGTGAATTGTGTAAGACGTACTGATATTATGCACGGCTGTTTGTTGATGACGTTTTAGTAATCTTGGTTAAATTTTCTCAGTTCTGAAACATGACTAGAATATAATTCTGTTATAGTAATTTACAGTGAAAAGAGACCAACCAAGAGAGACACTGAGAAGAACATTGATCAGAGAGGCAAGAGCAGCAGGAATCGGCTTCCTCAATGAGATAGAGTTGCTTGCACAGAACAGAGACAAATGGCGAGATTTGATAAAAGATATTTAGAAGGATTGAAAACTATCTATCTATCTATTGACCTTTCAAGCCGTAGCCAGTCCATAGTGCGTAGACCCAGATACTCCACTTATCTAAATTTTTATTCTAGCAGTTTTCAATCCCCTGCTATGCATGAAAAATGTTCCTTGTTGCAGTTTCCTCATATTCCAAGTCCGGCTTGTTGCAGGAGCTACTGAGTTAAGTACTCTGTGCACACCGGCTGTGTGTCCCATCCGTTTTGATCATGTTTCAATATTCCAATTGTTTACGATGAATGATGATATCGTATGACATGGAACAGTTGGCTGTGTTCACTTTCTGCGCATTTTCGCCTTTTGTCTTTTGGCGTGTGCTGAGACTGCTACGATGGGGACTACAGTTACCTTTCTTTGTTTGGGAGATGAGATATTAATTCGTATGATTACGCTGGCACGGGCAGTTGAGCAATTATGGATTTTAATTCGTTTGCAGTGATACCAGGGCCTTCCATTACCAATAACCAATATGGATGTGAATCATGGATAATAGGAGAACAGACAAGAAAATCACTGAAGTCTGTAGAAATGTGGTTTTACAGAAGAATGTTGAGAATACGATGGACAGCTTAGAAGAGTAATGAAGACGTTCTGAAAGAGGCCAAAGCAATAACAGAGAAAATTTCCAATGTTAGGAAGAAATAATCATGTTTTAGCCACGTAATGAGAAGAGAACAGCTAGAATATATTGTGACCACTGTGAAAATTAAGGGACGAAGAGATAAAGGGTAAGCAAAGAAAAAAGATACTAGACAGCTTAAAAGAATGGCTTGACAGAAGGACAACAACAGAAATAATAAATAACTGTCGAGATCGACAGTTGTGGAGAGACATGATCACCTACACCAGCAGGCCAGGAACTTGATGATGATGATGATGATGATGATGAAGAATGTAACGGTTCTAGAATATTCATATTTTTGCTCAATGTAACACAATTGAACCAATTCATTAAAATATCAATCACAAAAGTGGGTGGAATGTAGTCTCCTTGGGACATTTTCATTCATAAAATTTAGCAGCGTTTTTACGATTAGAGCTAAAATACTACTTGAGATACAAGTAAACAGCAGTGTGTATCAATCATGATACATTCGATAAAGTATTATGGGTAAGTTCAAGACAGAAGACAAACATGTACTATAATGTTTAGTAGTGCATTAAAATGTGTTTAATTAATGTCATGTTCTGAGAAACACATTCAAAGTAACAGATGTGCGAGTTAAGGTTCAGCGTGCTTCCACCAGTACAATACTTTAATGATAAACACATTTCCGTTATTACAGTACGTTAATGATAAACACATTTCCTTCAGTACCATACTTTAATGATAAACACATTTCCTTTAGTACAATACTTTAATGATAAACACATTTCCTTCATTACAGTACGTTAATGATAAACACATTTCCTTCAGTACAGTACTTTAATGATAAACACATTTCCTTTATTGCAGTACTTTAATGTTGAACACGTTTGCTTCAGTACAGTACTTTAATGTTGAACACGTTTGCTTCAGTACAGTACTTTAATGTTGAACACATTTACTTTATTACAGTACTTTAATGTTGAACACGTTTGCTTCAGTACAGTACTTTAATGTTGAACACATTTCCTTTATTGCAGTACATTAATGTTGAACACGTTTGCTTCAGTACAATACTTTAATGTTGAACACGTTTGCTTCAGTACAGTACTTTAATTTTGAACACATTTCCTTTATTACAGTACTTTAATGTTGAACACATTTCCTTTATTACAGTACTTTAATGTTGAACACATTTCCTTTATTACAGTACTTTAATGTTGAACACGTTTCCTCCATTACAATACTTTAATGTTGAACACGTTTCCTTCAGTGCAGTACTTTAATGTTGAACACATTTCCTTTATTACAGTACTTTAATGTTGAACACGTTTCCTTCAGTGCAGTACTTTAATGTTGAACACGTTTCCTTCAGTGCAGTACTTTAATGTTGAACACATTTCCTCAAGTACAGTAATTCAAGGTTGAACACGTTTCCTCCAGTACAGTAATTCAAGGTTGAACACGTTTCCTCCAGTACAGTAATTCAAGGTTGAACACGTTTCCTCCAGTACAGTAATTCAAGGTTGAACACGTTTCCTCCATTACAATAATTTAAGGTTGAATGACTTTCCTCCAGTTATGTATATTAGCACTCGTTCTGTGCCCTGATCTACCAGTTCATACAAAGAAGATTAACCTTTCTGGACAACTCTTATATTGTTGGAATATTGATGTATAGATCACTCCAATACATATAGAACATAAAGGCAAAAGTAATCCCAAATGGCAACGAATGGAAGAACTCTTTCCGTACGTTTTGACGTACTGTGAGTCATGCCGATTTCGGTCATGTGCGTTCCGCCACACAGTGCGTCACTCTCAAATCGATTAGTGTAAACCGTCATCAAACCATATTCCTTTTACACTTTTACTTTGTATCATCTTGGTATTTGTGAAATCTAATTCCTTGTTTAATTATCTGAACATTCATATAAAACTGTATGTGTTAGATAATATAAATTTATAGATTGACTTTTAAAACCATGACACGTTATCTCTCTCAAAAATCTTCCCATGCGTTGGTGAAAAGCTTCTATACTGAAAGAGTTAATAGATAAATACAATACAGTGATGATAACAATGTATCAAATAGATAAATACAATACAATGATGATAACAATGTACTTAATGGATAAATACAATACAGTGATGATAACAATGTACCTAATAGATAAATACAATACAGTGATGATAACAATATACTTAATAGATAAATACAAGACAGTGATGATAACAATGTACTTAATAGATAAATACAATACAATGATGATAACAATGTACTTAATATATAAATACAATACAGTGATGATAACAATGTATCTAATAGATAAATACAATACAGTGATGATAACAATGTATCTAATAGATAAATACAATACAATGATGATAACAATGTACCTAATATATAAATACAATACAGTGATGATAACAATGTACCTAATAGATAAATACAATACAGTGATGATAACAATGTATCTAATAGATAAATACAATACAATGATGATAACAATGTACTTAATAGATAAATACAATACAGTGATGATAACAATGTACCTAATAGATAAATACAATACAGTGATGATAACAATATACTTAATAGATAAATACAAGACAGTGATGATAACAATGTACTGACGTCTCGAAAACTGACACAACTTAAATGTGTGTATTCTTTCTTCAGCTTATGTTCCTTTTTACACAGTTGTTTGTCAATAATACTTTAGTCGAGTTCCTAATGTATGTCTTTCCTGGAAGATAAAATACACATGCTTCTTATGTTTTACATTCAACATGGTAAGAGGAAGTTGTGTCTCAAGAATTAAATATTTGTATGGTTACAAGTTGAAAACTGCATCCACGAAACTTTCGGATTTGCCACATTACGTACCCCGTTCGCACAGACGTTCATTTACCTTCTGCCACAGCGCAGCTTGCAGGGTAGACATTTTATTCTTTTTTTTTATTTTTATATCTCACTCTAGTTCGATATTAACATTTTTTATTATCTGTTTTTTTTTTTAATCATTTTTTATTATTTATTGTTTTATTATCATCTTTTATTATCTATTGTTTGTTATCATTTTTTATCTATATTTTATTATCATCTTTTATTATCTATTGTTTGTTATCATTTTTTATCTATATTTTATTATCATTTTTTATTATCTATTTTGTATTATCATTTTATTATCTATTTTTTATATTTTAAACACATATCTGTATATGCGTATTGTATATTTGTCCCTGTTGAAGGCCTATTCAGCGGAGACTTTGTTAAAATTTGTGCCGTCCACTTATTACGTAAAGCTTTCACTATTCTGAACTGGACTACAAAGGACAAGGGGTAGAGTTCGATCCCATCCGACGGCTCCCGGGTTCACCCAGACTTAAATGGGTACCGGATTTTTTTTCTGGGAAAGTAAAGCGGAACGGGCGTAATAACGACCACATTACCCCAAAAATCATGTGCCGAAGGTCTGCAAAATGTATGGTCATTAACACCATATTCCCTATTCGCCGCCACTTGGCGTGACGGGGGGTACTTTACTTTTTATGTTTTCACTGTACTGTTTTTTTTCTTTTCTTTTTTTTTTTGGTGGATATTTTTTTCATTTCTCCGTGCCAGATTTTGATCGTCTTGTTACGGGCATCAGTTGGTAAAATATTAATAGACAGACAATGACTTTGGCTTGTCTGATTTGTCTTTGATTTGGCAAATGATTTGTCTGTCTGAACTTTTAGTGCACGGCGGGGATAAATTCTAAGCAGATTGGAAGGGGAACCAAGTTTGGTACAAGTTGGATGATGGTAATATTGTTGATGATTATGATGATGATGATGATGACAATGGTGATGATGATGATGATGGTAATGATGATGGTGATGATGATGATGATGGTGATGATGATGATGATGATGATGATGGTGATGATGATGGTGATGATGATGATGATGATGATGATGGTGATGATGATGATGATGAATGGTGTCGATGACAGTGATAGTGAAATTGATAATGATACTGATGTTGATGAAGACGATGCTGATGATCATGATGTTAATAATGATGTTAATGATGATGCCGAGGATAATCACGGTGCTGATGGTGACTTTGACACACGATGATAATTATCATGTCGATGAAAAATTATGGAGGTGATATTGGTAATAATGTTGATGAAGATAATGATGTTAATAATAATATTAATGATAACAACGATGGCGATCACGAAGTTGTACGACGAGAAGAAATAACCGAACAGAATTGCGAAAGAATTATAAAACGAGAGCTCAATGATAACGGAAATGATTACAAGACTGACAGATAACAAGAAAAAGTAAGCGCGACCTTAATGAGCTATTTTGATTTAATAGAAACGTTCCCTGCACCTAAATTCTTGACAAATTATTTTGCTCACATTTGTATTTAATCCCATGTTCTGTTATCCTCGCTAATAATATCCTCACCTTGCTATCACTCCTCTCTCTTCTATCTCTCTAGCTCCCCCGCTCTCCTTTACTGACGCCCGCACTAAAAAGATAAATAGTGCATTTATGACTCTCACACAGACACAGGAACCTGTCCCTCACGCCATCATTATGTGGACAGGCAGAGTAATAATCAATAGAGTGCGGTAATCACGATCTATTTCTGTCAACATTAAATTGATGTATTCATGCAGATATTTTTGTCATCATCACTGAGTGTGTGTGTGTGTGCGCGTACGCGTGTGTTGTATGCCTACAGATAATGTATTTTTGACATATTTGAAGTGGGTCGCAACGTCTTACCGTAGTATAAAGAGCTAAAATGGAATTATCGGTTAAAGTTATCAAGGATGAATAAACAATACAAAACACAATAAGGTGGCATAAAAAGAACATAGGCAGCAAAGGCGGTTTTGCTTGTTGAGAAGTTTTTTTTTCCAAATATTATAAAGTATCGAAGAAATCATCATCATCAAGTACCATGCCTGCTGGCGTGGGTGATTATGTCTCACCACAACTTTCGATCTCGACAATTACTTATCATTTCTGTTGTTGACCTTCTGCCAAGCCATTCTCTAAACCTGTCTGGTATTTTTTCTCTCTTTGCTTCCCTCTATCTCTTCGTCCCTCAATTTTTCCAGTTGTTACAATATATTCCAGTTGTTCTCTTCTCATTACATGGCCAAAAAATGATGATTGTTTCTTCCCAATATTGGAAATTAGCTCTCTATTGAAATATGGCTGAAAAGAAGAATAATAAAAGGCATGGTTCCCGTGAGATGCATCAGGGGTAGACCAAGAAGAATGTGGTTTCAAGGCATTAAAGAGACTTTGAACATGACAAAAGAAGAAGTGTGAGATCTGGCTAGTTACAGGTATTCTTTGAGATGGGATGTGGTGAATGCAACGTTCTGTGGGAGATCAGGCTAGAGACAGAGATCCGTTGAGATGGGATGTGGTGAATGCAACGTTCTGTAAGAGATCAGGCTAGAGACAGAGATTCTTTCAGACGGGATGTGGTGAATCCAACGTTCTGTAAGAGATCAGGCTAGAGACAGAGATCCTTTCAGACGAGATGTGGTGAATGCAACGTTCTGTAAGAGATCAGGCGATCTGATGTAGAGTCGATTGATTATCCTCATTGCACATTAAACATTTCTAGTATGTCTTTAAGTAAGACTTCTGTTCATGTGGTTCATAAAATGTTTTGTTCTAACATCGCTGCAAACGAGCAGCTTCAGTTTTCTTAGACAAGGCAATAAATGCTGAAGTTTTTAAGGTGATTGGTGCATATATATATATATATATATATATATATATATATATATATATATATATATATATATATATAATTTATCATTGAGTGCCACCTTCGCATTGAAGGTTGGCTACCTTGGAGCGTCATTCCGATCTGCCTCTTGTTTTGATGGTGCAGGTTGTCATAGGCTGACCTATCCATCTTTTGATATTACTCGTCCATGCTAATCTTGGTCTGTCTCTAAAACCTTGTAGTTTTTCTTCCAAGATTACTTTTTGTAGGCAGTTGTGTCTTTTAACATACCCCAAAAATCTCATTGGATTGTGTTTACTAGTTTTTTTTTTCATTTTTAGTTAGTTTAAGACTTCATCCTTTGTTTTCTTTTCTTTCCATCCAATTCTTCCTGTTCTTCTATAAATCCACATTTCAAAGACTTTGATTTTCTTTTCTGTTTTCTTGTTTAATGACCATGTCTCTGCACCATACAGGAATGTTGAGAATATATAACGTTTTGCTATTCTTATTTTTAACCCTGGTGTTAATTGTTTTGATGTTAGTATATTTTTCATGACATTAAAATTACTTTTTACCATTCTTAATCTTTTTTTTTTTCAGTTTTATATTTTCCATCACTGGTTAAGTATGTCCAAGATAGTTGTAGCTCTGAAATGTCTCTAGGTGTATTCCTTCAACTTTGACATCCACTTGTCGGTTTCTGAGTATTTTCTTTGTTTATGATCATAGTCTTATTCTTTTTAAGATTCATATATAATCCATATTTTGTGCTTGTCATGTTTATCTCATTAAATAATTGTTGTAGATATTTAGAATTTTCTACTTGTAATACAGTATCATCAGCATACCGTAAGTTATTGATTGTCGTGCAATTATTGTTTAGGCCTGGCATCACACACACATATTATATCATCACCATCAAGTACCGGGCCTACTGGCGTAGGTAATTATGTCTCTCCACAACTTTCGATCTCGACAGTTATTTATCATTTCTCTTGTTGACCTTCTGCCAAGCCATTCTCTTAAGCTGTCTGGTATTTTTTCTCTTTGCTTCCCTCTATCTCTTCGTCCCTCAATTTTCCCAGTTGTTACAATATATTCTAGTTGTTCATTCTCATTACATGGCCAAAAAAAAAATGATGATTTTTTCTTCCCAATATTGGAAATTAGCTCTCTTTTCTTGCTTTGACCTCTTTCAAAGCATTTTCATTACTCTTCCTGTCCATGGTATATTAAGTCTGTTTAGTCTTTGTACATATTATATTATAATTTATATAATTGTATATATCATCGTACATCTGCTTTATAAATTTAAATCAAAACAGGTTATTCATTCCACGACTCCATCATTGACCTCATGTCATTGTAAAGACAAGCTGCTGCTGATATCTCCATGCCCCTCCCCCACCAGGTTCCTGGTAGTCAGACGATCATTTCATTACCAGAAGCAATCTCCTCAATGAGAAAGTTAAAAGCGGTCAGTTACGTCATAGGCCTTATGTTTAGTCCACTCCGGCTGCAGTTAAATATAGCACATGTGGTTCAACTTCTTACAGACGCTCAAACAGATCCAGACCTAGCTCAATAGATTCAATAGACGTTTGTGTTTATTTGTTCTTTAAAGCAAACCATCTTCCATCATTCCATCCTCTCCTATTTGTCCTTCTTTCCTTCATATTTTCATTCGTTCTTTACTTCCTTCCTTCCTCCTTTTGTTTTCTTTCGCACCCATCCATGCATCGATCTATCCCTCCTTTCTCCCTATCTCCTTCCTTGCTTCCTTCCTTCCTTCATTTTTCCTTCTTTTCTTCCTTCCTTACTACATTCTTCCTCCTTTTCATTCATAATTTCTTCCTTCATTCCTTTCTTACTTTCTCTCTCCTTCCTTCCCTCTTTTCCTTCGTCCCTCCTTTCTTTCTTCCTTACTTCCTTCGTTCATTCTTTCCATCCACCCATCTCTTCTTTCTTCTTTCCTTCCTTCATTTCTTCTTTTCATCCACCCATATTTTTCCCTGTCTCATTCCTTCCTCCCACTCTCCTCCTCCTAATACAAGTATGGCCTGATCACAAAGTATCCCCACAGAGATGTTTCCCTACAAGCCATTACAACGCCTTACACTAAAGCTTCTTGTCAACGTGACATTTAACTGCAGTCCAGCTAAATAGAGCAATGGCTCTTTGTATAGGAGACGATAATGGCAGCTAGGAAGAGCATTAGTCATTTAACAAGACTTTTGGATCTAATTTTATCTACATCTTTAACTAGTATTTTTGTTGCCATTACTACATTGCCTATGAGACTTGTTCATTTTTCTATCTTACTTCTATATTTGTCTGTTATCCAGCTCCTATATTTGTCTTCTATCAAGTTCCTATTTTACTCTGTTGTTCAGTTTCTATTTTTTTCTGCATTCAACTTCCTATATATCCAGCTTCAACATTTGTCTTTTCTCCAGCTCCAATTTTTGTCTACTATCCAGAACCTATCTGCTATCAAGCTTCATAATTGCCTACTTTCCAAATTGTACATTTGTCTGCTTTCCATGTTATATATGTGTCTGCTATCCTGATTCTATATTTGTCTGCTGTCTTGTTTTTTTATGTGTCTGATACCCTGCTTCTATATTTGTACGCTGTCCTCCTTTTATATTTGTCTGATATCCTGCGTTTATCTTTGTCTGATATCCTGCGTCTATCTTTGTCTGATATCCTGTGTCTATCTTTGTCTGATATCCTGCGTCTATCTTTGTCTGATATCATGCTTCTATATTTGTCTGATATCCTGCTTCTATATTTGTCTGATATCCTGCGTCTATCTTTGTCTGATATCATGCTTCTATATTTGTCTGATATCCTGCGTCTATCTTTGTCTGATATCATGCTTCTATATTTGTCTGATATCATGCTTCTATATTTGTCTGATATCCTGCTTCTATATTTGTCTGATATCCTGCGTCTATCTTTGTCTGATATCCTGCGTCTATCTTTGTCTGATATCCTGCGTCTATCTTTGTCTGATATCATGCTTCTATATTTGTCTGATATCCTGCTTCTATATTTGTCTGATATCCTGCGTCTATCTTTGTCTGATATCATGCTTCTATATTTGTCTGATATCCTGCGTCTATCTTTGTCTGATATCATGCTTCTATATTTGTCTGATATCATGCTTCTATATTTGTCTGATATCCTGCTTCTATATTTGTCTGATATCCTGCGTCTATCTTTGTCTGATATCATGCTTCTATATTTGTCTGATATCCTGCATCTATCTTTGTCTGATATCATGCTTCTATATTTGTCTGATATCATGCTTCTATATCTGTCTGATATCCTGCTTCTATATCTGTCTGATATCCTGCTTCTATATTTGTCTGATATCCTGCTTCTATATTTGTCTGATATCCTGCTTCTATATTTGTCTGATATGCTGCTTGTATATTTGTCTGCTATGCTCCTTGTATGGGAGCCGCAATAGCTCAGTGGTTAGTGAACTGGACTACAAAGGACAAGAGGTAGGGTTCGATCGCAACCGACGGCTTCCGGGTTCACCCAGCCTTTAATGGGTACCGGATTTTTTCTGGGAAAGGAAAGCGGCATGGGCGTAATACCGACCACATTACGACAAAAATCATGTGCCGAGGGTCTGTCAAATGTATGGTCACTAACACCATATTCTCTATATTCACTTGGCGTGACGGGGGAACTTTAATTTGTTTCACTTTACTATAGTTATCTGTAGTTCTACTAAGGCCTGCGGAGATGAGAGGGAAACCTGGAACCACCCAAAGTTTGTGAAGTCTTCAGCTATGCGAGCTGGAGTAATTTTATCCACAGCCGTCGCTACTCGCGAAGATGAAAACGTCAAAACAAAACTTTTGGTTATTTCTTTCAGCCCGCAGGCCTTAGTAAACTATAGATGGCTGTGGAACAAGTAAAGTGAATAACAAATATAGACCCACATGTATGTATGATATATAAACATCTTCGCGGCACAACATACACATACTAATTTCGCAACTCACGAATATAAACACAGACAAACATGATATCAGTTCAAAACAAATATAGCCCCATCATATGTAACATTGCAACACAAGCAGGCAAACAATGCCAACAGCAAAATAGGCATACACACACACACGCAAGCACACAGAGTTAAATATTTTATCAGAAAGCCACGCAATTTTTTCCAAGCAAGATACACACACACACATTCAAGCATACACACTTTCACACATACACAATTTCACAAAAACACACACACTTTCACACACCACCACATACACACACAAACACACACAACTAAATATTTTATCAGAAAGCCACGCAATTTGTCCAAGCAAGACACACACACACACACACCTTCACACACACACACACAAACCTTCAAACACACATACACACCCTCACACATACAATCACACCTTCACACACTCCTTCAAAAACACACACACCCTCGCACATACAATCATACCCTCACACACACCTTCAAACACACACACACCTTCAAACACACACACACACCAGTAGTATACAAGGGTCCAACTAAGTCGCATTGTGGCGCTAAATTAACAAAGATATATAGTGTGGCGCGCGGCGTGCATAAAGCGTGTGGCGCAGGGGGAGTTAACCGTGATAGCTCGTGTCGGGATGTTGACCTCTAGTCCCGGTGACCCCGGAAGTGACGTGTTTATGTCTGGTGTGTCCTGACTTTGGAGCTCTTGGTGTACTTGAGCGATAGTGATAGGTTAGTAGATTATACAACATCAGGTTTCTCATAATGAGGTTTCTTCTGGGCGCCTAATGTACTGTAGGCGCAGGGGGAGTTAACTGTGACATTTCGTGTCGGGATGTTGACTGGGGGTGTCTGTCGGCGTGACCTCGGCGCTCCGTATTTTAAAAATTCCGAATTATTTAAAAAAAACAGTCTCCATCTGATTTCGAACACGGGTCTACGGCGTGCCAGGCCAGACACTTACCACTATGCTACAGGCGATCACAGAATTAGAGGCTGAATGAGACAGGTGAATCGTGATGCTTTTGTTGGTACCTGACAGCTAGCTAGTAGTAGAGAAAGATTGACCCGCATTTAGGCGCTAAATTAACGAAGATATATAGGGCGGCGCCCCGCGCGCATAACGCGTGCGGCGCAGGGGGAGTTAACCGTGATATTTCATGTCGGGATACCCGGTGACCTCTCGTTGACCTCTCAACCTCTCGGCGCCATGGTCGGGGTGAGCTCTCGCCGTATGTATGTCACGTCGAGGTAGTAGACACGTATGTCATGTCATTGTAACAGTCATGTCAATGTAACAGTCATTTCGTTGTAATAGTCATCTCGTTGTAAAAGTCACGTGTGTCATGTCGTTTTATCAGAGACGTATGGTATGTCGTTGTAACAGTCATTTCGTTGTAATAGGCATCTCGTTGTAACAGTCACGTATGGCATGTCGTTTTATCAGACACGTATGGTATGTCGTTGTAACAGACATGTTGTTGTATCAGTCATGTCGATGTAGTAGACACGTATATCATGTCATTGTAACAGTCATGTCAATGTAACAGTCATGTCAATGTAACAGGCATTTCGTTGTAATAGTCATCTCGTTGTAACAGTCACGTATGGCATGTCGTTTTATCAGACACGTATGGCATGTCGTTGTAACAGACATGTCGTTGTATCAGTGATGTCATGTAGTAGACACGTATGTCATGTCATTGTAACAGGCATGTCAATGTAACAGTCATGTCAATGTAACAGGCATTTCGTTGTAATAGTCATCTCGTTGTAACAGGCCCGTATGTCATGTCGTTTTATCAGACACGTATGGCATGTCGTTGTAACAGACATGTCGTTGTATCAGTCATGTTGATGTAGTAGACACGTATGTCATGTCATTGTAACAGTCATGTCAATGTAAAAGTCATGTCAATGTAACAGTCATTTCGTTGTAATAGACATCTCGTTGTAACAGTCACGTATGTCATGTCGTTTTATCAGAGACGTATGGTATGTCGTTGTAACAGACATGTCGTTGCATCAGTCATGTCGATGTAGTAGATACGTATGTCATGTCGTTGTAACAGACACGTATGGTATGTCGTTGTAACAGACATGTCGTTGTATCAAGCATGTCGATGTAGTAGACACGTATATCATGTCATTGTAACAGTCATGTCAATGTAACAGTCATGACAATGTAACAGGCATTTCGTTGTAATAGTCATCTCGTTCTAACAGTCACGTATGTCATGTCGTTTTATCAGACACGTATGGCATGTCGTTGTAACATACATGTCGTTGTATCAGTCATGTCGATGTAGTAGACACGTATGTCATGTCATTGTAACAGTCATGTCAATGTAACAGTCATGTCAATGTAACAGTCATTTCGTTGTAATAGTCATCTCGTTGTAACAGTCACGTATGTCATGTCGTTTTATCAGAGACGTAGGGTATGTCGTTGTAATAGACATGTCGTTGCATCAGTCATGTTGATGTAGTAGACACGTATGTCATGTCGTTGTAGCAGACACGTATGGTATGTCGTTGTAACAGACATGTCGTTGTATCAGGCATATTGATGTAGTAGACACGTATGTCATATCATTGTAACAGTCATGTCAATGTAACAGTCATGACAATGTAACAGGCATTTCGTTGTAATAGTCATCTCGTTGTAACAGTCACGTATGTCATGTCGTTTTATCAGATACGTATGGTATATCGTTGTAACAGACATGTCGTTGTATCAGTCATGTCGATGTAGTAGACATGTATGGCATGTCAATGTAACAGTCATGTCAATGTAACAGTCATTTTCAATGTAACAGTCATTTTCAATGTAACAGTCATTTCGTTGTAATAGTCATCTCGTTGTAACAGTCACGTATGTCATGTCGTTTTATCAGACACGTATGGTATATCGTTGTAACAGACATGTCGTTGTATCAGTCATGTCGATGTAGTAGACATGTATGGCATGTCAATGTAACAGTCATGTCAATGTAACAGTCATTTTCAATGTAACAGTCATTTCGTTGTAATAGTCATCTCGTTGTAACAGTCACGTATGTCATGTCGTTTTATCAGAGACGTATGGTATGTCGTTGTAGCAGACATGTCGTTGTATCAGGCATGTCGATGTAGTAGACACGTAAGTCATGTCATTGTAACAGTCATGTCAATGTAACAGTCAGTTCGTTGTAATAGGCACCTCTTTGTAACAGACACGTATGTCATATCGTTTTATCAGACACGTATGGTATGTCGTTGTAACAGACATGTCGTTGTATCAGGCATGTCGATGTAGTAGACACGTATGTCATGTCATTGTAACAGTCATGTCAATGTAACAGTCTTGTCAATGTAACAGTCATTTCGTTGTAATAGTCATCTCGTTGTAACAGGCACGTATGTCATGTCGTTTTATCAGAGACGTATGGTATGTCGTTGTAACATACATGTCGTTGTATCAGTCATATCGATGTAGTAGACACGTATGTCATGTCATTGTAACAGTCCTGTCAATGTAACAGTCATGTCAATGTAACAGTCATTTCGTTGTAATAGTCATCTCGTTGTAACAGTCACGTATGGCATGACGTTTTATCAGACACGTATGGCATGTCGTTGTAACAGACATGTCGTTGTATCAGTCATGTCGATGTAGTAGACACGTATGTCATGTCATTGTAACAGTCATGTCAATGTAACAGTCATGTCAATGTAACAGTCATTTCGTTGTAATAGTCATCTCGTTGTAACAGTCACGTATGTCATGTCGTTTTATCAGAGACGTATGGTTTGTCGTTGTAACAGACATGTCGTTGCATCAGGCATGTCGATGTAGTAGACACGTATGTCATGTCGTTGTATGGTATGTCGTTGTAACAGACATGTCGTTGTATCAGGCATGTCGATGTAGTAGACACGTATGTCATGTCATTGTAACAGTCATGTCAATGTAACAGTCATGACAATGTAACAGGCATTTCGTTGTAATAGTCATCTCTTTGTAACAGTCACGTATGTCATGTCATTTTATCAGATACGTATGACATGTCGTTGCAACATACATGTCGTTGTATCAGGCATGTCGATGTAGTAGACACGTATGTCATGTCATTGTAACAGGCATGTCAATGTAACAGTCATGACAATGTAACAGGCATTTCATTGTAATAGTCATCTCGTTGTAACAGTCACGTATGTCATGTCGTTTTATCAGAGACGTATGGTATGTCGTTGTAACAGACATGTCGTTGCATCAGTCATCTCGATGTAGTAGACACGTATGTCATGTCGTTGTAACAGACACGTATGGTATGTCGTTGTAACAGACATGTCGTTGTATCAGGCATGTCGATGTAGTAGACACCTATCTCATGTCATTGTAACAGTCATGTCAATGTAACAGTCATGACAATGTAACAGGCATTTCGTTGTAATAGTCATCTCGTTGTAACAGTCACGTATGTCATGTCGTTTTATCAGACACGTATGGTATATCGTTGTAACAGACATGTCGTTGTATCAGGCATGTCGATGTAGTAGACACGTATGGCATGTCATTGTAACAGTCATGTCAATGTAACAGTCATGTCAATGTAACAGTCATTGCGTTGTAATAGTAATCTCGTTGTAACAGGCCCGTATGTCATGTTGTTTTATCAGAGACGTATGGTATGTCGTTGTAACAGACATGTCGTTGTAGCAGGCATGTCGATGTAGTAGACACCTATGTCATGTCATTGTAACAGTCATGTCAATGTAACAGGCATTTCGTTGTAATAGTCATCTCGTTGTAACAGACACGTATGTCATGTCGTTTTATCAGACACGTATGGTATGTCATTGTAACAGACATGTCGTTGTATCAGTCATGTCGATGTAGTAGACACGTATGTCATGTCATTGTAACAGTCATGTCAATGTAGCAGTCATGTCAATGTAACAGTCATTTCGTTGTAATAGTCATCTCGTTGTAACAGTCACGTATGTCATGTCGTTTTATCAGACACGTATGGTATGTCGTTGTAACAGACATGTCGTTGTATCAGTCATGTCGATGTAGTAGACACATATGTCATATCATTGTAACAGTCATGTCAATGTAACAGTCATGTCAATATAACAGTCATTTCGTTGTAATAGTCATCTCGTTGTAACAGTCACGTATGTCATGTCGTTTTATCAGAGACGTATGGTATGTCGTTGTAACAGACATGTCGTTGTATAAGTCATGTCGATGTAGTAGACACGTATGTCATGTCATTGTAACAGTCATGTCAATGTAACAGTCATTTCGTTGTAATAGTCGGCTCGCTGTAACAGACACGTTGGTCACCAGTACAATGAGTATTCTGTTATTGAATCATAGGTCACTCTTTTTTAGTAACTAATCAGGTATTGCATCAGAGATCAAAATCTATTTTTAGTAACTCAACATCTCCATTATAGGGGAACGGAGTAACACCATCTCTTTTTGTGAAAATTTCAGATTTCAATGCTGGAGCAAAAAAGAGATGGTGTTACTCAGTTCCCCTATAATGGGGATGTTGAGTTACTAAAAATAGATTTTGATCTCTGATGCAATACCTGATTAGTTACTAAAAAAGAGTGACCTATGATCCAATAACAGAATACTCATTGTACTGGTGACCAACGTGTCTGTTACAGCGAGCCGACTATTACAACGAAATGACTGTTACATTGACATGACTGTTACAATGACATGACATACGTGTCTACTACATCGACATGACTGATACAACGACATGTCTGTTACAACGACATACCATACGTCTCTGATAAAACGACATGACATACGTGACTGTTACAACGAAATGACTATTACAACGAAATGACTGTTATATTGACATGACTGTTACATTGACATGACTGTTACAATGATATGACATACGTGTCTACTACATCGACATCACTGATACAACGACATGTCTGTTACAACGACATACCATACGTGTCTGATAAAACGACATGACATACGTGACTGTTACAACGAGATGACTATTACAACGAAATGACTGTTACATTGACATGACTGCTACATTGACATGACTGTTACAATGACATGACATACGTGTCTACTACATCGACATGACTGATACAACGACATGTCTGTTACAATGACATACCATACGTGTCTGATAAAACGACATGACATACGTGTCTGTTACAACGAGATGACTATTACAACGAAATGCCTGTTACATTGACATGACTGTTACAATGACATGACATAGGTGTCTACTACATCGAGATGACTGATGCAACGACATGTCTGTTACAACGACATACCATACGTGTCTGTTACAACGACATGACATACGTGTCTACTACATCGAGATGACTGATGCAACGACATGTCTGTTACAACGACATACCATACGTCTCTGATAAAACGACATGACATACGTGACTGTTACAACGAGATGACTATTACAATGAAATGCCTGTTACATTGTCATGACTGTTACATTGACATGCCTGTTACAATGACATGACATACGTGTCTACTACATCGACATGCCTGATACAACGACATGTATGTTACAACGACATGTCATACGTATCTGATAAAATGACATGACATACGTGACTGTTACAAAGAGATGACTATTACAACGAAATGCCTGTTACATTGTCATGACTGTTACATTGACATGACTGTTACAATGACATGACATACGTGTCTACTACATCGACATGCCTGATACAACGACATGTCTGTTACAACGACATACCATACAACGACATGACATACGTGTCTACTACATCGACATGCCTGATGCAACGACATGTCTGTTACAACGACAAACCATACGTCTCTGATAAAACGACATGACATACGTGACTGTTACAACGAGATGACTATTACAACGAAATGACTGTTACATTGACATGACTGTTACATTGACATGACTGTTACAATGACATGACATACGTGTCTACTACGTCGACATGACTGATACAACGACATGTCTGTTACAACGACATGCCATACGTGTCTGATAAAACGACATGCCATACGTGACTGTTACAACGAGATGACTATTACAACGAAATGACTGTTACATTGACATGACTGTTACATTGACAGGACTGTTACAATGACATGACATACGTGTCTACTACATCGATATGACTGATACAACGACATGTATGTTACAACGACATACCATACGTCTCTGATAAAACGACATGGCATACGTGCCTGTTACAACGAGATGACTATTACAACGAAATGACTGTTACATTGACAAGACTGTTACATTGACATGACTGTTACAATGACATGACATACGTGTCTACTACATCGACATGCCTGATACAACGACATGTCTGTTACAACGACATACCATACGTGTCTGATAAAACGATATGACATACGTGTCTGTTACAAAGAGGTGCCTATTACAACGAACTGACTGTTACATTGACATGACTGTTACAATGACATGACTTACGTGTCTACTACATCGACATGCCTGATACAACGACATGTCTGCTACAACGACATACCATACGTCTCTGATAAAACGACATGACATACGTGACTGTTACAACGAGATGACTATTACAACGAAATGACTGTTACATTGAAAATGACTGTTACATTGACATGACTGTTACATTGACATGCCATACATGTCTACTACATCGACATGACTGATACAACGACATGTTTGTTACAACGATATACCATACGTGTCTGATAAAACGACATGACATACGTGACTGTTACAACGAGATGACTTTTACAACGAAATGACTGTTACATTGAAAATGACTGTTACATTGAAAATGACTGTTACATTGACATGACTGTTACATTGACATGCCATACATGTCTACTACATCGACATGACTGATACAACGACATGTCTGTTACAACGATATACCATACGTGTCTGATAAAACGACATGACATACGTGACTGTTACAACGAGATGACTATTACAACGAAATGCCTGTTACATTGTCATGACTGTTACATTGAGATGACTGTTACAATGACATGACATACGTGTCTACTACATCAACATGCCTGATACAACGACATGTCTGTTACAACGACATACCATACGTGTCTGCTACAACGACATGACATACGTGTCTACTACATCAACATGACTGATGCAACGACATGTCTATTACAACGACATACCCTACGTCTCTGATAAAACGACATGACATACGTGACTGTTACAACGAGATGACTATTACAACGAAATGACTGTTACATTGACATGACTGTTACATTGACATGACTGTTACAATGACATGACATACGTGTCTACTACATCGACATGACTGATACAACGACATGTATGTTACAACGACATGTCCATACGTGTCTGATAAAACGACATGACATACGTGACTGTTAGAACGAGATGACTATTACAACGAAATGCCTGTTACATTGTCATGACTGTTACATTGACATGACTGTTACAATGACATGATATACGTGTCTACTACATCGACATGCTTGATACAACGACATGTCTGTCACAACGACATACCATACGTGTCTGTTACAACGACATGACATACGTATCTACTACATCGACATGACTGATGCAACGACATGTCTGTTACAACGACATACCATACGTCTCTGATAAAACGACATGACATACGTGACTGTTACAACGAGATGTCTATTACAACGAAATGACTGTTACATTGACATGACTTTTACATTGACATGACTGTTACAATGACATGACATACGTGTCTACTACATCAACATGACTGATACAACGACATGTCTGTTACAACGACATGCCATACGTGTCTGATAAAACGACATGACATACGTGACTGTTACAACGAGATGACTATTACAACGAAATGCCTGTTACATTGACATGACTGTTACATTGACATGCCTGTTACAATGACATGACATACGTGTCTACTACATCGACATCACTGATACAACGACATCTCTTTTACAACGACATACCATACGTGTCTGATAGAACGACATGACTTACGTGACTGTTACAACGAGATGACTATTACAACGAAATGCCTGTTACATTGACATGACTGTTACATTGACATGACTGTTACAATGACATGATATACGTGTCTACTACATCGACATGACTGATACAACAACATGTCTGTTACAACGACATACCATACGTGTCTGATAAAACGACATGCCATACGTGACTGTTACAACGAGATGCCTATTACAACGAAATGACTGTTACAACGACATACCATACGTCTCTGATAAAACGACATGACACACGTGACTGTTACAACGAGATGACTATTACAACGAAATGACTGTTACATTGACATGACTGTTACAATGACATGACATACGTGTCTACTACCTCGACGTGACATACATACGGCGAGAGCTCACCCCGACCATGGCGCCGAGAGGTTGAGAGGTCAACGAGAGGTCACCGGGTATCCCGACATGAAATATCACGGTTAACTCCCCCTGCGCCGCACGCGTTATGCGCGCGGGGCGCCGCCCTATATATCTTCGTTAATTTAGCGCCTAAATGCGGGTCAATCTTTCTCTACTACTAGCTAGCTGTCAGGTACCAACAAAAGCATCACGATTCACCTGTCTCATTCAGCCTCTAATTCTGTGATCGCCTGTAGCATAGTGGTAAGTGTCTGGCCTGGCACGCCGTAGACCCGTGTTCGAAATCAGATGGAGACTGTTTTTTTTAAATAATTCGGAATTTTTAAAATACGGAGCGCCGAGGTCACGCCGACAGACACCCCCAGTCAACATCCCGACACGAAATGTCACAGTTAACTCCCCCTGCGCCTACAGTACATTAGGCGCCCAGAAGAAACCTCATTATGAGAAACCTGATGTTGTATAATCTACTAACCTATCACTATCGCTCAAGTACACCAAGAGCTCCAAAGTAAGGACACACCAGACATAAACACGTCACTTCCGGGGTCACCGGGACTAGAGGTCAACATCCCGACACGAGCTATCACGGTTAACTCCCCCTGCGCCACACGCTTTATGCGCGCCGCGCGCCACACTATATATCTTTGTTAATTTAGCGCCACAATGCGACTTAGTTGGACCCTTGTATACTACTCACACCCTCACACATACAATCACACCTTCACACATACCTTTAAACACACACACAACCTCACACATACAATCACACCTTCACACACACCTTCAAACACACACACACCCTCACACATACAATCACACCTTCACACTCATACCTTCATCCACACACACACCTTTATACACACACACCTTCACACTCATATCTTCACACATACATACCCAAACACACACATGCCCATACACACACACAAACATCTCCACACACACACACACCTTCATTCACACACACACCCACACCCACGCTCACACACACACATGTAGTCTGCGTGGTGCAAATACACGTTTCCAAACCAAGACAATCAGACATTGACCTAACAACAAGAAAGAACAAGCTGCTAACGAGAAACAAGCTGCTAACGAGAAACACGCCGACATTTCTCCAGGAACAAACACATTCAGTCATACAGACAAACTGATAAACACCTTCAGCTACATAGAGAAAACAAAAAAAAAAGGGTAAAGAAGGGAAAAAAGAACGAAGATGACAAAATGCAAAAGACACAACGGAGACACCAGGGACCAGCTAAGAGTTGGCACAATAACCGAGCTTTGTCAAGGGCACTTTTTCACGTCAGTTTATTGAATTAATCCGAAAGTTCTACATTTTCTCTTTTGCTCTGTTTATTTTATTATTTTTTTTAATGTTTCTCTTTCTTTCACTCTCCTCCACTCTAATTTTTTCCGTTCTAAGACTCTTAATATTTTCATCTGTTATCTTTCTCACTCCGTCTTTCTATCAATCGCATGTCTCTTTATCGCTCTCTGAGGCTCATTTTATATCACTTTTGTTATCACTGTACTCTCTCTCAACACGTTCTCGATTTTTTCTCTCCATCTTCTTGTTTTTCTCTCACTCACAGAGATTGTTATTTTCAACCGAGCACCAAGTTAACCTCAACCGTCTGTATCTCTCTCTCTCTCTATCTATCTATCTATCTATCTATCTATCTATCTATCTATCTATCTATCTATCTATCTATCTATCTATCTATCTATCTATCTATCTATCTATCTATCTATCTATCTATCTATCTATCTATCTATCTATCTCTCTATCTCTCTGTCTCTCTCTTCGTCTCCTCTCTCCGGCGATCTCTTAATCCTACATTCCCTCTACAGTTCTTCATGTTATTTTACAGCTTGAATCTGTCATCCTATCTTTTATTCCTTCTGCCTTTATCGTTTATCTTTCTTTCTCCCGCTTCCTCTCCCCGCACTACCTCTTACAACTCAGTATCAATATGTGTCGCCCTCGCGACCTCCTCACAATATTTCTCTCCATCTCTTACATTCACTTTCTCATCTTCTATTTCGCTCTCAATCTTCCGTTCCCAAACTATTCAGCTCTTCCCCTGTAGAGATCTCTTACTTTCCTTTCATCTGTTTTAGGTTCATGTTTCAATGTGCTAAGTTCTAATTACAACAACTGCTCAACGAACAGACGCGGCCATTACTTTAAGTCTTTACGTACCACGTGCTGAGTTTAAGAGAAGACTTTCCTTTAGTTTGCTTGTTTGTTGTTTGTTGTTTGTTGATTGTTCTTTGTTGTTTGTGGCTTCTTGTTTGTTACTTGTTTGTTGTGTGTTGTTTGTTATTTGTTGCTTGTTGTTTGTTGCTTGTTGTTTGTTGTTTGTTGCTTATTGCTTGTTGTGTGTTCTCTGTTGTTTGTTGTTTGTTGCTTGTTGTTTGTTGCTTGTTGTTTATTGTTTGTTGGTTGTTGTTTGTTGCTTGTTGTTTATTATTTGTTGCTTGTTGTTTGTTGCTTGTTGTTTGTTGCTTGTTGTTTGTTGTTTGATGTTTGTTGTTTGTTGCTTGTTGCTTGTTGTTTGTTGGTTGTTGTTTGTTGTTTGTTGCTTGTTGTTTGTTGTTTGTTGTTTGTTGCTTGTTGTTTGTTGTATGTTGCTTGTTGTTTGTTGCTTGTTGTTTATTGCTTGTTGTTTGTTGTTTGTTGCTTGTTGTTTGTTGCTGTTGTTTGTTGCTTGTTGTTTGTTGCTTGTTGTTTGTTGCTTGTTGCTTGTTGTTTATTGCTTGTTGCTTGTTGTTTGTTGCTTATTGTTTGTTGTTTGTTGCTTGTTGTTTGTTGCTTGTTGTTTGTTGCTTGTTGCTTGTTGACTGTTGCTTGTTGTTTTTTGCTTCTTGTTTGTTGTTTGTTGCTTGTTGTTTGTTGCTTGTTGTTTGTTGTTTGTTGCTTGTTGTTTGTTGCTTATTGTTGTTTGTTGCTTGTTGTTTGTTGCTTGTTGTTTGTTGTTTGTTGCTTGTTGTTTGTTGCTTGTTGTTTGTTGCTTATTGTTTGTTGTTTGTTGCTTGTTGTTTGTTGCTTGTTGTTTGTTGCTTGTTTTTTGTTTCTTGTTGTTTGTTGTTTGTTGCTTGTTGTTTTGTTGCTTGTTGCTTGTTGTTTGTTGCTTGTTGTTTGTTGCTTGTTGTTTGTCATTTGTTGTTTGTTGCTTGTTGTTTGTTGCTCGTTGTTTGTTGTTTGTTGCTTGTTGTTTGTTGCTTGTTGCTTGTTGTTTGTTGTTTGGATCATCATCAGAGCACACCGGACGAATCCATGTATGCACCGATTCTAACCTCGAGAATCTCGTGAACACCAAAAGAGGATCCACGCCCATGTGCACGAACTCCGTACCACAACCTGAGATCCACTGTGTGGTTAGGTTTCTGCTGACAATTTTACCCTGACAGCGGCCATATTTATGGCCTACTTTTGTTAGATAAAGACTTTTTTTTAACTTGCGCAAGTGCACACGGGATCTCCTATTTATTATTACTATCTGAAAGGGTTAGACATCGCATCTCACTACCAAAGATATCAGGGGAGGTAAACATCATAAAGAAACCACGGAATCATTTTTTCTATTCTTTTCAAATTATCACCGCTTCTGGTGGACTTTGTACCAGGATGCTTTCTGTCCTAAGATCGACATCGTATATCTGGACTACCAGCCCGTTTTTCTACCAAGAATTTCTATTTGTTGTGTGCTAACGACGATGAAACTGGCATTTTCCCTCGCCTGCTATGCCTGGACATATAAATAGATAATAAGTAAAGTAAGTTAAGAGCCCCGTCACGCCATGTGGCGTATAGAGAATATGGTGTTAGGGGCCATACAATTTCATAGACCTTCAGTACATGATTTTTGGGTAGTGTGGTCGGTATTATGCCCGTGCCGCTTTACTTTCCCAGAAAAAAATCCGGTACCCATTTAAGGCTGGGTGAACACCGGAAGCCGTCGATCAGGATCGAACCCGACCTCTTGTCATTTGTAGTCCAGCTCACTAACCACTGAGTTTTCGCGGCTCACTAATTTAGAGAAAATGCTCTGCCCAAAAATCACTAGATCCCTCTCGACACCATGTTGAAGTGTTCCGAAGAAGGGAAGAGACTGGCTACTTAATAGAGAAACTAAACTCAACCAAATTTTAATTACAACACATTTTAATCACAACTAAATTTTAATCACAACCAAATTTTAATCACAACCAAATTTTAATCACAACTAACTTTTATGCAACAAAACTATTTCAATAGAAATGAGAAAGAGAGTTCATCGGTGCTATATAGAACCAATTCTGACCTATGGAAGCGAATTATGGACAGTAGACAAACAAATGAAAAGACGATAGATACCACATAGATTGGATTTCTCAGAAGAATGTTGAAAGTTCCATGAACAGCTAAAAAGACCAATGATGAAGTTCTCAAAGAGACCAACACAAAAAGGCAGCTCCTAAAATACATCAGAAAGAAACAATCAACATTTTTTCGGGCACATCATGAGAAGAGGAAAGTTGGAATACTTGGTTACAACTGGCAAAATAAACGGAAAGAGAGATTGCGGACGACAAAGAGAGAAAATACTGGATAACTTAGTGTCAAGGCATGGAAAACAGTCAACAACAGAACTCATACGATGCATTGTAGATAGAACATTGTAGAAGGTCATGATCGCCTACGCCAACCGGTATGGCACATGAATATGATGATGAATCACAACCAACAGGAAAACGTTGCGTACAATCTACATTAAGAAAATTAGTCACAGATAAAGTTGTGTGGACATATCACGTATGGGCAACTTATTAAAAAAAAAATGTCCCTACAACTGTTTTCCCCGATTGTTTTAAAGTTTACCCACTTTGCCCAAATTCTGGCCCACATTCATAAAAACTGTCAAAATAAAAATGAGTCAATTTTCTGAGCCCTTGTTTTACGTCCGTGCTTATCCACGTTAGGGGCGGATTAGCCGGGTCGTAGGGAACTTGATTTTCACGATAAACATCCATTTTAACCAAAAACATGTCATCCAGTCGTCAACTCTAATCAAAAATATGTGCGCCTGACCTTTAGCAAAGAAAATAAAATCATCTGGAAGAAAAATATGCGCCGCCCTACCCAAACGATATATTTAAATATAGTAAGTCCTACATTGTACGTTGCACTATGTAATATCTAAGCTTCATTTCGTGTTTATATTTACGCTGATGCAAAAAAAGAAGAAAGCAATTCTTTTATTATTTTTTTTCTTAGTTATGTTATGTATTTACGCTGTTTTTAAATATTAGAATACTGGCTGTAAAGAAATAAAAGACAATAGAAATTATTGAAAAACAAAGACGATCTATAAATACAGAAATATCTGAGCTAACGCCTACGCGATTGTAAAGAAATGTCCCGAGAGCTCTCGCTACGTGGCTCGCGTTTTGGATATTTCTGATCGATTCCTTCACTCGCCCCCAGCATTCATCGTTTCTTCCAGCGAGCTAAGAATTTTTTCTAATATACAACTTTATTCGAACAAAATCTCGAGGATTTTCCGCGTGCGAATTTGTCTTCTGAGAGCTCCAGAATAAGATAAATTATTATAGTAAAGAAGTAGTAAAGGAACCAAGATGCATAGAGATGCAGAGCTGCTGTCTCCTTCTTTTAAAAAATTGCCATTATAGTAATGAAGTAGTGAAGGAACCAAGATGCATAGAGATTTACCAAGATGCATAGCGATGTACCAAGATGCATAGCGATGTACCAAGATGCATAGAGATGTACCAAGATGCATAGAGATGTACCAAGATGCATAGAGATGTACCAAGATACATAGCGATGTACCAAGATGCATAGAGATGTACCAAGATACATAGCGATGTACCAAGATGCATAGCGATGCAGAGCTGCTGTCTCCTTTTATCAAATTGTCATTACAGTAATGTAATGTCTTTACTTACGTAAAGCTGTTATCATACCACTTTATTCTTCTCCTTTTATTTTTTAAAATTGTCTGTAATACAACTCCAAACGGCAAAATATTTTTTTTTAAATTGTCTGTAATACAACTCCAAACGGCAAAATATTTTTTTTTAAATTGTCTGTAATAAAACTCCAAACGGCAAAATATTTTTTTAAAAATTGTCTGTAATACAACTCCAAACGGCAAAATATTTTTTTTTAATTGTCTGTAATATAACTCCAAACGGCAAAATATTTTTTTTAAATTGTCTGTAATACAACTCCAAACGGCAAAATTTTTTTTTTAAATTGTCTGTAATACAACTCCAAACGGCAAAAAATTTTTTTTAATTGTCTGTAATACAACTCCAAACGGCAAAATATTCTTTTTTTTTTTTAAGTCAGAGGACAACACCTATAAAAGTACTGGATACTTTTGACTAGAATAAGAAAGCGTACACTTCGACACAGCGCCTCGTCACTAAACGAGCGTGTTAAGTAACTGCTTTAGCTCGTCCCCATCTCCTCCCTCCCGATCTTCACTAATCAGGGATGTCGCTCATGCATGCATGTCTCAAGCATCTAAAGAATGTGTCGAACACCAATCAGGAAATTGATTTATAGATCAATCCTCATTTTCAATTTCTTAGGATTACGTTAACTCCTTGTTGCCGACGCAAAACGGTGAGACCAGCCCGCGGTATTTACTCTTTACCTAGTCTGTCATGCTATAGACGTTAAATGGGTGCATTTCTTATTAACATGACCGTGTTTTACTATATATATAACAATCACTGTCTGTGCCGCAGTGCATTGTAAAAAAGTAAAGTACCCCCGTCACGCCAAGAGGCGTATAGGGAATATGGTGTTAGTGACCATAAATTAATTGTACAGACCTTCAGAACATGATTTTTGGGGTAATGTGGTCGGTATTACGCCCGTGCCGCTTTACTTTCCCAGAAAAAAATCCGGTACCCATTTAAGGCTGGGTGAACCCGGGGCTGTCGGTTGGGATCGAACCCTACCATTTGTCCATTGTAGTCCAGTCCACTAACCACTGAGCTATCGCGGCTCCCGCAGTGCATTGTACTAGAACAATTTGAAGAGTAATCAAAATGAACAATGAAATAGATATAATCAATGACAAAATGGGAGACCACTATTATATTTATTTGAAATAAGAGAAAGGTGGAGAAAATACATCATTGGGCTCGTTAACATCTCTGAGCGATCATCAGAACAACACAGGTAACAAAGCAAAAGTACTAAATGCAGAAATAATATTTGCGGAAGTAGAAAAGTCGGTTAGACAATCGTCCAAACTGAAACCACTAGGAGGTGATGAGCTTCAATCTACTGTTGCCTATTCTAAGTCTAAAAATATTACTTATTCTATAGAGCTGGTAGTAGGCATCATTTTCTAGAAGCCCTAGTGTTCTGGTAGCCGCGATAGCTCAGTAGTTAGTGAACTGGACTACGAAAGACAACAGGTCGGATTTGATCCTGATCGACGGCTTCCGGGTTCACTAATTCAGTGAGTACCGGATTTTTTCTGGGAAAGTAAAGCGGCGCGAGCGTAATACCGACCACATTATCCCAAAAATGTGCCGAAGGTCTATTAAAATTATGGTCACTAGCACCATATTCCCTATACGCACTTGGCGCTACGGGGCTCTTTGCTTTACCTGGTGTTCTGCATTTCTCTTACTCGTGTATTTGTTCCTAGCAAATCTCTTTGGTTTCTCACAAGTTGTACTTCTATCTGACGCGTGCAATTTGCCACATTTATTTGCCAAAATGTCTGCCTCACCGTTTCCATTGATGTTCCTGTGAGTTGGAATTCACTGAAACTTAATAGGAGATTATAGTTATAAATGTAGTTTATGGAAGGCCCCGGTATCACAGCAAACGAATTAAAATACATAATTGCTCAACCGCCCGTGCAAGTGGAATGATACGAATTAATATCTCACGTCACTGAAAGATCCAAACGAAGAAAGACAGGAACAGTGCCCATCAAGCAGATAAAGCACACACCAAAAGACAAAAGGCTAAGTGGCACCGAAAATGAACGCAGCTAAACAGTCATGCATCGTACGATATCGTCATTCATCGTAAGCATTCGGAATATCGAAACACCATCCGGATGAAAAACGCAGCTCACGGTGTGCACAGAGCACTAAACTCAGCAGCTCCGACAGCAAGCCGAATTTGGAATAAGAGGAAATTGCAACAAGGAACACATTTCAGACTGAGCCTCAACGGTTCCTGCCGCCTATCCGCCATATTGACCGAACTATATTGAGAATAGGTCACCTGGCTAACTACCTTGTTCACCTTACTCCACTGTCTCGTGTTGTCTTAGAAAGGTCAAATGTAAATGCTGGTGTTAAAATAAGAGACACAAGAATAGATAGGTATCAGATTACATGATTTCTAGAAACAACCTTTTGAAGATGGGAAAATAGTTAAAGAAATTAACATTCAGTGCAGTAAGGTGAACAAACAAGGTGAAGTTTTAAAACAACTAAAAATAAAAAGAGAACTGCTGAACACAATTAAGACAAGACAAATTAAATTGTTGGGGCATGTTAAAAGACACAACAGCCTTCAAAAAGTAATATTGGAAGGAAAAATACAAGGCAAAAGAGGCAGAGGCAGACCAAGACTAACATGGACGAGTAACATCAAAAGATGGACAAGTCAATCTATGTCAGCCTGCACCATCAAAGCAAGAAACAGAGTAGAATGGTGATCCATGGTAGCCAACCTTCGTTGCGGAGAGGGCACACGATGATGATGATGATGATGATGAAGGTGAACAAAGTAGTTAGTCAGGTGACCTCTTTAAGACAACACAAGACAGTGCAGTAAGGTGAACATGGTAGTTAGCGAGGTGACCTCTTTAAGACAACACAAGACAGTGCAATAAAGTGAACAAAGTAGTTAGCAATCTGACCTCTCTCAGACAACACAAGACACTGCAGTAAAGTGAACAAGGTAGTTAGCCGGGTGACCTCTCTCAGACAACACAAGACAGTGCAGTAAAGTGAACATGGTAGTTAGCGGGAGACCTCTCTCAGACAACACAAGACAGTGCAGTAAAGTGAACATTGTAGTTAGCCGGGTTACCTCTCTCAGACAACACAAGACAGTGCAGTAAAGTGAACATGGTAGTTAGCCAGGTAACCTCTCTAAAACAACACAAGACAGTGCAGTAAAGTGAACATGGTAGTTAGCGGGAGACCTCTCTCAGACAACACAAGACAGTGCAGTAAAGTGAACATGTTAGTTAGCCGGGTGACCTCTCTCAGATAATACAAGACAATGTAGTAAAGTGAACATGGTAGTTAGCGGGAGACTTATCTCAGACAACACAAGACAGTGCAGTAAAGTGAACAAGGTAGTTAGCGGGTGACCTCTCTCAGACCACATAAGACAGTGCAGTAAAGTGAACAAGGTAGTTAGCGGGAGACCTCTCTCAGACAACACAAGACAGTGCAGTAAAGTGAACATGGTAGTTAGCCTGGTAACCTCTTTAAAACAACACAAGACAGTGCAGTAAAGTGAACATTGTAGTTAGCCGGGTAACCTCTTTAAAACAACACAAGACAGTGTAGTAAAGTGAACATGGTAGTTAGCAATCTGACCTCTCTCAGACAACACAAGACAGTGCAGTAAAGTGAACATGGTAGTTAGCCAGGTAACCTCTCTAAAACAACACAAGACAGTGTAGTAAAGTGAACATGGTAGTTAGCCGGGTGACCTCTCTCAGATAACACAAGACAGTGTAGTAAAGTGAACATGGTAGTTAGCCAGGTAACCTCTCTAAAACAACACAAGACATTGCCAGTTAGCACAAAGAAAAATCGTATGCCAGTCATACTTATCCCCACTCGGTGTTAACTGTTACAAACGTGGTCTCTCACACAAATTAGAAGAGAACGTGTTTTTTCATTCGATTATTTCAGTCTGAGTCATCATTATTTGCTGTATATTCGCGTTTCTCTGTGTGATCTTATTTGCTGTATATTCACTTTCCTCTGGATTATCTTATTTGCTGTATATTCACTTTCCTCTGGATTATCTTATTTGCTGTATATTCACTTTCCTCTGGATTATCTTATTTGCTGTATATTCACTTTCCTCTGGATTATCTTATTTGCTGTATATTCACTTTCCTCTGGATTATCTTATTTGCTGTATATTCACTTTCCTCTAGATTATCTTATTTGCTGTATAATACCTTCAGGATAGAACGGCCAGAGTACAAGTTCAAGGTCAACTAAGTAAGAAGGTCTCTATCGAACAAGGTGTCCCACAAGGCGGAGTCTAGTCCCCAACACGCTTTTTAATTTTCATAAATGACATCGTAATGGACATTCCACCCAGATACACTCAGCAATATACGCAGATGATCTGGCGTTATGGGCTCGCGAGGAAAGTATGTCGGTGGCTGGACCTAGGATGCAAGATGCCCTAGGTGAACTTGAACAATGGACGAACACCTGGTTCTTACCAATCGACGAAAAAAAAAAAATCCACAGATACAATTTTCAGCCTATCAAGAAACACACTATCAGAAAACTTGAAGATAAAAGACCATACACTCCCTATTGAACAAAACCCAACATATCTTGGCGTCAAAATGAATCGCAGAGTGACTTGGAAAAATCAGATAGACAGAACAAGGAAGAAAGCCAGAAAACGAACACATTTTATGAAGAAATTGGCAGGAAGGGACTGGGGAGCAGACAGCAATATCTTGAAGCGACTATACGTAGGAAGAGTCAGACCAGTTCTAGAGTATGGAGTCACAGCCTGGGCTATGGCTTCCACATCATACCTTAGCAAAATTAACAGAACACAGAACCAAGCTGCCCGTATCATCACTGGTGCTATGGAATCTACACCTATCAAGACTCTAGAAACAGTAACAGGTTTACAACCCTTAGATGACAGACGGGTCACTAAAGTATTGCAACAAGCGGAGAAATATAGAAGGCTCCTTAGCCATCCCATGCACCAAAGAATAACTGGTTCCGGAATTGTACGACTAAAGAGGAGCAACTTCGCTGCAATTGCCAATGAACTAACTACTGGAGACTCAGTATTTTCCCAAACAATATCGAAACCCTTGGGCTCATCTGATATGTCTCCTCATGGAAAGCATAAAAATACCAGAACTTGATGGAAAATATAACATGAATCATTAAAAAAGGCACCCAATCAGACACAGAAAGAAAACACATAGCAGAAAAACACATACACGATACCTACCCACAGGACTCTTGGTCCCACATATACACAGATGGCTCTGGTACAAATTCCACCAGAAATGGAGGGGGAGGTGTTTTCTTGACGCTAATAATCAGGACGAGATCACCAAGTCAATAGCAACTGGGAAATTCTCAAACAACTTTAAAGCAAAAACTGAGGCCATCAGAGATGCTGCAACACTGGCTACTCAACACAAAAATAACATGCACAATAAATTGGTGATTCTGACCGATGCACTGTCAGTACTATCAGCTCTAAAAAGCCCCAAGAACAATGAACTAGATGACTTGAGAACAACCCTGGACTAACTATACAATAACTTCCAGAGAGTAGTCATTCAGTGGATACCATCACACTGTAATATACACAGGAACGAACGTGCAGACAAATTAGCTAAAGAGGGAGGGAGATTACCACAAGAGGACCATCCGCTCAGTTATGATGAAGCCAAATCCACCCTCAAGGGTTAGTTCCATGAAAAATGGAAACGAGAACACCCAAAGCATAATGAGAGTGACGGATACCACCAACTATCAAGGAGGGATCAAGTCATCATACTTCGCCTACGCACGGGCCAGAATAGAATGAGAAATCACATGTTCACCAAATTCAAAATAGGTACAACCAGCCTATGCCACTGTACACTGGACAATATGACAACAAAACATGTTCTACAGGATTGTCCCCAGTACACAGACCTGAGAAGAGCAATGTGGTCCACGCCACCTCCCTGGAAAGAGAAACTATATGGGGCAATCGATTCGCTTAAACAGACAGCTGACTTCATGAGAGAGTCTGGAATCCTACTCTGATTCAGTCTTGATCGCAGAGAGAGAGATTTGATGTATATTCACTTTATTCTCGGCGATCTTATTTCCTGTATATTCACTTTACTATGAATGATTTTTTTCGTTGTGTATTCACCTTACTCTTTATGATCTTGTTCGCTGTGTATTCACTTTACTCTAAGAGATCTTATTCGTTGTACATTCAAGTTACTTTTAATGATCTTGTTCACTGTATACTCGCTTTACTGTGAGTGACCTTATTGACCGTATATTCACTTTACTCTGAATGATCTTATTCAATATATTAACTCCACACTATCCACTGAAGTACTAACATAAGAAAATTCAATTAGACAGGTTCATTGACCTTGTAATCTGCGCAAATGTATCATTTTTTGTTTGGCACATAAAAGAACTATTGGATTACGTGATACGCAGAAAGTGGCCGTTATATAATGAGGCAGTATTCTGATTATATATAATAGAAGGCTGTCTAACAAAGGTAGCCATCACTTGGGGATAAATCACACATTACATGGTAATCTCATAGATCCCTCGCCAAGCCTCGTTAATAGACTTCGTGACTAACAATATAAACACGTGACTTGGAGGCACGTGACATCAAGGTACCCCAGGGGAAGTTGAAACACATTCCATTAGCGGTTCATCAGACACAAACATTAGTAGAATGTTCTCGGCTCTTTAACACTTCACACCCGCTGACTTAATTTGCCTTTCTCGGCTGGCGTTTCTTCCCTGGTTCTTGTAGAATGTCCCAGACGTTAGCTAAACGAAATAAAGCGCCCATTCACCGTTTCCAAGCCGCCCTGTTTGTTACCACTTCCTTAATAAAACTCAATATCTTTCACATGTTCCACATATATGCAGCCACATGTATTCGTCAAGTTTAGTTTTACCTTCCCCTTCGCTCCCAACGGGGATTAAAGAAACAAGCTTCTCGTGTCACATACTCTCAGTTGGCTTTCCCATTGTGTGTCCGACCCACCGCAATCCTCTTTGTCTCTTACATCGTTGTCCACTGGTGTTTGTCCGGCACTTTTACACAGTTCTAAGTTCGTAATTATATTCTGCCATCTACATTGTATTATTCTATAAAAGTATCATTTAATTAACAAATATATATTTCTTCATGTCTTATTGTTCTCCATTGTTCACAGCCATATAATTGGATTGATTTAATATGTGTATTATTGTTGTAACCTACGAGTAATTTCGTCGCATATATTCCCTAGTTTAATGAAGGCTCCACTTGCTTTGTGTATCCTTAAGTTGCTATCTATCTCCGTTTCTCTTTCTTGTCTATTACAGTCTAGAGCCCGTAGTGGCCAGGTTGACTGAGGTCTGGAGCAAAGTCAATGCCAGGACTAGAGGGCCAAACTTAAGAGTATGATAAACAAAATTGCATGATGTAGTTTAATCATCATCATCGAGTGCCATCTCCGCAACGATGCTTGGCTACGATGGAGCGCCATTCTGCTCTGTCTCTTTACTTTGATGATGTAGGTTGTCATAAACTGACTTGTCCATCTTTTGATGTTACTCGTCCATGTTAGGCTTGGTCTGCCTCTTTTACCTTGTATTTTCCCTTCCTAGATTACTTTCAATAGGCCGTGTCTTTTAACATGGCCCAAAAATCGCATTTGTCTTGTTTGAATTGTGTTTAGCAGTTTTCTTTTCATTTTTAGTTGTTTTAAGACTTCATCGTTTGTTTTCTTTTCCCTTCATCCAATTCTACCTATTCTTCTATATATCCACATTCCAAAGGCTTAAATTTTCTGCTCTATTTTCTTGTCTAATGTCCATGTTTCTGCGCCACATAGGAATGTTGATAAGATATAACATTTTGATATTCTTAGTTTTAGCCCTGCTGTTATTTGTTTTGATGTTAGTATGTTCTTCATGACATTAAAATTATTTTTTGTCATTCCTATTCTTTTGTTTATTTCAGTTGTACATTGTCCATCACTGGTTAAGTTTATATAGTTACATCATCATCATTATCAAGTACCGGGTCTGCTGTCGTAGGTGATCATGTCTCTCTACAACTTTCGATCTCGACAGTTATTTATCATTTCTGTTGTTGACCTTCTTTGACCTTCTACCAAGCCATTCTCATAAGCTGTCTGGTATCTTTTCTCTTTGCATCCCTCTATCTCTTCGTCCTTCTATATATTTACGTAGAATCTAGTGAAATAATATGTAGCTAATATAAAGGAGCTCGCTCATCAATTACTCATTGCGCATGTTCTCTGATGTTATTTTCTCTTATGTTTTGTTCATTTATGTTCTGTTCTCTTATCTAATGTTATGTTCTCCTATGTTATATTCTCTTACGTTCTGTTGTCTTATGTTATGTTCTCTTATGTTCTGTTCTTTTGTGTCATGTTCTCTTATGTTCTGTCCTCTGTATTACAATCTCGAGGAAACATTGACCGTTCTTGGTAGAACCCCACAGTTAGCTGCAAACACGCCAGATGTGTTCCTGTATTATGTCTGCCTCAGTGGGCACTGCAAATTAGAACATTCAACCCAAATAACAAAAACAAAAACATAACTGTAATCGCAAATGTTTAAAGTTAATTAAAATAAATGGCTCATTGAATTGAGTTTTTCAAAATAATCTCTCCTATTTAAACTTTAAGAATTGTTATATTTAAATTATATAGAAATGAAAAGAAAAAGAGAAATGTCATAAAATAGCTTTAAAATATGCAACTGTACAAAAAAAAAATGTAGTAAAAATTATACTTGATTTAAAAGTATAGAATCTCATAATCTATTCATTAGACTCAATGTAATTTCGTGACTTGCCAATATTGGATCAATAGATCATAAGTATGGTCGAGTTAACAACTCTCGATAGAAGCTCATTAAGTTCTTCCGCATGCACGACTTATTTAGCTCTGACAATTCTTCTTTTCTTTTGTTTGTAAGAAGATTAGCCCCGGAGGGAATAGAAGTGTGTCCCTTACAGTAACAAGCAAGAGAGATGACTTACGTGAATAAGTTAGTGGCTTATGTACGTGTAGAGCCGCGATAGCTCAGTGGTTAGTAAACTGGACTACAAAGGACAAAGGGTAGGGTTCCATCCCAACCGACGGATTCCGGGTTCACCCAGCCTTTAATGGGTACCGGATTTTTTTCTGGGAAAGTAAAGCAGCACGGGCGTAATACCGACCACATTACCCCAAAAATCATGTGCTGAAGGTCTGTAAAATATAGGGTTACTAAAACCATATTTCCTATACGCCACTTGGCGTGACGGGGGTACTTTACTTACTTTTACTTTTATGTGCGTGTAACAGATGTACTGGTCTTAATTTTGAAGTTCAGTTGTCAGATTGGCAAATCGTTTGGTGGAATTTTGAAGTTCAGTTGTCAGATTGGCAAATCGTTTGGTGGAATTTTGAAGTTCAGTTGTCAGATTGGCAAATCGTTTGGTGGAATTTTGAAGTTCAGTTGTCAGATTGGCAAATCGTTTGGTGGAATTTTGAAGTTCAGTTGTCAGATTGGCAAATCGTTTGGTGGAATTTTGAAGTTCAGTTGTCAGATTGGCAAATCGTTTGGTGGTTTTGAAGTTCAAGATTTTGAAGTTCAGTTGTCAGATTGGCAAATCGTTTGGTGGAATTTTGAAGTTCAGTTGTCAGATTGGCAAATCGTTTGGTGGAATTTTGAAGTTCAGTTGTCAGATTGGCAAATCGTTTGAATTTTGAAGTTAGTCATCATCATCATCATCAAGTACCGAACCTGCTGGCGTAGGTGATCATGTCTCTCCACAACTTTCGATCTCGACAGTTATGTATCATTTCTGTTGTTGACTTTCTCCAAAACCATTCTCTTAAGCTGTCTGGTATCTTTTCTCTTTGCTTCCCTCTATCTCTTCGTCCGTCAATTTTCCCAGTTGTTACAATATATTCCAGTTGTTCTCTTCTCATTACATGGCCAATAATTGATGATTGTTTCTTCCTAATATTGGAAAATAACTCTCTTTTTGCTTTGGCCTCTTTCATAACGTTTTCGTTATTCTTCTTAGCTGTCCATGGTATTCTCAACATTCTTCTGTAAAACCATAATTCTAAAGACTCCAGTGATTTCCTTGTCTGTTATGCTATTGTCCATGATTCACATCCATGTTGAGACTGGTTCTATATAACATTAGAGAACTCCTTTTCTTGTTTCTATTATAAAAAATGGATTGCACAGTATCTTTCTTATTTTTTGGAAAGCTGCTTTACCCTGAGCCATTCTGCATCTCACCTCTTTTATATATCTTCCGTCCGAGGTTAACAAAGTTCCCAAATATAGAAATTCATTTCATCATCATCATCATCGAGTGCCGTCTCCGCAACGAAGGTTGGCTACCATGGATCGCCATTCTACTATGTTTCTTGCTTTGATGGTGCAGGCTGTCATAGATTGACTTGTCCATCTTTTGATGTTACTCGTCCATGTTAGTCTTGGTCTGCCTCTGCCTCTTTTACCTTGTATTTTCCCTTCCAATATTACTTTTAGTAGGCTATTGTGTCTTTTAACATGTCCCAAATATTTCATTTGTCTTGTCTTAATTGTATTTAGTAGTTCTCTTTCTAGCTTCAGTTTTAAAACTTCATCGTTTCTCTTTGGTAAATTCATTTGGTGCAGCTTAGTTTCAATATTGTTGCACTTGTCTTTATTGTGCACTGAGGTGTTGTCTTTTTCTTTGTTTTACCATTACCTCTGTCATTTTGCTATTAAGGCTGAGTCCTTTATTTTTGCTTTCCTTCACTATAATGTCTAACATTTCTTGTAACTCATTTTCACTCTTAGCGATTAAGACTGTATCATCAGCAGACCTTAGATTATTTATAGAAGTTAGTAGGATATATAAATAGACAGACACGCAGCTTGGTGGATCGATAGATGGTTATTGGCATAGCGATTGGTAGATAGGTGGGTGGAGGAATTGTCAGGGTCATAAATAGACATGCTAGGACTTGAGATTTGTAATATACTATGATTTGAGATTTGTAATATACTAGGACTTGAGATTTGGAATATACTAGGACTTGAGATTTGTAATATACTATGATTTGAGATTTGTAATATACTAGGACTTGAGATTTGGAATATACTAGGACTTGAGATTTGTAATATACTATGATTTGAGATTTGTAATATACTAGGACTTGAGATTTGGAATATATTTGAACTTGAGATTTGGAATATATTTGAACTTGAGATTTGGAATATATTTGAACTTGAGATTTGGAATATATTTGAACTTGAGATTTGGAATATATTTGAACTTGAGATTTGGAATATACTAGGACTTGAGATTTGGAAGTAAGTATAATGAAGGTCATGTATAGGAAGTATAATGAAGGTCATGTATAGGAAGTATAATGAAAATCATGTATAGGAATTATAATGAAAATCATGTATAAGAAGTATAATGAAAATCATGTATAGGAAGTATAATGAAAATCATGTATAGGAAGTATAATGAAAATCATGTATAGGAATTATAATGAAAATTATGTATAGGAATTATAATGAAAGTCATGTGCAGCAAATATAATGAAAATGCTATATAGCAAGTAAAATGAAAATCATTTTTATAAAGCCAAAATGAATTTCTCTAAGACAATTAAATTGAAAAATGTGTACATTTCCTGAACTGTTTAAAGCAAGGATGGACCAAAGCTGTAACAATTTTCGAGGCAACAAATATCGAGCCCAGTTTTACTTGAAAAAAGTGTTACGAGTTTCATGTTGTACGAGCTGAGAGGTGTACGAATACTGAGGTTCCACTGTATTTAACATATGTAACCCGTAAATGTTTACGTCCCTTTCCTTTCTAACTAATTAAGTAAAGTACCCCCGTCACGCCAAGTGACGTATAGGGAATATGGTGTTAGTGACAATAATTTTACAGACCTTCGGCACATGATTTTTGGGGTAATGTGGTCGGTATTACGCCCGTGCCGCTTTACCTTCCCAGAAAAAAATCCGGTACCCATTTAAGGCTGGGTGAATCCGGTGCCGTCAATCAGGATCGAACCCGACCTCTTGTCCGTTGTAGTCCAGTGCACTAACCACTGAACTATCGCGTCTCCCTTTTCTAACTAAGCTGCACCAAAAGTCATCAAAAGGTTACAGTACAAAGTAGAGGTTCCCTAACCTGCATTGCTATGTGTATGGGGAATATGGTGTTAGTGACCATATTTTTTTTATGACCACAACACGTTTTTAGGTGATGTGGTCGGTATCACGCCAGGTCGCCTTTACTTCCCAGAAAAAATCTCCGATTCCCACTTTTAGAGGCTTTGTGAACCCCGGAAACTTGTCAGTCCGGAAAAAAAATATCAGCCACTGCTGGGGATCGATCTCAAACCCTTCTAGTCAGGAAGCGAGCACACTAACCGCTCAGCCAACGAGGCTCCTTACAGCACCGAGCAAATAAAGTAACAATAACAGACACTCTTAGAAGACTTGAGACGTGGTCGGTAATCAACGGTCACCATTAGTCGTTCTAATGAATCATGAGAGCGAGTCTAAGAGACAATTGAGACATAATTACGTCAAGCAAAGAAAAATGGGAGGCTCTCTTATCATAAGACGAATTGACAATCTCAGACTGGGTAGTCAGTAATGTATGCATATTTGTGATTGGCTGAGATTTGAGATTCAGATTGGTGAAAACGAGACACACATTTAAAAGGAAAAAGAAATTATCATTCAGCAACACAAGTGTGATTTTTTTTAATGTTTTATTTTAGCTTTCGGTTATCAGTTTTCCATGATTTAACTTGGGGTTAGAAGGATAATGATAAGCATAATGGTAACGTTTGAATCTCTTGAAGACTGGGCTTATTTAGTCAGCATCTGGGAATGGGGCATCAGAAAACTCCTTTCTGTATTTTATTTATAATTTATGCGGATGAATGGAGAACATAGGAGAACGTTTAATGATAAATATAAATTAATGTGGAGTGGGAACAACTTACAATGATATGGGTGGATTAATGGGGAGTAAGAACAACTCAGAATGATATAAGTAGATTAATGGGGGGGGGGGGGTTAGGATCAACTCACAATGATATAAGTAGATTAAGGGGGGGGGGTAGGAACAACTCACAATGATATAAGTAGATTAATGAGGAGTAGGAACAACTCACAATGATCTTAGTAGATTAATGGGGGTAGGAACAACTCACAATGATATAAGTAGATTAATGTGGAGTAGGAACAACTCACAATGATATAAGTAGATTAATGTGGAGTAGGAATAGCTCACAATGATATAAGTACATTAATGAGGAGTAAGAACAACTCACAATGATATAAGTAGATTAATGGGGGTGGGGGGGGGGGTAGGAACAACTCACAATGATATAAGTAGATTAATGTGGAGTAAGAACAACTCACAATGATATAAGAAGATTAATGGGGAGTAAGAACAACTCACAATGATGTAAGTAGATTAATGGGGGGGGGGGGGTAGGAACAACTCACAATGATATAAGTAGATTAATGTGGAGTAGGAACAACTCACAATGATATAAGTAGATTAATGTGGAGTAGGAATAACTCACAATGATATAAGTACATTAATGTGGAGTAGGAACAACTCACAATGATATAAGTACATTAATGAGGAGTAAGAACAACTCACAATGATATAAGAAGATTAATGGGGAGTAAGAACAACTCACAATGATGTAAGTAGATTAATGGGGGGGGGGGGTAGGAACAACTCACAATGATATAAGTAGATTAATGTGGAGTAGGAACAACTCACAATGATATAAGTAGATTAATGTGGAGTAGGAATAACTCACAATGATATAAGTACATTAATGTGGAGTAGGAACAACTCACAATGATATAAGTACATTAATGAGGAGTAGGAAAAACTCACAATGATATAAGTAGATTAATTGGGAGTAAGAAAAAACTGTGAACTTGTTTATTTCTGTTATCTAAGGTATTCTAATGCACTTTTATTGATTTCTTGTAGTCATCTTTTGATATTTGACACACACTGACAAGCCGCTGATTTGTCATCTCTTGATATTTGACACACACTGACAAGCTGCTGATTTGTCATCTCTTGATATTTGACACACACTGACAAGCTGCTGATTTGTCATCTCTTGATATTTGACACACACTGACAAGCTGCTGGTTCTCATCTCTTGATATTTGGCACACTCGGACAAGCTGCTAACACTCTACACTACAACCTGCAACTCTCTACACTACAACCTGCAACTCTCTACACTACAACCTGCAACTCTCTACACTACAACCTGCAACTCTCTACACTACAACCTGCAACTCTCTATACTACAACCTGCAACTCTCTACACTACAACCTGCAACTCTCTACACTACAACCTGCAACTCTCTACACTACAACCTGCAACTCTCTAGCAGATCTGCTTAAACTGTTGTGTTTATTTGGTGGCTTGGTTATCTAAGAAGAATTTCAACTGTTCATATACCCAAACATTATTGATTGGCTAATTTAGGAACGGAAAGAGACCAATGGGGAGGCCAGTTTTGAGATATAAAGATGTTTGCAGGGCTTCCTTTAGTGAATTCTTTAACAGGGAAATCTGCCATCAGATTGTAACACACGGAGAACACAATAAAAGTCGGACAGAACATTCTAGCAAACGTTGATGTCAAATTCATAAGACATAAGGCGCAAGAGGAGAGAGACGAGGCCAAGCATCACGAATACACCTTGTACATTATGCGGTCGGATCTGTTTATCCAACATTGGCAGATTCTGCCACGAGAGAAGCTGTTCAGCAAAGCAGCATTCAGCATAAGACATTAATATTTATTCAAACTACTGACTTATCATGATTGTTTGCTACCAACCGTCTGTCAAGACGCCAAGGGCCATATTTGTGTTATATACAAAAATACAAGGACCATATATGTGTTATATACAAAAAGACAAGGGTCATATATGTGTTATATACAAAAAGACAAGGCGATATATGTGTTATATACAAAAAGACAAGGGCCATATATGTGTTATATACAAAAAGACAAGGGATATATATGTTTATATAAAAAAAGACAAGGCGATATATGTGTTATATACAAAAAGACAAGGGCCATATATGTGTTATATACAAAAAGACAAGGGCGATATATGTGTTATATACAAAAAGACAAGAGCCATATATGTGTTATATACAAAAAGACAAGGGCGATATATGTGTTATATACAAAGAGACAAGGCGATATATGTGTTATATACAAAAAAGACAAGGGCGATATATGTGTTATATACAAAAAGACAAGGGCCATATATTTCCCTTACGGTGACGTATATCCTTGTTTTACTCAAAACCTACAAGTGGATATCAAAATTGAAGGATAAGACTTGGAGACAGTTCAGAACTACAACTATCTTGGCCATACTATAACCAGTGATGGAAAATGTACAACTGAAATAAACAAAAGAATAAGAACGGGAAAAAGTAATTTTAATGTCATGAAAAATATACTAACATCAAAACAAATAACACCAGGGCTAAAAATAAGAGTAGCAAAATGTTACATCTTCTCAATATTCCTGTATGGTGCAGAAACATGGATATTAGACAAGAACGCAGAACAGAAAATTGAAGCCTTTGAAATATGGATATATTGAAGATTAGGTAGAATTGGATGGAAAGAAAATAAAACAAACGATGAAGTCTTAAAACAACTAAAAATGAATAGAGAACTACTAAATACAATTGAAACATGACAAATGCGATTTTTGGGCCATGTTAAAAGACACAACAGCCTAATAAAAGTAATCTTGGAGTGGAAAATACAAGATAAAAAAGGCAGAAGCAGACCAAGACTAACATGAACGAGTAACATTAAAAGATGGACAAGTCAGCCTATGACAACCTGCACCATCAAAACAAGAGATAGAGCAGAATCGCGCTCCATGGTAGCCAACCATCGTTGCGTAGATGGTACCTGATAATGATCATGATATCCTTGTATTTCCCAAACTGTTTCACCTACTTAATTCCTATTTTTGATTCTTTCCTGTCAATATTTCTCGAATATTCCTTGTTTTGTATGAAAAGTCTTTAAAAAATATTTTACTTTTTATGAAATGTGTTCATGTTCCACAATGTATATAGGCATTTAAAGGTCTCAATTTTGTTCTATGCCTTCTCTCATTCAGCGTTGAGTTTTAATGCTGTTATCTAAGAGAACTAAAAGAGGTGAGATGCAGAATGGCTCAGGCAAAAGCAGCTTTCCAAAAAATGAGGAAGATGCTATGCAATCCATTTTTGACAATAGAAACAAGAGTTCTTAAATGTTATGTAGAGCCAGTCTTAACATATGGATGCGAATCATGGAAAATAGGACAACAGACAAGAAAATCACTGGAGTCTGTAGAAATGTGGTTTTACAGAAGAATGTTGAGATTACCATGGACAGTTAAGAAGAGTAATGAAGATGTTCTGAGATTCTGTTCTAAAATGAATTGGCAATAATTTGTTATATATTGTTCTTTCATTCGATGGAATTCTGCCTTTGCTTGTCCAACCTCATCATCATCAAGTACCATGTCTGCTGGCGTAGGTGATCATGTCTCTCCACAACTTTCGATCTCGACAATTACTTATGATTTCTATTGTAGACCTTCTGCCAAGCCATTCTCTTAAGCTGTCTGGTATCTTTTCTCTTTGCTTCCCTCTTTCTCTTCGTCCCTCAATTTTCCCAGTTCCTACAATACATTCCAACTGTTCCCTTCTCGTTACATGTCCAGAAAATGATAATTGTTTCTTCCTAATATTGAATATTAGCTCTCTTTTTGCTGTGGCCTCTTTCAAACATTTTCATTACTCTTCTTTGCTGTCCATGGTATTCTCAACATTCTTCTGTAAAACCACATTTCTACAGCCTTGTGTGATTTTCTTGTCTGTTATCCTATTGTCCATGATTCACGTCCATATTTTTGTCCAATCTAGAACATACACAAGATAAATGAGCTATATATAACGGCATTGTTCTGGACTCATTTGTACAACAGAGAGTGGCAGCTTCCTAAATAAGATCGAAACTGTATGAAAGTAATTACTGCTTAATTGGACCTTCTTCTTCATGAAATGCTGAATCGATAGCTCTGAAGTAAAACTTATGGCATTGGTACAATCACACAGTGTTCCCTTATTATTGCAGTAGTGGGTGTTGATTATCACACTTTATTTTTCTTCGTTCGCTATTGTGAATACCGCCTTTTTAAAAAATGTATTCATGTTATGGGATCACTGCATTCCTTTTGTTAAACACACTTTCAGACTTTTCCCAGCTTAATTAATTTTGTTTTATTCTTTTCACACCAGTGTCTTTTATTTTTGTTACCAATTTACTTCTTTTTTTTTCAAAACAGCATATTGTATTTATGGGAGCCATGATAGCTCAGCGGTTAGTGAACTGTACTAGAAAGGGCAGGGATAATTTTATTTTTATGAGGTTTGTTCAAATGAAAAGGTGACTTGTTACACCAAACGTGCTAGAGTGTACTGATATTGATGACATGTTGCACTAGTAATGAGTATCCAATAATTAACATACGGTCACGTGTTCATCTTCCCAGCATGCATATGTGCTGCAGAAGACTGTTAACAATATGGCGGGTGTGATTCCGAACCCGTGTAAAGTGAATCAGCGTGCTGTGATCCAGTTTCTTTCATTTGAAGGATGTCATGTAGTAGACATTCATCGGAGAATGGAGGCAGCATATGGTGACAAATGTTTGTCGAGGACCAGAGTGATGGAAGGATGTCATGCAGTAGACATTCATCGGAGAATGAAGGCAGCTTATGGTGACAAATGTTTGTCGAGGACCAGAGTGATGGAAGGATGTCATGCAGTAGACATTCATCGGAGAATGAAGGCAGCATATGGTGACAAATGTTTGTCGAGGACCAGAGTGATGGAATGGGTGCGTATGTTTAAAGACGGACGTGAGTTAACGGCAGATCTTGCACGGCCAGGTCAGGCGCATATTGTTGCAACAGAAGAAGCCATAGCCGTGCTTGATAAAGCAGTACTGACTGACCGTCGTCGGAGCATTCGTTCGCTTGCAGAAGAATTCCATATGTCAATTGGGACAGTCCACATGGTTGTTCGGGAGAAATTGAACTATCGGAAGGTGTGTTCACAGTGGGTCCCACGGATGTTGACTGACCACCATAAGGAAGAACGGATGGGGTGGAGTTTGAACCACTTGATGCGTTACAGGGCAGAGGGTGATGCATTTCTGTTGAGCATTGTGGCAGGTGATGAATCGTGGTGCCACCACTATGAACCGAGCAGCAAAATTGACAGCATGCAATGGAAACATCCAGGTTCACCAAAACCCAAAAAATTCAAGACACAGGTTTCTGCTGGGAAGGTTATGGTGACTGCATTTTTTGACCTTGAAGGGTTTTTGTTGGCTGATTTTAAGGAACCTGGTGTCAACATCAGTGCCGCCCATTATAAAGACACTTTAGACAAGCTGCATAAGGCCATCAAGTCTAAGCGACCAGGCAAGCTTTCTCAAGGTGTGATTCTTCTCCACGACAACGCTCGTCCGCACGTCGCAAAAATTGTGCAGGAAACATTGGCAAAGAAGAATTGGGAAGTTCTTCATCACCCAGCCAATAGTCCCGATTTGTCCCCGTGTGATTTCCATTTGTTCGGACCGTTGAAGAGAGCACTAAAGGGACAGCGATTCAACAGCGACACAGACGTGAAGACAGCGGTGACCACATGGTTCAGAGAGCAGCCACGCACCTTTTTCTCGGACGGCATTCGACGTCTACCTAAACAGTGGGATGCTTGCCTAAATGCATACGGAGATTTTTCTGATGAACCCAGGTGCATTCTTATTCACAAGTGGTTGTTTTATTTAATTCCGTTGAAACTATTAAATTGCGTATGATACTTTTTAAATAAATCCACACGTCCCGTTTTCAGTTGAACACGCCGTATAATACAGAAAAAATGGTATGGTAAAAGCTTTACGTGATTGTAAGGCGACACTAATTTGAACGACGTTTCTGCTCAATAGGCCTTCAGCAGGAACAAACAAACAACTCACACACACCGATATGTAAGTTAATAAAACTAAATCTACATAGCTAACTAGTAATAAAATATCCAAAACAAAATAATCAAACTGGTTTAAGAAAAGAAAAATTGCTTCTCTGTGTCGTGGCCCGTGGCCGGAACGAGAAAGAGAGAGATTACGCGGTTGTACGCTGTAAATAATCTGCTGGTTGAAGGGTCAAACCATGCAAGGGTTCTAAAAATATGTACGCGGGAGGAACACTGTCTACGTTACCGCGATAATGTCTATAAGTATCTAAGAGGCCACACATGCATGTATACACTCACACAAAAATGCGCGAATATACATAACTGCACATACATATAAATATATATATATGAGCACAGGAATGCATATGCAAATTCATACAGGAACAATCATATGTGTGCAGAAAAGTGCGCATAACGCCCCTTTAACCAGAAGAATACACACTGAGGTCAGTGTGCATACCCAAAGGAGAAATAATACAACAGAAGAATAACTCGAAAGGCAGAAAGAATATGTTTGAGGGTGGGGTAACATAAGAAACATGTGAAAGATAAGTAGCGCAGAGAAAAGAGGTATAGGAGTTCACTTATGTATTGCAGTGGGGTCTAGTGGAGGAGAGCTATGAATAGCACGGCATAGTAAATAGACTAAAGCACCCAAACATGGGTACTTTAAACCAACATAATTGCCTATTTATGGGTTACCTTGAACACCAAATTCTCAATGCGTATCAAGGTATCCTTCCCATCATATACCTCCAGGATATTGATGACTACTTCGGACTTACTGATCTACCTGAGGACGACGTCTCCAAGTTTATCGACTACATGGTCAGCTATCACAAAGCTATCAAGATCACATCTTATATATTTGGGAGATATTCTGGTTAGGAGCCATCTCCCTCGCTCCGACCATCAACACTTGGGTACGGTCCCTTGTGGTCGTAACTGCATCACCTGCGCCTATGTGCTCCGCACTGACTCTGTTTTATTCCCTAACGGACGATTCGAGATTAAGCATGGCTGCACATGTGTGTCCCGTAACATCATTTATGCCATCATATGCCAACGATGCCACATGATTTATATTGGCGAGTCAGGAGGACGCTTATCGGAAAGATTTTGTGAACATCTTCGAGATGTTCAACGGAATACTGGCACTCCAGTGTCTTCCCATTTCAATTTATTGGGCCACAAGGGCAAAGACGACATCCGCTTCACTGGTATTGTCCTTTGCCACTCTGGCAACCGTAGCCGGTTTGCTTTGGAGAATCGCCTTCTAGCCCAATTTGCTTCGCTGACCCCACGTGGCATAAATGTATCTATCTCACTCGTATACACAGTTTCCCTTTAATGGCTCCTTTCCTTTTTCAGTCTTCTTTGCTGCCCATATTTGGGTACTTTATCTACTACTGGACTATAAAGAACAACGGGTAGGGTTAGATACCAACCGACGGCCTCTAGTAGCAGACTAACCTGTCTAGTCTGGCCAAGCGAGCAGGGATAGAAGAGGGAAGACAACCCGGTACTCAAAGATGTCGTGCTGAAGTCGGATGTGTTAGGCCGAAACGCGCAAATATAGCAGTTAAACTGCAAACCACAACACAACGCAGATATGTCCACTTAACGTCCTTTTAAGGGCGGATGACGAAGAGAAATTCAACAGTCTACGAATACTCTACAATACTTTAGTCATCGGGCGAACGCAACCAACCAACCTCCACTAGACCCACTGCTATAGTTAGGTTTTCTCCTCCACCTCTTATGTATATGCTACTTATCTTTCACATGTTTCTTATTGTACCCCACCCTCAGACATATCATTCTTTCCACCTTTCGAGTACCTCTTATTGTTCTGTTGTATTCTTTCTCCTTTAGATATGCACACTGAACTCTGTGTGTATTCTTCTGGTATGGGGCGTTATGAGAACTTTTCTGCACATACTTGTGCTCATTTGTATGTGTATGTGTACGGGTATTCTTGTATGCATATGTATATATATATATATATATATATATATATATATATATATATATATGGATAGCGGGATATAGTCATTCCCTACCTAAGGAGGAGTAAGACGTCTCCTTTCCTCCGCTAGTCTTCGGGACACCCTTGGGCAAGGTGGAGCTACCGTTTAGCCACCCTATCAGGGTTATGTGAAGCCATTGAAGCAGGTGGTGGATGGTGTTGTGGGAGCAGCCGACAAGTAGTGCCGGTTATGGTCCCCACACCGCGATGGCAGGCAGAGGATCTCATGTATAGAGACAATGGCTGCGATATCCGACTAGTACAGTCACTGCCAAGAAGAAAAGGAATTGCAAACTGCCTTCTTATATTGCCTGGAATAATCATGACAAACCACAACTTTATATTTACAGCTAACGGCGGTAATGGGGACTTCACAGCCACCTCGTCCGGTAGGGAGCGTCATGTGCTATAGGTGACACCCGATCGTCATCATGCTACTGTATGCAAGATAAAAAATAAAGAGACACTAGCAATAGGAACTTGGAACATTAGATCAGCATTCCAGGTTGGCAAATTAAAAAACATCAGCCAAGAAATGAAAAGAATGAAATTGAAGATCTTGGAACTATGTGAAATGAGATGGAAAGGAACAAGATTATTACAACATGACAGTGGAAGTGTAATTTACTCTGGGGGAACCACACACGAAAGAGGAGTAGGCATCATGTTAGATAGAGAAAGAAGCAAAACAGTGAAAGGATTTTGGCCTGTATCAGACAGAATTCTGCTAGTAAAATTGAGAGATAGACCAATGGATATCAACATAATTCAAGTTTATACACCAACAAGTAATAGCGAAGAAGAAGGCATTGACACTTTTTATGAAGAGCTAGAGGCTACCATGGAACAGTGTAAATCCCAAGAAATAACTGTTGTATTAGGGGATTTCAATGCAAAGGTAGCAACAGCTAAAGTGCAACATGTGACCTGGAGGGGTGGGGGGTGTGGGGGGGGCATGGCCTTGGAGAGACGAATGACAGAGGGGATAGATTGATAGGTTGGGCAAAGACACATGAAATGATTATAGGTAACACCTGGTTCAAACAACACCCTAGGCGACTATGGAAATGGCAAAGCCCAGACCTAAAAGTACACAAACAAATTGATTTTATACTGGTACAGAGAAGGAGCCAATGGTGGGGTGTGCTAAACACTCCAAGGTATGGTGACAGCTTTACAAATAAAGAACACAACACAATACTGACGTTTCGGCCTGTGGCCTTCTTCAGAATACAGGGACAACGACAACAAGCGGTGAAGCACAATTACTACATGTTAGATGATAAAGTGGAGGGCGAGGAAAGTAGGAGAATAGGTAGGTGAAAGAACGGAGTGGAAATGGTTCTAACTAAAGTACACAGAAATGAATGACGTTAAACAAACATAAAGTAGCAGCGATATCAATTGAGCAGGGAACAGGCAAATAATTGCAATGCTGCGGTAAAGCTGGTAGCAAGGAGCCAATGGTGGGGTGTGCTAAACACTCCAAGGTATGGTGACAGCTTTACAAATAAAGAACACAACACAATACTGACGTTTCGGCCTGTGGCCTTCTTCAGAATACAGGGACAACGACAACAAGCGGTGAAGCACAATTACTACATGTTAGATGATAAAGTGGAGGGCGAGGAAAGAATATTAATCGATTCAACAAACATCAAAAGAAGTAATACCAGTGACTAAAAGAATCAACAAAAATAAATGGCTGACAGAAGAAATATTACAACTAATGGACGAAAGAAGAAAACAAAAGAAAGAATAACGGACATACAAAATATTGCACAAAGAGATCCAAAACAAATGCAGAGAAGCAAAGGAAAGGATGATAAAAACAGAAATGTGAAGAAATGGAAAAACAACAAAAGAAAGACTCAAAATTTATGCACAATCAATTAAATGAATTAACAGGAAGAAAAGAAGTCAAAGTTTCAGGATGTGTGAAATCAAAGGAAGGAAATATAATAATGGGACAGGAGAAGACAATCGAAGAGATAAATGATTTGGAGAGCTGGGAGTATAAGTCATAACAAAACTACTCAATGACATATATAACGCTGGACACATACCTGAAGATCTACTAAAATCTATCTTTGTAGCCTTACCGAAGAAGTCAGGCGCCACTGATTGTGAAGACTATCACACAATTAGTCTCATGAGCCATATGACTAAAATATTACTAAGAATCATCATGAGACGTGTAAGGAACAAAATAAAACCAGAAATAAGTGAGGAACAATGTGGATTTGTGGAAGGAAAGGGCACCAATAATGCAATATACATCTCAAGAACATTGATAGAAAGATCTATAGAGGTAAAGAAAGATCTATATATGTGCTTTATAGACTACACGGAAGCATTTGACAAAGTAAAGCACGTGGAAATAATAAATATGCTGGAGAAATTAAACATTGATGGCAAGGATCTGCGAATCATAAAAAACATGTACTGGCAACAAACAGCAGCTATACGAATTAACAACCAAACAGGACAATTTCAATATATAAAACGAGGAGTCAGACAAGGCTGTGTTCTGTCACCGGATTTGTTTTCACTTTACAACGAACGTATTATGAGATCAATAGTAGACAAAAAACAAGAATTGAAGTCAACGGTCACAACATAAATAATTTACGATATGCGGATGTCACAGTCTTAATAGCAGAGACAGAGAATGAGCTACAAGAAATGATAGATATAATAGTGAAAGAAAACAACAAGAAAGGTCTTAGTCTGAATAGTAAGAAAACAGAAGTAATGGTTATATCGAAGAAACAATCATCACCATCATGCAGCATAAAAATAAACAAGACAAATCTAAAACAAGTGCAACGTTTGAAATACTTGGGCACAGTGATAACATCAGATGGTAGATGCAACACAGAAATAAAAGGCAGAATAGCTCAGGCCAAAATAGCATTTCAGAAAATGAAAAATATCTTATGCAACAAATCTATGTCAATATAAATGAGAAAGAGAGTTCATCGATGCTATATAGAACCAATTCTTACCTATGGAAGCGAATCATGGACAATAGACAAACAAATGAAAAGACGATTAGAGGCCAGAGAAAGTGGATTTCTCAGAAGAATGTTGAAAGTTCCCTGGACAGCTAAAAAACCAATGAGAAAGTTCTCAAAGAGGCCAACACAAAAAGGGAGCTCTTAAAAAATATCAGAAAGAAGCAATCAACATTTTTGGGCACATCATGAAAAGAGGAAAGTTGTAATACAATACAAATATACATACATACAATACATTACAACTGGCAAAATAAAAGGAAAGAAGAGAGATCGCGGACGACAAAGAGAGAAAATACTGGATAGCTTGGTGTCATGGCATGGAAAACAGTCAACAACAGAACTCATACGATGCACTGTTGATAGAAGATTGTGGAAGGACATGATCGGCAACGCCAACCGGTACGGCACATGATGATGATGGTATATATATATATATGTATATATATATTTATTTATATATATATATATATATATGTGTGTGTGTGTGTGTGTGTGTGTGTATGTGCAGTTATGTTTGTATAAGTATATGTGCGCATTTTTGTGTGAGTGTATACATGTTTGCGTGGCCTCTTAGATACTTAATAGACATTATCAGTGTCTTTGTAGTCGCTGTAACCTAGACTGTGTTCCCCCCACTCACAAATTTTTAGAACCCTTACACGGTTTGACACTGACCACCAGGGTTATCATAGCGTATAACAGCGAATCTCTTTCTTTCTCGTTCCGGCCACGGTTCCCGACACGGGGATACAATTTGTCTTTTCTTAAGCCAGTTTTAATTGTTTTGTGTATTGTGTAAAATGTAGGATTAGTTTTATTTACTTACATATCTGTGTGTGTGTGTGTGTGTGTGTGTGTGTTGTTTGTTGTTGCTGCTGAAGGCCTATTGAGCAGAAACGTCGTTCAAATTAGTGTCGCCTTACAATCACTTAAAGTTTTTACCATACCATTTTTTCTAGATTTGTTTCGATTCTCCCTAGCATTTAGCTTTACTGCAGTTCCGCATTTGGATGCATTCATTTGTATTTCTTTGCCTTAACCCTTTACTACTACAAAGGACAAGAGCTTGAATGGGTACCGGGTTTTTTTCTAGGAAAGTGAAGGGGCACGGCGTAATACCAACCACGTGTGTATATATACATATATACACACACACATAACATGGCTGTTCGTTGGTGATATTTGAGTTGTAATAAATTTGATAATTGTTAGAAAACATGGCCTGAATATAATTCTGATATGAAAGTAAAACAGTAAAAAGTTCCGACACGCCACGTGACGTATAGGGAATATGGTGTTAATGCGCATATTTACAGACATTTGGCACGTGATTTTTGCGGTACTATGGTCAGTATTGCGTCCGTGCTGCTTTACTTTCCTAGAAAAAAAAAATCTGGTACTCATTGAAAGCCTGGGTGAATGTGATAGCCTTCGATCAGGATTGAACCCGACCTCTTATCCTTCGTAGTCCAGTTCGTTATCCACTGATGTATCTCGGCTCACATATTTCTGATAGAGTAACAAGTAAAAAAGTAAAGGGCTCCGTCACGCCAAGTGGCGTATAGGGAATATGGTGTTCGTGACGATCAATTTTACAGACCTTCAGCACATGATTTTTGGGGTAATGTGGTCGGTATTACGCCCGTGTCGCTTTACCTTCCCAGAAAAAAATCCGGTACCCATTAAAAGCTGGGTGAACCGGAAGCCGTCGGTTGGGATCGAACCCTACCTCTTGTCCTTTGTAGCGCAGTTCACCAACTACTGAGCTATCGCGGCTCCCATTTTTGATATAGAACGTTACAAATTATCATAAGAGAAGCTGTAACGTTAATGTTTTACATGTGTGGTTAAAACATGTATTTTACATCAAATAGGATCACATTTGTCCAGATATGGATTATATAATCTTGTCAACATTGTTGGACTAAAATATCCAGAACATGAAAGATAACTATTATAGAATATTCATATTTTTTTTTTTCGTGGCACAAACCTGAACCGCTCCAATAATATATCAAACTCAAGGATGAGGGCAATGTAATTTCTTCGCGTAAATTTCATCCATTCGTGTAACAACAGTTTCACGATTATAACTAAAAAGCTACTTGAAATTAAAGCAAGTGGCCGTGATATATATATATATATCATCTTCATCATCATCAAGCACAGGCCCTGCTGGAGTAGGTGATCATGTCTCTCCACAACTTTCGATCTCGACAATTATATATCATTTCAGCTGTTGACTTTCTACCAAGCTATTCTCTTAAGCTGTCTGGTATCTTTTCTCTTTGCTTTCCGCTATCTCTTCGTCCCTCAATTTTCCTAGTTGGTACAATATATTCCAACTGTTATCTTTTCATCATGTGGCAAAAAAATTATGATAGTTTCTTCCAAATATTGGAAATTAGCTCTCTTGCTTTGGCCTCTTTCATAACGTCTTCATTACTCTTCTTAGCTGTTCATGTTATTCTCAAGATTTTTCTGTAAAACCACATTTCTACAGACTGATCCAGTGATGATTTTCTTGTCTGTTGTCCTATTGTATATATATATATATATATGTATATATATATATATATATATATATATATATATATATATATATACATGTATATATATATTTAAGAACAAGGGAAGTGGGAATCTTGGCGAGGGACAAAGATTTCTTCTGGCTGGTTATGAGAAGAGCAACTTTCTACTGAGAGCTTGGGACTAGATGATGGTTTTTTGTTATATGCTACAACACTTTACTTGGTCAATATCACATTATTATTTCTGTCACAATTTTAATTCTTTTCCAACATCACATTATTATTTCTGCAACCACTTTACGTTTTTCCAACATCATATTATTATTTCTGTCACAATTTTAATTCTTTTCCAACATCACATTATTATTTCTACAACCACTTTACTTTTTCAACACCACATTATTATTTCTACAACCACTTTACTTTTTTCAACACCACCTTATTCAACACCATAACCACCATTTTGTATTTACTTGTCACCACCTTATTCAACACCACGACCACCATTTTGTATTTACTTGTCACCACCTTATTCAACACCACGACCACCATTTTGTATTTACTTGTCACCACTTTATTCAACACCACGACCACCATTTTGTATTTACTTGTCACCATCTTATTCAACACCACGACCACCATTTTGTATTTACTTGTCACCATCTTATTCAACACCACGACCACCATTTTGTATTTACTTGTCACCATCTTATTCAACACCACGACCACCATTTTGTATTTACTTGTCACCACCTTATTCAACACCACGACCACCATTTTGTATTTACTTGTCACCACCTTATTCAACACTACGACCACCATTTTGTATTTACTTGTCACCACCTTATTCAACACTACGACCACCATTTTGTATTTACTTGTCACCACCTTATTCAACACCACGACCACCATTTTGTATTTACTTGTCACCATCTTATTCAACACCACGACCACCATTTTGTATTTACTTGTCACCATCTTATTCAACACCACGACCACCATTTTGTATTTACTTGTCACCATCTTATTCAACACCACGACCACCATTTTGTATTTACTTGTCACCACTTTATTCAACACCACGACCACCATTTTGTATTTACTTGTCACCACTTTATTCAACACTACGACCACCATTTTGTATTTACTTGTCACCACTTTATTCAACACTGCGACCGCCATTTTGTATTTACTTGTCACCACTTTATTCAACACTACGGCCACCATTTTGTATTTACTTGTCACCACTTTATTCAACACCACGACCACCATTTTGTATTTACTTGTCACCACTTTATTCAACACTACGACCACCATTTTGTATTTACTTGTCACCATCTTATTCAACACTACGACCACCATTTTGTATTTACTTGTCACCACTTTATTCCTCTCGAACACTTTCTTGTTCAGTCTAGTTCTTGCCTGGACCGCCACCAGTTCTTCCTGTTCATTGCTTAGTTGGTCGTCTACCGTGATGTAGAACTCTCGTGGCAAGGCGCTGTGTCGAGGAGTGCGGGTTCCATCCAGCTTCGGGCTGTCTATTGTTCTTTGTTTTGTTTTTCTGTTGTTGATTATTTTTATTTTGTTGTCCAGAGTGTTGTAAACAAATCTCTTCTACTGAAATGATTCGCTTAATGTTCACATCGACTTTAGTTTTATTGGGGAAAGGGGGGAGGGGGAGGAGATGTCGTAGACGGAAGTCCCGCTACTCTATTTTCTATTTTTATTCATTTATGCATGTTACCAACATCGTTAGTGTGGCACCCCGACCTTTCAATGCTAACATCATCTATGATATTAATTCCTCAAAATTCCTGTTTAAAAGTGGCCCCAATATTACCGAAGAAGCAGCTTCATATAACGCTGTTGTCTCCCTTGTATCAATATTATTCAGACATTCCTCGCCGTTATTATCGCAATCACCGTTGGGTTCACGCTGTAAATGAATAATTACGTTTAAAAAGATGACTGTTCTCACACTCGGCTTCTCTCCTCATCCACTCCAGGCGGGTCGTTTCCCCCATAACCAACTTTCATCTTCATGCCGTTGCTTAAACCTTTAGCCCACATTTAGCAACACTTCCCTCAGATTGTGGAGACACTTCGCTCTCTCGCGCCTACCAGATCGATACTCTATAGATCTGTCTGCTTGCCAACATGGAGGCGATTGTTGAAGAAGCGCGGTGGAGCCTATAGTAAGGTATCAAGAATTGAGTTCTCAACCTCCCATTCTTCTCCATCTTCTCTTCTCTTCGTGCTGTCCATCCTGATTCATCTTCTCGAGTCTTCGTGACCTGATATTTTGAGCGCGTCACAGCTCGCGCCTGGTCTATGAATGAACCCAGCAAAACGAAGGAAAGAAGGTCTCTGAAAATAGCGGGACACTGCGCCTGCGCAAACGAAGGAAAGTCGGTTCCTATTTACTTCATGAGAACAGGAATCCTGATTATCGATGGTCGTGTTTCCAATCCCAAAGACCATTTCGGCTTATGGTTGTGCTAGCTGGTCGTGTTGGTGGTTGTTGTAATGTTATCGTCTCTCGACTCGCTGCTTGTCTCTCGCACCCCCGCTCCGGCTATGTGTATATTAAAGCTGCTATTCTGTGCTGTCTGGGAAGCGATTAAGCTGCAGAACGAGGCCTTGCTGTGGTCGCAGTGACGCCCGTTATCTATTGATTTGTGTTTTCCACGGACACAGTTTCTACAGCACCAGTTTATGTCATCGCTGTATCTACAGCTGGAGTTTCTTGTGCCGTGCAGTTCAGCTGCCATTACTAGCGCGTGCGGGCGCGTGTGTTCACCCTGTATGGATAAAATAATAGCAGTGCTAGAAACATATTTATACGTTCTTGCCGGCCAATATTTCTATTTTCATCTCATATCATCATCCGAGTCTCTTTTGTCTTTGTTTTTTTCATTAGTACTTTTAATAATGTCTTGAAATAAACTAATAGTAATGTGTGCAATCTCCTTCGGGTAGTCTAAGTGGGCTTGTTAATGATTGTAATCCGCAAAATTGATTCGAACTGGGAGGCAATACCCGGAGTGAACAGTGGACTAACATATGTATTATAATGGGTTGTTTGTGATTTTTATAAAAGGTGGTTTTAGTGCTATATTTTTACAAGTGGCTAATTCCAAATGGACAGGCTCACATATTCACAATTATTACCAACCATGTTGTTAACGATTATGTTACTAAAATGTTGTTTGAATATTCCAGGTTATTTAAAAAGCGTTGTTCGCCCTTGATGGGTGTAATGTTAAACAACAAATAAAGTCCAACTAAAAAATATATAATTAAAAGGTTAGTGCGTCGGCAAATTTTACGTGCTACTTTTAGTATTGTAATACAACAAATTCCGATAACAGAACATTCGTATGCTTTCTCTGTAACTAATATAGGTAACTAAGGTTGTAACTAATCTCTGTAACTAAATTTGTAACTAGTTTCTGTAACTAAAGTTGTAACTAATATAGGTAACTAAAGTTGTAACTAATATAGGTAACTAAAGTTGTAACTAATCTCTGTTACTAATTTCTGTAAATAAAGTTGCAAATAATCTCTGTAATTAAAGTTGTAACTAATCAATGTAACTAAAGTTGTAACTTATCTATGTAACTAAAGTTGTAACTAATCTCTCTAACTAAAATTGCTAATAATCTATGTAATTAAAGTTGTAACTAATCTCTCTAACTGAAATTGCTGCTAATCTATGTAATTAAAGTTGTAACTAATCTCTCTAACTAAAATTGCTAATAATCTATGTAATTAAAGTTGTAACTAATCTCTCTAACTAAAATTGCTAATAATCTATGTAATTAAAGTTGTAACTAATCTCTCTAACTAAAATTGCTAATAATCTATGTAATTAAAGTTGTAACTAATCTCTCTAACTAAAATTGCTACTAATCTATGCAATTAAAGTTGTAACTAATATAGGTAACTAAAGTTGTAACTAATATAGGTAACTAAAGTTGTAACTAATCTCTCTAACTAAAATTGCTAATAATCTATGTAATTAAAGTTGTAACTAATCTCTCTAACTAAAATTGCTACTAATCTATGCAATTAAAGTTTTAACTAATATAGGTAACTAAAGTTGTAACTAATATAGGTAATTAAAGTTGTAACTAATATAGGTAATTAAAGTTGTAACTAATCTCTGTAACTAATTAGATGCTAACTATTATTCAAAGAACGTTATCAGGAGTTCACAGAAAGAAGGATATAAATTAACGAAATTCATCATTCCTGGGTAACCTAACTCTGTTTCTCGTTGCTGGAGACGGTAAATTAATGAGAATGTTAAATTAATCAGAGGGTGTATAAAACAGTGACTTTGTTGTGATCGTGTTAATCTTTCTGCACGCGGTTAACATTCAGGGAATATCCGGATACAAACCTGCTACCTGCACAACGGTTCTCACCATAAAATAATGAAATGCTTATGAAATGGAGAAACATGTTTGAATGGTTGGTATAGGTTGAGATCCTTCGTGTTTTTTTTCCCCTTCCCTTAATAGTATTATGATGCTGGCTATATACAGCACCAGTTATTTCTTTTTTTGTATTAACGATTGGATTTATTATATGTCCGTGAATTGTTTAGCTGTCATAGACTCTTTTGTGAGCATTCACGGACGTTTTTTTTAGTCTTTGCGACTTGTTCACTCTACGACATGCAGGTTGCAACCTGTGTTTATCTTGATCGATAACATCTACTTCTGGTTGTTATTGTCAGATTGTATATTATTTTCAACTTGCTTCATTTGGCTTCGTTGGCGCTCAAACTCCGCTTAATTGTGTGTATCGTGTTTGTGTTTTATAATCTTTATTTCCTATGTTTATTAATCTGTTGACTTTTTAAAACCGTTTCCCAGACTTTAATCTCCGATGTTCTGTCTCTCTACTTATCTCTTATCCTGCTCTCTCTCTCTCTCTCTCTCTCTCTCTCTCTCTCTCTCTCTCTCTCTTTCTCGATCCCTTTCTATATGTTTACTTCTCTCTTTATTTTCGCTCTCTCTCCCTCTCTCTTTATCTCATTCAGTCATAAGTCTAAGCTAATGACTAAGTGAATTCATTGTTTAGTTTTATTATTTCGCTAGTATTTTATATTTACACTTTACTTTTTTCCCCAGCTTTTATCGAAAAGAGCTAACATTATTACTTGTCTTTGTTTATGAGAAAACTTAATTATTTCCTATTTTTAGAAAAAATAAAAACAAAATTTCACATCATAGAAATAACTTACTCTTTTTCACTTCCTAGTTTTGGAAGAATGTTATAATTCAAATCTTACATTTCACATCACAAAAATAACTTACTATTTTTTTCTTCCTAATTTTGGGAGAATATTACAATTTTATTCTTACATTTCCCATCATAGAAAGTGCTTATTTCTTTCTTTTCCCCCCAAAGTTTTCGTTAAAAGAAAAGTCGTCACACCTCGAGCGTGGTGTCAGTGTATATTGTATTACTCCCCATATGGTTTTATTTACACCTATATTATACATTCATTCATTGAGTGCCGTCTCCGCATCGAAGGTTGGCTACCATAAAGAGCCATTCCACTCTGTCTCTTGCTTTGATGGTGCAGACTGTCATAGGCTGACTTGTTCATCTTTTGATGTTATTCGTCCACGTTTGTCATGGGCTGCCTCTTTTACCTGATATTTCCTCTTCCTCCAAGATCACTTGTAGTAGGCTTTCGTGTCTTTTAACATGCCCCAAAAATCTGATTTGCCTTGTTTGAATTGTGTTTAGTAGTTTTCTTATTACTTTTAGTTGTTGTAAGACTTCTTCAATTGTTTTCTTTTCCTTCCTATTTTTATATAAATTCATATTTCAAGGCTTCAATTTTCTGTTCTGTTTTCTTGTCTAATGTCCATGTTTCTACACCATAGAGGACTGTTGAGAAGATAATCGTCTTTAGTACCTCATAGCATTCTATTATACTCGTCTTTAGTACCTCATAGCATTCTTATAATGCTCGTCTTTAGTACCTCATAGTATTCTTATAATGCTCGTCTTTAGTACCTCATAGCATTCTTATAATGCTCGTCTTTAGTACCTCATGGCCTACTTAGAATGATCGTCTTTAGTGCCTCATAGGCTCATTAGAATGCTTGTCTTTAGTACCTCATAGCATTCTTATAATGCTCGTCTTTAGTACCTCATAGCATTCTTATAATGCTCGTCTTTAGTACCTCATAGCATTCTTATAATGCTCGTCTTTAGTACCTCATGGCCTACTTAGAATGATCGTCTTTAGTACCTCATAGCATTCTTATAATGCTCGTCTTTAGTACCTCATGGCCTACTTAGAATGATCGTCTTTAGTGCCTCATAGGCTCATTAGAATGCTTGTCTTTAGTACCTCATAGCATTCTTATAATGCTCGTCTTTAGTGCCTCATGGCCTACTAAGAATAATCGTCTTTAGTGCCTCATGGCCTACTAAGAATAATCGTCTTTAGTGCCTCATGGCCTACTAAGAATAATCGTCTTTAGTGCCTCATGGCCTACTAAGAATAATCGTCTTTAGTGCCTCATGGCCTACTAAGAATGATCGTTTTTAGTGCCTCATGGCCTACTTAGAACGATCGTCTTTAGTGCCTCATGGCCTACTAAGAATGATCGTCTTTAGTGCCTCATGGCCTACTAAGAATGATTGTCTTCAGTGCCTCATGGCCTACTAAGAATGATCGTCTTTACTGCCTCATAGCCTACTAAGAATGATCGTCTTTAGTGCCTCATAGCCTACTAAGAATGAATGTCTTTAATGCCTCATAGCCTACTAAGAATGAATGTCTTTAGTTTCTCATAGCCTACTAAGAATGATTGTCTTTAGTGCCTCATAGCCTACGTAGAATGATTTTACTTAGTGCCTCTTAGCCTACTTAGATTGATTGTCCTTAGTGCCTCATGGCTTACGTAGATTATTTGTCCTTAGTGCCTCATAGTCTACTTAGATTATTTGTCCTTAGTGCCTGATGGCCTACTAAGAATGATCGTATTTAGTGCCTCATGGCCTACTAAGAATGATTGTCTTTAGTGCCTCATGGCCTACTAAGAATGATTGTCTTTAGTGCCTCATAGTATTCTTATAATGCTCGTCTTTAGTGCCTCATGGCCTACTAAGAATGATCGTCTTTAGTGCCTCATGGCCTACTAAGAATGATCGTCTTTAGTGCCTCATGGCCTACTAAGAATGATCGTCTTTAGTGCCTCATGGCCTACTAAGAATGATCGTCTTTAGTGCCTCATGGCCTACTAAGAATGATCGTCTTTAGTGCCTCATGGCCTACTAAGAATGATCGTCTTTAGTGCCTCATGGCCTACTAAGAATGATTGTCTTTAGTGCCTCATAGTATTCTTATAATGCTCGTCTTTAGTGCCTCATGGCCTACTAAGAATGATCGTCTTTAGTGCCTCATGGCCTACTAAGAATGATCGTCTTTAGTGCCTCATAGGCTCATTCGAATGCTCGTCTTTAGTGCCTCATAGCATTCTTATAATGCTCGTCTTTAGTGCCTCATGGCCTACTAAGAATGATCGTCTTTAGTGCCTCATAGCCTACTAAGAATGCTCGTCTTTATTGCCTCATAGGCTCATTCGAATGCTCGTCTTTAGTGCCTCATAGCATTCTTATAATGCTCGTCTTTAGTGCCTCATGGCCTACTAAGAATGATCGTCTTTAGTACCTCATAGCCTACTTAGAATGATCGTCTTTAGTGCCTCATAGCCTACTTAGAACGATTGTTTTAGTGCCTCATAGGCTCATTAGAATGCTCGTCTTTAGTGCCTCATAGCCTACTTAGAACGATTGTTTTAGTGCCTCATAGGCTCATTAGAATGCTCGTCTTTAGTGCCTCATAGCCTACTTAGAATGATCGTCTTTAGTTTCTCATAGCCTACTAAGAATGATTGTCTTTAGTGCCTCATAGCCTACGTAGAATGATTGTACTTAGTGCCTCTTAGCCTACTTAGATTGATTGTCCTTAGTGCATCATGGCCTACTTAGATTATTTGTCCTTAGTGCCTCATAGTCTACTTAGAATGATTGTCCTTAGTGCCTCATAGCCTATTAGATTGATTGTCCATAGTGCCTCATAGCCTAATTAGATTGATTGTCCTTAGTGCCTCATAGCCTACTTAGAATGATTGTCATTAGTGCCTCATAGTATACTTAGAATGATTGTTCTTAGTGCGTCCTGGCCTACTTAGAATGATCGTCTTTAGTGCCTCATAACCTATTAACAATGATTGTCTTTAGAGCCTCATATCCTACTTAAAATGATTGTCTTTAGTGCCTCATAGCCTACTTATAATGTCTTTAGTGTCACATAGCCTCCTTAGAATGCTTGTCCTTAGTGCCTCATGGCCTACTTAGAATGCTCGTCTTTAGTGGCTCATGACCTAGTTAGATTGCTCGTCTTTAGTACCTCATAGTCTACTTAGAATGATCGTCCTTAGTGCCTCATAGCCTACTTAGAATGATTGTCCGTAGTGCCTAATAAATTACTTAGATTCATTGTCCATAGTGCCTCATAGCCTACTTAGATTGATTGTCCTTAGTGCCTCATAGCCTACTTAGATTGATTGTCCTTAGTGCCTCATAGCCTACTTAGAATGATTGTCCTTACTGCCTCATAGCCTACTTAGAATGATTGTCCTTACTGCCTCATAGCCTACTTAGAATGATTGTCCTTAGTGCCTCATAGCCTACTTAGAATGATTGTCCTTACTGCCTCATAGCCTACTTAGAATGATTGTCTTTAGCGCCTCATAGACTGCTTAGAATGATTGTCTTTAGTACCTCATAGCCTACTTAGAATGTCTTTAGTGCCCCATAGCCTACTTAGAATGATTGTCCTTACTGCCTCATAGCCTACTCAGAATGATTGTCTTTAGCGCCTCATAGCCTACTTGGAATGATTGTCTTTAGTACCTCATAGCCTACTTGGAATGATTGTCTTTAGTACCTCATAGCCTACTTCGAATGATTGTCTTTAGTACCTCAAAGCCTACTTCGAATGATTGTCTTTAGCGCCTCATAGCCTACTTCGAATGATTGTCTTTAGTACCTCATAGCCTACTTGGAATGATTGTCTTTAGTACCTCAAAGCCTACTTCGAATGATTGTCTTTAGTACCTCATAGCCTACTTGGAATGATTGTCTTTAGTACCTCAAAGCCTACTAGGAATGTTTGTCTTTAGTATCTCATAGCCCACTTAGAATGCTTGTCTTTAGGGCCTCATAGCCTACTTAGAATGATTGTCTTTAGTACCTCATAGCCTACTTAGAATGCTTGTCTTTAGGGCCTCATAGCCTACTTAGAATGATTGTCTTTAGTACCTCATAGCCCACTTAGAATGCTTGTCTTTAGGGCCTCATAGCCTACTTAGAATGCTTGTCTTTAGGGCCTCATAGCCTACTTAGAATGATTGTCTTTAGTACCTCATAGCCCACTTAGAATGCTTGTCTTTAGGGCCTCATAGCCTACTTAGAATGATTGTCTTTAGTACCTCATAGCCTACTTAGAATGCTTGTCTTTAGTACCTCATAGCCTACTTAGAATGATTGTCTTTAGTACCTCATAGCCTACTTAGAATGATTGTCTTTAGTACCTCATAGCCTACTTAGAATGATTGTCTTTAGTACCTCATAGCCTACTTAGAATGCTTGTCTTTAGGGCCTCATAGCCTACTTAGAATGTCTTTAGTACCTCATAGCCTACTTAGGATGATTGTCTTTAGTACCTCATATCCTGCTTAGAATGTCTTTAGTGTCTCATAGCCTACTTAGAATGATTGTCTTTAGTACCTCATATCCTGCTTAGAATGTCTTTAGTGTCTCATAGCCTACTTAGAATGATCGTCTTTAGTACCTCATATCCTGCTTAGAATGTCTTTAGTGTCTCATAGCCTACTTAGAATGATTGTCTTTAGTACCTCATATCCTGCTTAGAATGTCTTTAGTGTCTCATAGCCTACTTAGAATGATCGTCTTTAGTACCTCATATCCTGCTTAGAATGTCTTTAGTGTCTCATAGCCTACTTAGAATGATCGTCTTTAGTACCTCATATCCTGCTTAGAATGTCTTTAGTGTCTCATAGCCTACTTAGAATGATCGTCTTTAGTACCTCATATCCTGCTTAGAATGTCTTTAGTGTCTCATAGCCTACTTAGAATGATCGTCTTTAGTACCTCATATCCTGCTTAGAATGTCTTTAGTGTCTCATAGCCTACTTAGAATGCTTGTCTCTGGTGCCGTATAATATATTTTTATTCAGTGCCTTGTGTTCTTTTCTGAACATTTACCTTTAGTTCTTCATAATTTTTTTTTTTTGGCTATTTGTCTATACTGCCTCATAATCTATTTTGGTCATTTTGTCTTTAATACTTCACGATCTATTTTAGGTTGTCTGTCTTGATTGCCTCATAACCTAAATAGGTCATTTTGTCTTTAGTACCTCATAATCTATATTGGTTATTTTTCTATACTGTCTCATAATCTATTTTTATCATTTTGCCTTTATTGATTGATAAACTACTTTGGTCATTTTGTCTTTAGTTCCTTATAATCTACCTTCTTTATTTGTCTATAGTGCCTCATAATCTACCTTCTTTATTTGTTTATAGTGCCTCATAATCTACCTTCTTTATTTGTCTATAGTGCCTCATAATCTACCTTCTTTATTTGTTTATAGTGCCTCATAATCTACCTTCTTTATTTGTCTATAGTGCCTCATAATCTACCTTCTTTATTTGTTTATAGTGCCTCATAATCTACCTTCTTTATTTGTCTATAGTGCCTCATAATCTATCTTGGTTATTTTTCTGTAGTGCCTCATAATCTATTTTGATTATTGGTCTTTAGTCCCTATTAATTTATTTTAAATGTGTGTCTTTTGTACCTCATATTTTATTTTGAATGTCTGTGTTGAGTGAGTGTATGTGTTGGTTTCGGTATGTGTGTCAGTGTCAACACCTAAACATGTGTCAACATTTGTTTGTGTGCTGGAGAAGTACGTGTGTGTACCCAGAAGTGAAATATGTCCTAATAGTTGTGTGTGTAGTTGTAGCAGCAGTTCCTTCTCTCGCTACACCAGATTTGGTGATGGTGGAAGTAGCTTCTTCTCTCGCTTTACCAGATTTGGTGATGGTGGAAGTAGCTTTTTCTCTCCCTTTACCAGATTTGGTGATGGTGGAAGTAGCTTCTTCTCTCCCTTTACCAGATTTGGTGATGGTGGAAATAACTTCTCTCGCTTTACCAGATTTGGTGATGGTGGAAATAGCTTCTCTCGCTTTACAAGATTTGGTGATGGTGGAAGTAGCTTCTCTCGCTTTACAAGATTTGGTGATTGTGGAAATAGCTTCTTCTCTCTCTTTATCAGATTTGGTGGTGGTGGAAGTAGATACTTCTCTCTCTTTACAAGATTTCACGGTGGTGGAAGTAGCTTCTTCTCTCGCTTTACCAGATTTGGTGATGGTAGAAGTAGCTTCTTCTCTATCTGTACCAGATTTGGTGATGGTGGAAGTAGCTTCTTCTCTCTCTGTATCAGATTTTATTATGGTGGAAGTAGCTTCTTCTCTCTCTGTATCAGATTTGGTGGTGGTGGAAATAGCTTCTTCTCTCTCTGTACCAGATTTGGTGATGGTAGAAGTAGCTTCTTCTCTCTCTGTACCAGATTTGGTGATGGTAGAAGTAGATTCTTCTCTCTCTGTACCAGATTTGGTGATGGTAGAAGTAGATTCTTCTCTCTCTGTACCAGAGTTGGTGATGGTAGAAGTAGCTTCTTCTCTCTCCGTATCAGATTTGGTGGTGGTGGAAATGGCTTCTTCTCTCTCTGTATCAGATTTGGCGAAGGTGGAAATAGTTTCTTCTCTCTCTGTACCAGATTTGATGATGGTAGAAGTAGCTTCTTCTCTCTCTGTACCAGATTTGGTGATGGCAGAAGTAGCTTCTTCTCTCTCTGTAGCAGATTTGGTGATGGTAGAAGAAGCTTCTTCTCTCTCTGTATCAGATTTGGTGGTGGTGGAAGTAGCTTCTTCTCTCTCTGTATCAGATTTGGTGGTTGTGGAAGTAGCTTCTTCTCTCTCTGTATCAGATTTTGTTATGGTGGAAGTAGCTTCTTCTCTCTCTGTATCAGATTTGGTGGTGGTGGAAGTAGCTTCTTCTCTCTCTGTACCAGATTTGGTGATGGTGGAAGTAGCTTCTTCTTTTTCTGTACCAGATTTGGTGATGGTGGAAGTAGCTTCTTCTCTCTCTGTACCAGATTTGGTGGTTGTGGAAATAGCTTCTTCTCTCTCTGTATCAGATTTGGTGGTTGTTGAAGTAGCTTCTTCTCGCTCTGTATCAGATTTGATGGTTGTGGAAGTAGCTTCTTCTCTCTCTGTATCAGATTTTGTGATGGTGGAAATAGCTTCTTCTCTCTCTGTATCAGATTTGGTGGTTGTGGAAATAGCTTCTTCTCTCTCTGTATCTGATTTGGTGGTTGTGGAAATAGCTTCTTCTCTCTCTGAATCAGATTTGGTGGTTGTGGAAGTAGCTTCTTCTCTCTCTGTATCAGATTTGGTGGTGGTGGAAGTAGCTTATTCTCTCTCTGTATCAGATTTGGTGGAGGTGGAAGTAACTTCTTCTCTCTCTGTATCAGATTTTGTTATGGTGGAAGTAACTTCTTCTCTCTCTGTATCAGATTTGGTGGTTGTGGAAATAGCTTCTTCTCTCGCTTTCCTAGATTTGGTGGTGGTGATGGTGGTGGAAGAAGTTTCTTCTCTCGCTTTACCAGATTTGGTGGTTGTGGAAGTAGCTTCTTCTCTCACTTTCCTAGATTTGGTGGTGGTGATGATGGTGGAAGAAGTTTCTTCTCTCGCTTTACCAGATTTGGTGGTTGTGGAAGTAGCTTCTTCTCTCGCTTTCCTAGATTTGGTGGTGGTAGAAGTAGCTTCTTCTCTCGCTTTACCAGATTTGGTGGTGGTGATGGTGGTGGAAGAAGTTTCTTCTCTCGCTTTACCAGATTTGGTGGTGGTAGAAGTAGCTTCTTCTCTCGCTTTACCTGATTTGGTGGTGGTGATGGTGGTGGAAGAAGTTTCTTCTCTCGCTTTACCAGATTTGGTGGTGGTGGAAGTAGCTTCTTCTCTCGCTCTACCAGATTTGGTGGTGGTGGAAGTAGCTTCTCTCGCTTTACCAGATTTGGTGGTGGTAGAAGTAGCTTCTTCTCTCTCTGTACCAGATTTGGTGATGGTGGAAGTAGCTTCTTCTCTCTCTGTATCAGATTTGGTGGTTGTGGAAGTAGCTTCTTCTCTCTCTGTATCAGATTTGGTGGTTGTGGAAATATCTTCTTCTCTCTCTGTATCAAATTTGGTGGTTGTGGAAATAGCTTCTTCTCTCTCTGTATCAGATTTGGTGGTTGTGGAAATAGCTTCTTCTCTCTCTGAATCAGATTTGGTGGTTGTGGAAGTAGCTTCTTCTCTCTCTGTATCAGATTTGGTGGTTGTGGAAGTAGCTTCTTCTCTCTCTGTATCAGATTTGGTGGTGGTGGAAGTAGCTTATTCTCTCTCTGTATCAGATTTGGTGGAGGTGGAAGTAACTTCTTCTCTCTCTGTATCAGATTTTGTTATGGTGGAAGTAACTTCTTCTCTCTCTGTATCAGATTTGGTGGTTGTGGAAATAGCTTCTTCTCTCGCTTTCCTAGATTTGGTGGTTGTGGAAGTAGCTTCTTCTCTCACTTTCCTAGATTTGGTGGTGGTGATGGTGGTGGAAGAAGTTTCTTCTCTCGCTTTACCAGATTTGGTGGTTGTGGAAGTAGCTTCTTCTCTCGCTTTCCTAGATTTGGTGGTGGTGATGGTGGTGGAAGAAGTTTCTTCTCTCGCTTTACCAGATTTGGTGGTTGTGGAAGTAGCTTCTTCTCTCACTTTCCTAGATTTGGTGGTGGTGATGATGGTGGAAGAAGTTTCTTCTCTCGCTTTACCAGATTTGGTGGTTGTGGAAGTAGCTTCTTCTCTCGCTTTCCTAGATTTGGTGGTGGTAGAAGTAGCTTCTTCTCTCGCTTTACCAGATTTGATGGTGGTGATGGTGGTGGAAGAAGTTTCTTCTCTCGCTTTACCAGATTTGGTGGTGGTAGAAGTAGCTTCTTCTCTCGCTTTACCTGATTTGGTGGTGGTGATGGTGGTGGAAGAAGTTTCTTCTCTCGCTTTACCAGATTTGGTGGTGGTGGAAGTAGCTTCTTCTCTCGCTCTACCAGATTTGGTGGTGGTGGAAGTAGCTTCTTCTCTCGCTTTACCAGATTTGGTGGTGGTAGATATAGCTTCTTCTCTCTCTGTACCAGATTTGGTGATGGTGGAAGTAGCTTCTTCTCTCTCTGTATCAGATTTGGTGGTTGTGGAAGTAGCTTCTTCTCTCTCTGTATCAGATTTGGTGGTTGTGGAAATAGCTTCTTCTCTCTCGGTATCAGATTTGGTGGTTGTGGAAATAGCTTCTTCTCTCTCTGTATCAGATTTGGTGGTTGTGGAAATAGCTTCTTCTCTCTCGGTATCAGATTTGGTGGTTGTGGAAATAGCTTCTTCTCTCTCTGTATCAGATTTGGTGGTTGTGGAAATAGCTTCTTCTCTCTCTGTATCAGATTTTGTTATGGGGGAAATAGCTTCTTCTCTCTCTGTATCAGATTTGGTGGTTGTGGAAGTAGCTTCTTCTCTCTCTGTATCAGATTTGGTGGAGGTGGAAGTATCTTCTTCTCTCTCTGTATCAGATTTTGTTATGGTGGAAGTATCTTCTTCTCTCTCTATATCAGATTTGGTGGTTGTGGAAATAGTTTCTTCTCTCTCTGCATCAGATTTGGTGGTTGTGGAAATAACTTCTTCTCTCTCTGAATCAGATTTGGTGGTTGTGGAAGTAGCTTCTTTTCTCTCTGTATCAGATTTGGTGGTTGTGGAAGTAGCTTCTTCTCTCTCTGTATCAAATTTGGTGGTGGTGGAAGTAGCTTCTTCTCTCTCTGTATCAGATTTGGTGGAGGTGGAAGTAACTTCTTCTCTCTCTGTATCAAATTTGGTGGTGGTGGAAGTAGCTTCTTCTCTCTCTGTATCAGATTTTGTTATGGTGGAAGTAGCTTCTTCTCTCTCTGTATCAGATTTGGTGGTTGTGGAAATAGCTTCTTCTCTCGCTTTCCTAGATTTGATGGTGGTGGAAATAGCTTCTTCTCTCGCTTTACCAGATTTGATGGTGGTGGTGGTTGTGGAAATAGTTCCATCTCTTGCTATACCAGATTTGGTGATGGTGGAAGTAATTCCTTTTCTCGCTTTACCAGATTTGGTGGTGGTGGAAGTAGTTCCTTCTCTCGATATACCAGATTTGGTGGTTGTGGAAGTAGTTCCTTCTCTCGCTATACCAGATTTGGTGGTTGTGGAAGTAATTCCTTTTCTCGCTATACCAGATTTTGTGGTGGTGGAATTAGTTCATTTTCTCGCAATACCAGATTTGGTGTTGGTGGAAGTAGTTCCTTCTCTTGGTATACCAGATTTGGTGTTGGTGGAAGTAGTTCCTTCTCTCGCTATAACAGATTTGGTGTTGGTGGAAGTAGTTCCTTCTCTTGGTATACTAGATTTGGTGTTGGTGGAAGTAGTTCCTTCTCTTGGTATACCAGATTTGGTGTTGGTGGAAGTAGTTCCTTCTCTTGGTATACCAGATTTGTTGTTGGTGGAAGTAGTTCCTTCTCTTGGTATACCAGATTTGGTGTTGGTGGAAGTAGTTCCTTCTCTTGGTATACCAGATTTGATGTTGGTAGAAGTAGTTCCTTCTCTCGCTATACCAGATTTGATGTTGGTAGAAGTAGTTCCTTCTCTCGCTATACCAGGTTTGGTGGTGATGGAAGTAGTTCCTTCTCTCGCTATACCAGATTTGGTGGTGCTGGAAGTAGTTCCTTCTCTCGCTATACCGGATTTGGTGGTGATGGAAGTAGTTCCTTCTCTCGCTATATCAGATTTTTTGGTGATGGAAGTAGTTCCTTCTCTCGCTATACCAGATTTGGTGGTGCTGGAAGTAGTTCCTTCTCTCGCTATACCAGATTTGGTGGTGATGGAAGTAGTTCCTTCTCTCGCTATACCAGATTTGGTGGTGATGGAAGTAGTTCCTTCTCTTGGTATACCAGATTTGATGTTGATAGAAGTAGTTCCTTCTCTCGCTATACCAGATTTGATGTTGGTAGAAGTAGTTCCTTCTCTCGCTATACCAGATTTGATGTTGGTAGAAGTAGTTCCTTCTCTCGCTATACCAGATTTGATGTTGGTAGAAGTAGTTCCTTCTCTCGCTATACCAGATTTGATGTTGGTAGAAGTAGTTCCTTCTCTCGCTATACCAGATTTGATGTTGGTAGAAGTAGTTCCTTCTCTCGCTATACCAGATTTGATGTTGGTAGAAGTAGTTCCTTCTCTCGCTATACCAGATTTGATGTTGGTAGAAGTAGTTCCTTCTCTCGCTATACCAGATTTGATGTTGGTAGAAGTAGTTCCTTTTCTCGCTATACCAAATTTGGTGTTGGTGGAAGCAGTTATTCCTTCTTTCGATATGCAACATTTGGTGTTGTTGATTTTGGTGACTCCTTCTTTCGTATTAAGGATACAAAAAGCAACATTCGTTGCACTAGGAAACATATGGACATCCTAAGAAATTAGGTTAAATACAAAAATAACATTGTACAACTTCTTTGCTAAGTAGTAGGGAGCCGCGATAGCTCAGTGGTTAGTGAACTGGACTACAAAGGACAAGGGGTAGGGTTCGATCCCAACCGACGTCTTCCGGGTTCACCCAGCCTTAAATGGGTACCCAATTTTTATCTGGGAAAGTAAGGCAGCACGGGCGTAATACCGACCATATTACCCCAAAAATCATGTGCTGAATGTCTGTAAAATATAGGGTCACTGACACCATATTTCCCTATACGCCACTTGGCGTGACGGGGGTATTTTACTTTGTTAAGTAGTGGTATAATAGTCACCCCATTATATGGCGGTGAAACATGGAGAACAACAAAGATGACAATTATGCAGATATAGACCTTCATTAAAGAATGCTTGCGCAGAATAACAGGATGGAAATGGCGGGACAAAATCACTAACATAGAATTATGGAAAAGTACAAGTCAAATACTAGTGGATAAAGAGATACAGCAAAGACGATGGCGCTGGATAGGACACACACTGCGGTAGCCAACTGAGAGTATTACACAACAGGCCTTTTTTGGAATCCCCAAGAAGAAAGACAAAGAGGAAGACCAAAATATTCACTGAGATGACAGATGGAAGCAGAGATGGAGATGATGGGGAAGACATGGAATGATCTTAAAGGAATGACAAAAAACAGAACGGCCTGGAAAGTGTTTGGTGAAAACCTATGCTCCACATGGAGCTGAAAGTGTTTGTTGAAGATCTATGCTCCACAGGGAGCTGAAAAGTATAAGAAGATGTGTGCTAGAATTGAAATGTGTCCAGAACGTGTATGTTCTAGTACTTATATATTCTAGAGCCTGGGTGGCTGAGTAGTTGGTGTGCTCGCTTCCTGATCAGAACGGTCCGGGTTTGATTCCCAGAAGTAGCAGATATTTTTCGAGCCGACAAGGCTCTGGTGTTCACCCAGCCTCTAAAAATGGTTACCAACGATTTTCATGAGAAGTTAAACCGGTCTGGCGTGATACCGGCCACATCACCCAAAAATGTGCCGTGGTCATGGCAAAATATGGTCACTAACACCATATTACCCATACGCCTAGCATTGCATGGAAGGAACCTTTACTTTGTTTTACTTACTCATACGTGTCTTATCAAATGTGTATGTACCAGTATCTATGTGTGTCACGTGATTTTGTACACCAATATGTGTGTTTTATACGCTTTGTAAGCGCACAAAAGTCACACATGGACCCTTTCTAAATCACTTCTAAGAAAGATCAATACATGTGAGATGCGATGCTTGAGAAAAGGAACAAACAACACAAGAAGAGATAGAATACTCAATGAAACCATAAGAAAAATGGTAAGAGTAAAACCCTGTCAAGAACATATAGAACAACAACTTAAATGACTAGTAAGTAAAGAACCCCGTCACGCCAAGTGGCGTATAGGGAGTATGGTGTTTTTGACCATAAATTTTACAGACCTTCAGCACATGAAACAAAATGATTGGGTCAGAATGAATCCTCATCAGTCACCATCAAGGGCGTTCTTCTCAAGAATGCATGGAAAAAGACCAAGAAAAAACCCAAAAGAAGATGGATAGATGCAGTGATAGAGACTTGTAACAACAAAGAAAATCACTAATTCAGACAGTTCGAGCAGCGCAAGAACTACAAATGATATAAACCACAATACCTTTTCGGTACCAGTGAGAAAGAGAAAAAAAAAGATAAGCACTGCATATTACATATCAGTATATAAATATATATATATATATATATATATATATATATATATATATATATATATCATGAATTATTTTTGTATTCGTTGTTTCCGCGTTGTATCCAAGTATGTGCATATTTATCTGCACCGTATCCCGTTGTTCTAGGGATCTGTTTGAACTCGACAATTTAAATAAAAACACATCATCGCCTAGATCCTTCAATTAGGCTAACATTTACAGAAACCTGACTACTCTGTGTGCAGCCGCCTCTACATTTGATATTTATCACAAATTGTCCTGGTAATTTGTTGATTTGCAAAGCTCATGATGATAGACATTCTCTGTTGTTATTTGTTCCAAAGTTTACAGGATACTGCGTACAGGATCGCTTACATACGACATTTGTTGTGGTAAAAGTGTAAGAGAAGAGGAATGTTGGATTTGTAGGCTCCATTTATGATAAGTTGAGGAGACTGCGTTCAGTTGTATAAGGAGGGACGGATGTTATAGCAGGAACGTTGCAGTAGATAAACAATAGATATAATATAACAATATATGTGCATTTACATTTGCCTACAGACCATCACCTGTCAGTTGCTACCGAGAATTACCAACAACCTACTTCCAACCATCTACGCAAATGAAAAATAGCTCTCACTCACTCTCTCTCTCTCTCTCTCTCTCTCTATATATATATATATATATATATATATATATATAACTGACTTGTTATAAGTTATCTTTACTACCTAATTACTTGCACCCCATATTTCCTATTCATCAACATCATTGAGTGCCATCTCCCCATCGAAGGTTGGCTACCATGGAGCGCCATTCCGCTATGTTTCTTGCTTTGATGGCGCAGGTTGTCGTAGGTAAACTTGTCCATCTTTTTGTGTTACTCGTTCATGTTAGTCTTGGTCTGCCTCTGCCTCTTTTACCTTGTATTTTCCCCTCCAGTTTTACTTTTAGTTGGCTGTTGTGTCTTTTAACATGGCCCAAAAATAGCATTTGTCTTGTTTGAATTGTAATTCCTATTACTCTTTCTATTTTCCATGCTCATTTTAATTCTTTACTCTGATTTACCCTAGACCTAGTTCTCGTCTCATTATTTACTTAGACTCCTCACTATTTTAATTACCAAACTCACTTCTTGACATGGAGAACACTAACTATATTCATTACCTAAACACTGTCTATAGTCACTACATAAAAACACTACCTAAACTACCTATACTCACTACCTAAACACCACCTAAACACTGCCTAAACACTACATAAACACTACCTCAACACTACCTATACTCACTATCTAAACACTACCTAAACACTACCTAAACACTAACTATAATCATTACCTAAACACTATCTATAGTCACTACATAAAAACACTACCTAAACTACCTAAACTACCTATACTCACTACCTAAACACTACCTATAGTCACTACCTAAACACTATCTATACTCACTACCTAAACTACCTATACTCACTACCTAAACACTACCTATACTCATTACCTAAACACTACCTAAACACTACCTAAACACTACCTATAGTCACTACCTAAACACTACCTATAGTCACTACCTAAACACCACCTATAAAAGTAAAAGTAAAGTACCCCCGTCACACCAAGTGGCGTATAGGTAAGGGAGACAAATAATAATAAATAAATATTATTAAATAGGGAAACTTCCGAGGCGATAAATAGGGAATAACAGAAGGAAAAGGCGTATAGGTAATATGATGTTAGTGGATCATACATTTTACAGACCTTCGGCACATGATTTTTGGGGTAATGTGGTCGGTATTACGCCCATACAGCATCACTTTCCCAGAAACAAATCCGAAACACCACCTACAGTCACTACCTAAACATTGCCTATAGTCACTACCTAAACATTGCCTATAGTCACTACCTAAACACCACCTATAGTCACTACCTAAACACCACCTATAGTCACTACCTAAACATTGCCTATAGTCACTACCTAAACACCACCTATAGTCACTACCTAAACATTGCCTATAGTCACTACCTAAACACCACCTATAGTCACTACCTAAACACCACCTACAGTCACTACCTAAACATTGCCTATAGTCACTACCTAAACATTGCCTATAGTCACTACCTAAACACCACCTATAGTCACTACCTAAACACCACCTACAGTCACTACCTAAACATTGCCTACAGTCACTACCTAAACATTGCCTATAGTCACTACCTAAACACCACCTATATTCACTACCTAAACACCACCTACAGTCACTACCTAAACATTGCCTACAGTCACTACCTAAACATTGCCTATAGTCACTACCTAAACACCACCTATAGTCACTACCTAAACACCACCTATAGTCACTACCTAAACATTGCCTATAGTCACTACCTAAACACCACCTATAGTCACTACCTAAACACCACCTACAGTCACTACCTAAACATTGCCTATAGTCACTACCTAAACATTGCCTATAGTCACTACCTAAACCCCACCTATAGTCACTACCTAAACACCACCTACAGTCACTACCTAAACATTGCCTACAGTCACTACCTAAACATTGCCTATAGTCACTACCTAAACACCACTATAGTCACTACCTAAACACCACCTACAGTCACTACCTAAACATTGCCTACAGTCACTACCTAAACACCACCTATAGTCACTACCTAAACACCAGCTATAGTCACTACAAACTCAACACCCGTAGTTGTCTTCATGCTCGTTTCCTTTCTCCAGTTCCTCTAACTCAGAACCAATACCGTATTTTACTCTCAATCTTAAAACAACTAGACGTAACCATGCACCACCCAATATATCCATATTTCGTTTTAGACTTAACAAAACCAGGCTATGTTTACCACGAAACATATTAGTGTTGCTAATATTTTTTTTTGTGCTAAATAATTATATACAGCCAAGTGTTGGTGATGTTCTTTAGGTTCAATTAATTCTAAAACAGCCAAGTGTTGGTGATGTTCTTTAAGTTCAATTAATTCTAAAACAGGCAAGTGTTGGTGATGTTTTTTATGTTCAATTAATTCTAAAACAGACAAGTGTTGGTGATGTTCTTTATGTTCAATTAATTCTAAAACAGGCAAGTGTTTGGGAATGTTCTTTAGGTTCAATTAATTCTAAAACAGGCAAGTGTTGGGGATGTTCTTTAGGTTCAATTAATTCTAAAACAGGCAAGTGTTGGTGATGTTCTTTAAGTTCAATTAATTCTAAAACAGGCAAGTGTTTGGGGATGTTCTTTAAGTTCATGTATTCTAAAACAGACAAGTGTTGGTGATGTTCTTTAAGTTCAATTAATTCTAAAAGAGACAAGTGTTGGTGATGTTCTTTAAGTTCAATTAATTCTAAAAGAGACAAGTGTTGGTGATGTTCTTTATGTTCAATTAATTATAAAACAGGCAAGTGTTGGTGATGTTCTTTATGTTCAATTAATTCTAAAACAGGCAAGTGTTGGTGATGTTCGTTATGTTCAATTAATTCTAAAACAGGCAAGTGTTGGTGATGTTCTTTATGTTCAATTAATTCTAAAACAGGCAAGTGTTGGTGATGTTCTTTAAGTTGAATTAATTCGAAACAGGCAAGTGTTGATGATGTTCCTTATGTTCAATTAATTCTAAAACAACCAAGTGTTGGTGATATTCCTTATGTTCAATTAATTCTAAAACAACCAAGCGTTGATGTTCCTTATGTTCAATTAATTCTAAAACAACCAAGCGTTGGTGATGTTCCTTATGTTCAATTAATTCTAAAACAACCAAGTGTTGGTGATGTTCTTTAAGTTCAATTAATTCTAAAACAGGCAAGTGTTGGTGATGTTCCTTATGTTCAATTAATTCTAAAACAACCAAGTGTTGGTGATGTTCTTTATGTTCAATTAATTCTAAAACAACCAAGTGTTGGTGATGTTCCTTATGTTCAATTAATTCTAAAACAAGCAAGTGTTGGTGATGTTCCTTATGTTCAATTAATTCTAAAACAAGCAAGTGTTGGTGATGTTCCTTATGTTCAATTAATTCTAAAACATGCAAGTGTTGGTGATGTTCCTTATGTTCAATTAATTCTAAAACAACCAAGTGTTGGTGATGTTCCTTATGTTCAATTAATTCTAAAACAACCAAGTGTTGGTGATGTTCCTTATGTTCAATTAATTCTAAAACAGCCAAGTGTTGGTGATGTTCCTTATGTTCAATTAATTCTAAAACAACCAAGTGTGATAACGCAATCAATACGAACCCCGTGTTGTTTTTTTTCTCTCCATTATGTTTTTTCTACAGAAATGAACAAGTTATCTGAACTTCGTCTACACATATTCTCTGCTAATTGCATTCGTATGTGGATTTGTTTCTCAACATATACTGACAATTCTTCTACATAGGTTGAGCCAAATGCGATCTACATAGCAAAACATTATTGGTACTATCTTCTACTATTGGAGTATCTCCAGTAACTGCCGTTAAGTCGCTCTAGAGTGGATATACCTCCAAGAGAAGCATCAGTTAATGTTGAGATAGTTCCAACTGCTTCATCCTGGCCCAGTTCTTGGATTACGTAATGAATGTGCTTTTTATATTAATATCAGACAACTTCTGTTAATCCAAATCTTGTAGTATAAGGAATTATATATCTGACCATTTCTCGGAGACGGTGTCTCCACCAACTGCTAAAGATATTGCTCTCTGTGATTAACAAACCGTCTGGAAAAGAATCGCCAACAGAGGTCGTTAGTCTTCACGTTTGGCAGAAGTTGCTCCAACAGACGATAACAGGAAGAGGACCGCGTCATTTGCTACAGAACCACAACTAAAACCACTAGAGGAGTCCTTTGCTTAACACAAGCCACCATGTTCAAGTCGATTCGGTACGCTGCCCCAACAGCTGGGTTCCCTGTGTCTGTGATTTCGTCGCTAAAATGTGTCCACTACTTTGTGTGGTCTCCCATACCCCAGCATCGGTGTGTACCTTCCAAGACCTGATGTTTGTGCCTCGGCCATACCAGCATGACATAAATGTCTTTATTATACCCAATATTTTGTTGTACACATGTTCTCCTTTAAATAACTTCCTTGTACATGTATCCTTCCCTACGTTGCCCCTTTGTTGACATCATTTGCATGTTTTACTTCACTAGAGGCACACATTTATGGTGAATATTTTCTTTTATAAAATATAAACATCTCTCATTTATAGAATTTTCACGATTTTAAAGTTTAAAAAAAATGTATATTATCATTTTCCTGGATCGTAATACAGCGTGGTCCAACCCACGACCCGCAGGCCTATTTCCATGGCCCTCGGCCCCATTCCAATATCTCAATTAATATAATATAAACCCGTAATATAATTTTTACAATGTGTGTATTTCGTAAATAGGCTCATCCTTTTCTGCAGGATTGACAGTTCCCGTAGGATGGTACCCCAGAATAGTATATATGCATGTAGCAGTGCATTGTCCAGCTTCAGGAACTGCAACAAGTTATACTTCTTTCTACTAGGGGCTCGAAATGTTTTTGCAAAGACCTCATCAGGAAAATTTTTAATTAGATCTGTCCAGGAACCACATTTGCGTGGGGATGTTTTATATATAGATATAGATACAGATATAGATACAGATATAGATACACATATAGATATAGATATAGATACAGATATTGATATAGATACAGATATATATACAGATATAGATACACATATAGATATAGATACAGATATAGATACACATATAGATATATATATAGATACAGATACAGATATAGATACAGATGTAGATATAGATACAGATATAGATACAGATATAGATACACATATATATACAGATATAGATACAGATATAGATACACATATAGATATAGATATAGATACAGATACAGATATAGATACAGAGATAGATATAGATATAGATACAGATATAGATATAGATACAGATGTAGATATAGATACAGATATAGATATAGATACAGTTATAGATATAGATAAACCCTGCCAAGAATATATAGAACAACAACAACTTAAATGGTTTGGCCACCTGGTCAGAATGAATCCTCACCAATCACCATCAAGGGCGTTCTTCTCGAGAATGCATGGAAAAAGACCAAGAGGAAGACCCAGAAGAAGATGGATAGATGCAGTGACAGAGACATGTAACAACAAAGGAAAATCACTAATTCAGACAATTCGAGCAGCACAAGAACGACAAATAAACCACGACACCTTTTAGGTACAAGTGAAAGAGAAAAGAAGAAGATAGATATAGATACAGATATATATATAGATATAGATACAGATGTAGATATAGATATAGATACATATATAGATATAGCTATAGATATAGATACAGATATAGATATAGATATAGATACAGATACAGATATAGATATAGATATAGATGCAGATGTAGATATAGATATAGATAAAGATACAGATGTAGATATAGATATAGATACAGATATAGATATAGATACACATATAGATATAGATATAGATACAGATATAGATATAGATACAGATATATATACAGATATAGATACACATATAGATATAGATATAGATACAGACATAGATACACATATAGATATATATATATATATAGATACAGATACAGATATAGATACAGATATAGATATAGATACATATATAGATACAGATGTAGATATAGATACAGATATAGATACAGATATAGATACACATGTATATACAGATATAGATACAGATATAGATACACATATAGATATAGATACAGATACATATATAGATACAGAGATAGATATAGATATAGATACAGATATAGATATAGATACAGATGTAGATATAGATATAGAAACAGATATAGATATAGATACAGATATAGATATAGATACAGATATAGATATAGATACAGATGTAGATATAGATATAGATACAGATATAGATATAGATATAGATACAGATATAGATATAGATACAGATACAGATATAGATATAGATGCAGATGTAGATATAGATATAGATACAGATGTAGATATAGATATAGATACAGATATAGATATAGATATAGATACAGATATAGATATAGATATAGATACAGATATAGATATAGATACAGATATAGATATAGATACAGATATAGATATAGATACATATATAGATATAGATATAGATACAGATATAGATATAGATAAAGATATAGATATAGATATAGATACAGATATAGATATAGACACAGATATAGATATAGATATAGATACAGATATAGATACAGATGTAGATATAGATACAGATACACATATATATACAGATATAGACACAGGTATAGATATAGATATAGATGTAGATACAGATATAGACACAGGTATAGATATAGATACAGATATAGATATAGATATAGATATAGATACAGATATAGATATAGATACAGATATAGATATAGATATAGATACAGATATAGATACAGATATAGATATAGATACAGATATAGATATAGATACAGATATAGATATAGCTATAGATATAGATACATATATAGATATAGATATATGGAGGCCACGCCCTCTTGAAGTATGCGATTATTTAAAGGGAAGAGGTATGTTTACAGTAAAAAAAAGTAGTAAAGAGCCCCGTCAGGCCAAGTGGCGTATGGGGAAATATGGTGTTAGTGACCCTATATTTTACAGACCTTCAGCACATGATTTTTGGGGTAATGTGGTCAGTATTACGCCTGTGCTGCTTTACTTTCCCAGAAAAAAATCCAGTACCCATTTAAGGCTGGGTGAACCCGGAAGCCGTCGGTGGGGATCGAACCCTACCCCTTGTCCGTGGTAGTCTAGTTCACTAACCACTGAGCTATCGTGGCTCCGTATGTTTACAGTACTCGGGAAAAAAAATCACAAATAATTAATAACGAGAAAAAAAAAAAATAAATAAATAAATAAAAGACGGTCCGAAGCAAGATCAAAAGAGTACTCATAGGCACAGAACCTTGCCACGTAGAACCAACTACTTTTCGTGCTGTTTCGTTCTATAACCTTTTGTCTGCAACGCAAGTATTCAGCCCTACGGGAGATACTTGTCGATACGAAAATAGATGTATACAATTTCCCGAGTTGTGATCGTAACCCTATGCTATAGTAATGGGTACACATGCGTGAAAGACGTCGCCACTGATAGCTACTTTTTTATATGTAGCTGAGTTCCCCTTGTTAAATGACAATCATGAAGCTACAAACTTTCATTAATGGATGCTTAATAAAAAAAAAGTAAAGTACCCCCGTCACGCCAAGTGGCGTATAGGGAATATGGTGTTAGTGGCCATAAATTTTACAGACCTTCAGCACGTGATTTTTTGGGGGTAATGTGGTCGGTATTACGCCCGTGCCGCTTCACTTTCCTAGAAAAAAATCCGATACCCATTTAAGGCTGGGTGAACCCGGAAGCTGTCGGTTTGGGATCGAACCCTACCCCTTGTCCTTTGTTGTCCAGTTCACGAGCCACTGAGCTATCGCGGCTCCAATGGATGCTTTCGCAGAATAAATGGATGGAAATGGCAGGACAAAATTGCTAACAGAAAATTATGGAAATATACCAGTCAAATACCAGTGGATAAAGAGATACAGCGAAGACGATGGCGATGGATAGGACACACACTGCGGAAGCCAATTGAGATTATTACACAACAGGCCCTTTTTGGAATCCTCAGGGGAAAAGACAAAGAGGAAGACCAAAGAATTCTTGGAGAAGACAGATAGAAGCAGAGATGAAGGTGATGGGAAAGACATGGAATGATCTTAAAAGAATGGCAAGAAACAGAACCACTTGAAAAGTCTTTGTTGAAGACCTATGTTCCGCAGGGAGCTCAAAGGTCGAAGAAGAAGATAGTTCCCCGTGTGCTCTAACTTTTGGTTCTCATGGCAATGCGCTGTACCAAGGAGTAGGGTTCGATCCTGCTTCGGACCATCTATTGTTCTTGCATTTTTCTCTTGTTGATTATTTGTGATTCTTTTGTCCGAGTGCTGTAAACATACCCCTTCCCCTGAAATGAATCGCTGATCTATCGCCTCGGTAGTTTCCCTCTATAATAATCATTTATTCTTGTCTCCTTTCTTGAAATATATTTTGCTTGTCCCTCGGGTATCTGAATGTTGGACAACACTGTCGTAATATACACATGATGATCCGCTCCAGGGAAAATATTTAACGAAATTACTCTGTTTAGTAAATCGTTGTGCCTCAGACATGTAGAACACAGCAACTTTTTTAACAATTTTTGTTAGAAATTAATTAAACAGCTTTCATTCTATAAAAAAATTATAAATCTGTTGGGCTTCTTTCATTTTGTAAACAATATTGTCAAGTTTAGTTGACAAATCTTCATCGTACAGTGACACTGCTAAAATATCCTACCCAGCATGTTCCCCAATGTGAAGCACATCCACCACAAGCTAGTGAAAGCACTGAAGATGGCTTCTACTGAGATGCAAGAACTCAGTTGCACCAGCGAAGACTTTGAACCTAAAACTCCATAGTAGCCACTAACGATAGTCGTGGCTACTGACAGTGACTCTATATTTTTTCTACCACCACCGTGGTCAGGGCTCCGATAGTCACAACAGGCGTGGCTGCTGATAGTGACTCTGTACTTTTTCTACCATCACCTGGTAGTCACACAAGCGTGGCAAGTGATAGTGGTTCTATTATTTTCTTCCCTCACCATGGTCAGGGCTCCGTTAGTCACACAGGCGTGGCAGGTGATAGTGGCTCTATTCTTTTCTTCCCTCACAGTGGTCAGGGCTCCGTTAGTCACACAAGCGTGGCATGGATAGTGGCTCTATTCTTTTCTTCCCTCACAGTGGTCAGGGCTCCGTTAGTCACACAAGCGTGGCATGGATAGTGGCTCTATTCATTTCTTCTCTCTCCATGGTCAGGGCTCCGTTAGTCACACTGGCGTGGCAGGTGATAGTGGCTCTATTCATTTCTTCTCTCACCATTGTCAGGACTCCGTTAGTCACACAGGCGTGGCAGGTGATAGTGGCTCTATTCTTTTCTTCCCTCACAGTGGTCAGGGCTCCGTTAGTCACACAAGCGTGGCAGGTGATAGTGGCTCTATTCTTTTCTTCCCTCTCCATGGTCAGGGCTCTGATAGTCACACAGGTGTGGCAGGTGATAGTGGCTCTATTATTTTCTCCCTCAGCGTGATCAGGGCCCGATAGTCACACGGGTTTATAGTAGTGACCTCATCATGTAAACATTAGTCATTGCTATAATACACTTTATAGACTTCTCTAATTACCTGTAGTTCTTTCATGAAGTAGAGGGTAATGACTCTACGTTCTGTAGTTCCTTTGCTCAGTAGGTCGTAGTGACTCCTCTATAGTGTTCGTACTGATTTCATAACTTCATTGCGAAGGCTGAAGCATTATTAAGTAGGTCGTACCGTTATTGAATCAAATACGTAGGTTGTTGTAGTAGTAGTGAGTCGATTTAAAAAGTTGTAATGGGAATTATTCTACTAAGTAGTCTTTATAATCTATCTATCTATCGTCCTTTCAAGCCGAAGGCGGCACATAGGGCAAAACCACAATCTCAAAAAACAGAAACCTTGCGTGCCAAAATGGCACATATTGCAGAGATCACTGCTTCCAAAACGTGTGGCAGTCTAGTATATATCAGTCCTGTAGGGCTGATAAATGTCTTTATAATACCAGTTACTAAATTATGTAGGTCATAATGACAATGCCTCTTTAAATAAATGTTAATAGCAGTGACTCCATTTTAAGTAGGTCATAATACCAGTGTCTCTTTTATATAGAGCGTAGTGATATTCTATAAAGTCAGTCGCATTGTTTCATTAAATAGGTAATAGTGATTCTATTAAATAAGACTTTGATGACTCACAGAACATATCGACTACAGCTCGCTTTGATGTTTAGCTCCATTTGTTGGAATAAGTTGTTTCATTAAATCGCTAATAGCAGCTTTAATATTTATGTCTCTGTGGTTACATTAGATACAGCACATTGCCTTCACTTCATTTAATCACAGTGACAATGTCCACTAGTGCACAGTAATTTGTATAAATAGTAAAACTAGTTGGTTCATATTCCTTTACTTTAGAAATGAACTTTTGGAGCACTAGATGAAATCACGTCCTATTTCATGCACTGAATTGCACAATCTACAACGTTCAAAACTCGCTGTTTCATTGCAACATTGAAATGTTATTCTATTTGATGTATGCAAGTTTACCTTCTTCTTCTTCCGCCTCATCTGCTTCTTCTTCTTCTTCTTCCGCCTCATCTGCTTCTTCTTCTTCTTCTTCCGCCTCATCTTCTTCTTCTTCTTCTTCTTCCGCCTCATCTTCTTCTTCTTCTTCCGCCTCATCTTCTTCTTCCTCCTCCTCTTCCTCATCTTTCATTTATATCATTTCTTCTTCTTTATATTTTATTTATACCATTTATTCTTCTTTATCTTCTAATTATATCATTTCTTCTTTATCTTCTATTTATACAATTTCTTCTTATTTATCTTATATTTATACCATTTCTTCTTCTTATCCTCTATTTTTTCCTTGTTCTTTTATTTTGCGTCTTCTTTTTCACTCTTCTTGTACCCCTTCCTCCTCCCTTTCTTCCCCATCTTCATCTATACTTCTTTCACTTCTTCTGTTTACGATGTTGAGAAATAACAGACAAATGCCATTAATTTAACCGTGCAAACAAATTAGCGGTTACCTGTACATAAGATCAGAAGTGAAATCGTTGGCAAAATGGTGGATTTGAACAGTCTTTGAATAACAAAAAAATCCACCAATAGTTTGGGTCTTTTTTTAAAAATGTATTGTTTTTCTTTTTATCCACATTTGTGTTGCCTCTTAACATGAAGTCCATTGCGCGTGCACACACACACACACGCACTCACACCACCAGATTTACAACGTCAGTTCAGAGAAGTAAATATTGCAAGCCTTGTAGTAGATATGTACTTGTAGCATTTCCAATTAAATGTGACATAAGATCTTTAGGTCTCCTTATTTTAAGACAGTGTATGCACATACAAAATATAAAAATGTTGCAATTCCACATATTAAATATGCACTGAAGCATTTAAAAAAAGTATAAAGTAAAGAAATGTTAAAATAGTAATTGCATGTGTTAATTATATATATATAATTGTTTATTGAGTGCAAAATCTCATATTTAACCTTTACTTCATCGTGTTAAAGTTATTTCCCTTACTTTAGTGCAAATTGTTTTGTCTTTTAATTAGGCAAAATATGTCAACAGAAACATATAGGGGAAACCGGAAAAAAATATTCTCAGTATGCATCAAATATAGCACTAATATACATAACCATAAAGACGTTGGACATATGTTGGAATGTGATGAAAAGAGATAAAAACCGAATAGCAAAGCAAGCCCTCAAGAGGAAAACAACACGTAGGAGGAAAAGAGGCCGACCCAGAAAAAAACACAGAGAAGAACATTGATCTTGAGGCAAAGGCAGCAGAAAGCAACTCCCTCAATGAGATCAAGATGCTTGCACAGAACTGAGACAAATGGCGAGATTCGATAAAAAAATCTTCGCAAGAATTGAGACCGCTGGAAAGAAAATATCAAACAGGGAAAGAGTATCCTGAGTCTATGCCACTACCGCTCGAAAAATCGGTACATAGATACATAGCAATTGACATATCAACAATTCTTACGACATATGTTAAGTGGGATACACTACAACTGAAAAGTTAATTTTTGAGCTCGAGTGTACGCAAATCCCCTTTCCCCCAGCCCCAAGTTAAGGTAAACGAATCGGAAAGTAAAGGGGTTTAGCTCCAGTTATATAAATCATTTACTTCTACATTTTGTAATTAATTCGCGTCAAATATACCAATACTTTAAATTAAGTAAATATCTTTATCAAATTTCGCCACTTAAATTCAGTAAAAAAGAGTTCTTAAATGTTATGTAGACCCAGACTCAACATATGGATGTGACTCATGGACAAAAGGACAACAGACAAGAAATTCACTGGAGTCTGTAGAAATGTGATTTTACAGAAGAATGTTGAGAATACCATGGACAGCTAGGAAGACTAATGAAAACGTTCTGAAAGAGGTCAAAGCAAAATGAGAGCTAATTTCCAATATTAGGAAGAAACAAGCATAATTTTTTGGCCATATAATGAGAAGAGAACAACTGAAATATATTGTAACAACTTGGAAAATTGAGGGACGAAAAGATAGAGGGAAGCAAAGAGAAAAAATACCAGACAGCTTAAGAGAATGGTTTGGCAGAAGGTCAACATCAGAAATGATAAATAACTGTCGAGATCGAAAGTTGGGGAGAGACATGATCACGTACGCCAGCAGGCCCGGTACTTGATGATGATGGTTAAATTAGGTGTAAGTTAGGGTTATGTTATTTTGTACATGATGAACATTATTAATATGTGTACAATTTATATTCGCCTTCACAAAATAGCGTTCCTTGTGGTATATAATCATCATCATCATTGAGTGCCGTCTCCGCATCGAAGGTTGGTTACCATGAGGCGGCATTCCTCTCTGTCGCTTGCCATGATAGTGCATGTTGTATGCTGACTTGTCCATCTTTTGATGTTACTCGTCCATGTTAGTTTTGGTCTGCCTCTGCCTCTTTTACCTTGTATTTTTCCTTCTAATATTACTTTTAGTAGGTTGCTATGTCTTTTAACATGCCCCCCAAATTTGATTTGCCGTGTTTGAATTGTGTTTAGTTGTTCTCTTTTCATTTTTAGTGCTTTTAAGACTTCATCATTTGTTTTCTTTCTATCCATCCAATTCTTCCTATTCTTTTATACACTTATATTTACATTTATATTTTTATTTATATTTTTATACTTTTATATTTTTGTAAACACTTTCTTTAATAATGATGAAGACAATTAATTGTATTTGAACTATGCAACTAAAAGTGGATTTCACTGATAACCAGGAGTACTTATTGTCAAACATCCACAGGGTATTACCGGATTCGACGTCGCTTTGAGCAAAAAAAAGTGGGAGGGTGGCAATGATAATGAATGAATTTATGAAGGAATTTATGAAGGAATTTATGAAGGAATTTAAAGCTTTCAATAAAGACTGACAAGTTCGATGTGTAGAATCATCAGTGAGTCTGTATTTTAGATAAAAATATTTGCATTTCACAGAAATCATATTAACCCGTGTTTGAGTGTCCCTAATCTAGCTTACAATAGATTTATATCCCCTTTTTTCATCAGCAGATACAGAATGTACATTTACTATTGTAATTTTAAAGTGGAATTTAAGACTTCAAACTCGCTCTGTCAACTCCATGGCAACAAGGATAGTCTGACTGGGACATCTAATTCATTGTTATCATATCATGTTTGTCTGATGACATTATATTATTCGGTACTCATCAGCAGATTTATACCCCATATGGGAGTCCTTTTTCATCACGGTATCAATATATCCCACTCTTTCACTTAACTCATCGTCATTCACAATTTATTCTTCACGCCTCCCCGTTTTCTCTTCACTTCGTTGTAGCTAGTCTCAACCTTTCACCTCAGTGCTTCACCCATCCGGGTGCATTATCCCTCATTCACTATTCACCCTAGAATACGACCTTACCTTGGTCGCGATAAGGCACCTTACCTTGGTCGCAATAAGGCACCTTACCTTGGTCGCAATAAGACACCTTACCTTGGTTGCAATAAGGCACCTTACCTTGGTCGCAATAAAGCCTAACATTGTATCAATAATTGCTCATTCCTATTAGCTTTACAGAGTCCACACATATTCTTATTCATGTTTCACTGGTCCCTACCAGTTATAAACCCAGCTTGTGTTTCTCTCACGTCATTCATTTATCCATTGTAATCTTATTTACGCATACCTTGCTAGAACTCTCATCCTTGTTATCTAGCATTTATTTCTGTTATGTTCGACAACTGAAAAAGTATATTGTTATAGATAGTATTTTGCTATGTAGCACTGTTGTCATTTTAGTAGTCATCATCATCATTGAGTGCCGTCTCCGCAACGAAGGTTGGCTACCATGGAGCGCCATTCTGCTCTGTGTCTTGCTTTGATGGTGCAGGTTGTCATAGGCTGATTTGTCCATCTTTTGATGTTACTCGTTCATGTTAGTCTTGGTCTGCCTCTGTCTCATTTACCTTGTATTTTCCCCTCCAAGATTACTTTTAGTAGGCTGCTGTGTCTTTTAACATGCCCAAGAAATCTCATTTGTCTTGTTTGAAATTTATTTAGTAGTTATATTTTCATTTTTAGTTGTTTTACAATTTCATAGTTTGATTTCTTCTCTTTCCATCCAATTCTGCTCTTCTATAAATCTACATTTCAAATGCTTTAATTTTCTGTTCTGTTTTCTTGTCTAATGTCCATGTTTCTACATCATACAGAAATGTTGAGAATATATAACATTTTGCTATTCTTAGTTTTAGCCCTGGTGTTATTTTTATAAGATATTTTGAAACTAAATGTTTGCCAAATCATAAATAGTGCCGCTAAATCTCATAACACTACTGTTGCTATAGCCCGGACATGACTTTTGTGATGAACCGCGGTGTCTCTCAGAACTGATAGCTACTTTACACGTTGTCATGAAACGTTTAACCACCTCACAATGTCATTAGCCACCTCTCGCGGAAATCATTAGCCACCTCTCGCAGAATCATTAGCCACCTCTCACTGAGCTGTTATCCACCTCACACAGAATCTTTAGCCACTTGTCCATAAAACTATTGATCACCTTTTCCTGAGCCATTAGTCATCTCTTTTGAAACTCACCACTAGCATTAAACCTGATCACCTTCTCAGCGTGTACTCACTCATTCATCCAACTACATTTCTGTCTAAGCGTGAGTGAGTGTGTCTGGCAGTCTGCCAGACTGTCTTTTTGTCTGCCTGCATCTATCTATCTATCTATCTATCTATCTATCTATCTATCTATCTATCTATCTATCTATCTATCTATCTATCTATCTATCTATCTATCTATCTATCTATCTATCTATCTATCTATCTATCTATCTATCTACCTACCTACCTACCTACCTACCTACCTACCTACCTACCTACCTACCTACCTATCTATCTATCTATCTATCTATCTATCTATCTATCTACCTACCTATCTATCTATATATATATCTATAGCGAGCGAAATGGACAGATACGATCTAGATATTTTAGGATTAAGCGAAATGCGCTGGCTTGGAACAGGTAGGAGATCTATTGATAATAAAATAGAGGAGACCATTTGGAGGACCTCGACTTTGCTGATGACATAGTCCTCATCATCAGTCAGATAAAAATGATGCAGGAAAACACAAATGAACTATCAGCAATAGCCAGCAAAATTGGGCTTGAGATCAATCATGAAAAGACTAAAGTCATGAAAAGTTTAATTCTAACAGATGACAAAATATACATGGAAAACAAACCAGTAGAAGAGATCGATCACTTTATCTATCTTGGAAGTCACATTGATCGAGAAGGGGATACAAGTAAAGAAATTAGAATCAGAATAGCTAAAGCAGCAATGTCTTTCAGAAGCCTTGAAAAATTGTGAAAATCAAAACTAATCAGCACAAACACAAAACTTAGACTATTCAAATCAAATGTACTATCAACCCTTACGTATGCGTGTGAAAGCTGGAAAACAACAAGAGATATAGAAACAAAGTTGAACGCATTCGAAAATAAATGTCTAAGGAAAATACTTGGTATAGCGTGGAACGAATTCAAAACAAACGAGGAAATTAGAGAAATCGCCAATCAACCACTAATATATTCAGTAATAAAGAAAAGACGATGGTCATACGTTGGACATGTGATGAGAAGAGATAATAACCGAATAGCAAAGCAGGCCCTCATATGGGAAACAACAGGTAAGAGGAAAAATGGAAGACCCAGGGAGACACTGAGAAGAACATTGATGAGAGAGGCAAGAGCAACAGGATTCGGCTCCCTCAATGAGATAGAGCTGCTTGCACAGAACAGAGACAAATGGCGAGATTTGATACAAAATCTTTAAAAGAAAACTGCTAGAACAAAAATTCAGACATGAGAAGGTGTATCTTTGTTCTACGCCCTATGGGCCGGCAACGGCTCGAAAGGTCAATAGATAGATAGATAGATCGATCTATCTACATATCTATCTATCTAATCTATCTATCTATCTATCTATCTATCTATCTATCTATCTATCTATCTATCTATCTATCTATCTATCTATCTATCTATCTATCTATCTATCTATCTATCTATCTATCTATCTATCTATCTATCTATCTATCTATTTATCTATCTATCTATCTATCTATCTATCTATCTATATCTATCTATCTACCTACCTACCTACCTACCTATCTATCTATCTATCTATCTATCTATCTATCTATCTATCTATCTATCTATCTATCTATCTATCTATCTATCTATCTACCTATCTACCTATCTACCTACCTACCTACCTACCTATCTATCTATCTATCTATCTATCTATCTATCTATCTATCTATCTATCTATCTATCTGTCTGTCTGTCTGTCTGTCTGTCTGTCTATCTATCTATCTATCAATCTGTCTGTCTGTCTATCTATCTATCTGTCTGTCTGTCTGTCTGTCTGTCTGTCTGTCTGTCTGTCTGTCTGTCTGTCTGTCTGTCTGTCTGTCTGTCTGTCTGTCTACCTACCTACCTACCTACCTACCTACCTACCTATCTATCTATCTATCTATCTATCTATCTATCTATCTATCTATCTATCTATCTATCTATCTATCTATCTATCTATCTATCTATCTATCTATCTATCTATCTATCTATCTATCTATCTATCTATCTATCTATCTATCTATCTATCTATCTATCTATCTATCCATCTATCATCCATCTGTATGTCTGTCTCTCTATATGTGTGTCTTTCTCTTGGTGTGTCTGCCTAATCAATCAACAAATGCTTTCCTTGTCACAGTAATGCCTGTGCCTCTGTAAATATAATTATTTATCTTTTCGAATGCATACATATCAGCTTGTCGGTGTATCGATCACACGACCAGTCTAAATACAGGCAGAATCGATTTATCTTTGTATTCGATATGAAATACGCTACATTGTAAAAAAGGAAAAAAAGAATCAATCATTACAGATTCATCAATAAGACCTTTATTGCAAGCACGAAGTAAAAAGTAAACAATTACAGTGAAGCAAACTTGATAATTAATATAGAACGGTCATAAATTGCAAGCGCTCTGAATAGTTAGTTAGCAGTCTTAAAACAACTAAAACTGGAAAAAAACCTACTAAAAACATTTCAAACGAAACAAATGAGATTTTTTAAGCATATTAAAAGACACAGCAGCCTACTAAAAGTAAACTTGGAAAGGAAAATACAAGGTAAAAGAGGCAGAGGCAGACCAAGACTAACATGGACGAGTAACATCAAAAGATGGATAAGTCAGCATATGACAACATGTACTATTAAAGCAAGCGACATAGCGGAATGGAGCTCCATGGTAGCCAACCTTCGATGTGGAGACATCACTCAACAATGATGATGATGATGATGATAAATATGATGAGTTAGCAGCTTGGGGATATCTGCGTCATCATGTTAAAATTGGCGTTAAAATCCCCTACTTCATACGGAGGAGAGAATAACACTTTCTACAACTGCCACTCCAGGCGCAGGAGGCGTCCTTTCGTTCACCTCTTATGTTGCTAATAAATGTAATAATTAATTTTTTGTTATTCTCTTTCATGGGATCAATTACATACACGGTTTTTTTTTGTTAGCATCAATTTGGCTGGTTATGAATTTTACATTACGTGTCCAATTATTTTAACGTTCGTTATGTTTGTTATGGGTGAGCGTTGTCGTCTATTAATCCGTACCCTTTTTCTTTATACTTGTCAAGTAATTATTTCCCCTGAACTCTGATAATTAGTTTAATAATAAGGTATTAATCACTGCTAGTCTGCAATATAAAATGTATGTATTTTGTAATTACCGCTCGTAATCTATAAAAGTTCACTTAACATTGCATATAATTACCTCCTCTGGTATATACTTATCAGTGTTTCTTCATAGTGATCTATCTAACTTAAAGTATTTAGTATATACGGTTTGTACTTATCTCCCTTAGCCAAAAAATTAGTTTATTTGTCTTGTATTTACCTCCCCTAACTTTTTATAAAATATTTCTTTACCTTTTATTTAGGATACGTAATCTATCTATATTTGGTTTTATGTTCAGCAATTATCTCCACTCAACTTTCAAATGCAGTTTTTGTTTGTTCGTTTGTTTGTGTTTTGCCTTGTAAACTAAAGCACAATAACATGTCATTAATTGTTTTGCAGATAAGCAGTAGCTTTCCTTTTTATTTATCTGTTAACATTACTAGCTCATTTCAGCATGTCATCTTGGATGGATGTTTTTGTTTTGATTTGATTTCGTCTAGAAATTTTATCAATGGAGTTCGCTACATCAAACATAGGCGCTCACTACATCAAACATAGGCGCTCACTACATCAATCAATCACGTTCACAACATCAAACATTGACGCTCACAACATCAAACATTGGTGCTCACAACATCAACCATTGGTGCTCACAACATCAAACATTGGTGCTCACAACATCAAACATTGGTGCTCACAACATCAATCATTGGTGCTCACAACATCAAACATTGGTGCTCACAACATCAAACATTGGTGCTCAAAAAATCAAACATTGGTGCTCACAACATCAAACATTGGTGCTCACAATATCAAACATTGGTGCTCACAACATCAAACATTGACGCTCACAATATCAAATATTGACGCTCACAACATCAAACATTGGTGCTCACAACATCAACCATTGGTGCTCACAACATCAAATAGTGGTGCTCACAACATCAAACATTGATGCTCACAACATCAAACATTGGTGCTTACAACATCAAACATTGGTGCTTACAACATCAAACATTGACGCTCACAACATAAAACATTGGTGCTCACAACATCAAACATTGGTGCTCACAACATCAAACATTGGTGCTTACAACATCAAACATTGGCGCTTACAACATAAAACAATAGCGCTTACAGCATAAAACATTGGTGCTTACAACATCAAACATTGGTGCTTACAACATCAAACATTGGTGCTTACAACATAAAACATTGGTGCTTACAACATCAAACATCGGTACTCACAACATAAAACATTGGCGCTTACAACATAAAACAATAGCGCTTACAACATAAAACAGTGGTGTTCACAACATCAAACATCGGTGCTCACAACATCAAACATTGGTGCTTACAACATAAAACATTGGTGCTTACAACATCAAACATTGACGCTCACAACATAAAACATTGCTGCTCACAACATCAAACATTGGTGCTCACAACATCAAACATTGGTGCTTACAACATCAAACATTGGCGCTTACAACATAAAACAATAGCGCTTACAACATCAAACATTGGTGCTCACAACATCAAACATTGGCGCTTACAACATAAAACAATAGCGCTTACAACATAAAACATTGGTGCTTACAACATTAAACATCGGTGCTCACAACATCAAACATTGGCGCTTACAACATAAAACAATAGCGCTTACAACATAAAACAGTGGTGTTCACAACATCAAACATCGGTGCTCACAACATCAAACATTGGTGCTCACAACATCAAACATTGGTGCTCACAACATCAAACATTGGTGCTTACAACATCAAACATTGGTGCTCACAACATCAAACATTGGTGCTCACAACATCAAACATTGGTGCTTAAAACATCAAACATGGGTGCTCACAACATCAAACATTGGTGCTCACAACATCAAACATTGGTGCTCACAACATCAAACATTGGTGCTCACAACATCAAACATTGGTCCTCACAACATCAAACATTGGTGCTCACAACATCAAACATTGGTGCTCACAACGTCAAATATCGGTGCCCACAACATAAAACATTGACGCTCACAACATCAAACATTGGTGCTTACAACATAAAACAATGGCGTTTACAACATCAAACATTGCTGCTCACAACATCAAACATTGACGCTCACAACATCAAACATTGGTGCTTACAACATAAAACAATGGCGTTTACAACATCAAACATTGGTGCTCACAACATCAACCATTGACGCTTACAACAACAAACATTGCTGCTCACAACATCAAACATTGACGCTCACAACATCAAACATTGGTGCTTACTACATAAAACAATGACGCTCACAAAATCAAACATTGACGCTTAAAACATCAAACATTGGTGTTTACAATATCAAACATTGACGCTGAAAACATCAAACATTGGTTCTCACAACATCAAACATTGGTGCTCACAATATCATACATTGGTGCTCACAACATCAAACATTGACGCTCACAACATCAAATATTGGTGCTCACAACATCAAACATTGACGCTTACAACATCAAACATTGGTGCTCACAACATCAAACATTGGTGCTCACAATATCAAACATTGGTGCTTACAACATCAAACATTAATGCTCACAACATCAAACATTGGTGCTCACAATATCAAATATTGCTACTCACAACATCAAACATTAGTGCTAACAATATCAAACATTGACGCTCACATCAAACATTGACACTCACATTAAACATTGACGCTCATTAAAACAAACATTGACGCTCACTACATGAAACATTGGTGCTCACAACATCAAACATTAACGCTCACATCAAACATTGACGTTCACATCAAACATTGGAGGTCACAACATTAAACATTGACACTCACATCAAACATTGACGCTCATTGCATCAAACATTGGTGCACACAATATCAAACATTGACGTTCACATCAAACATTGGTGCTCACAATACCAAACATTGACGCTCACATCAAACATTGACGTTCACATCAAACATTGACTTTTACATCAAACATTGGCGCTCATTACATCAAACATTGACGCTCTCATCAAACATTGGTGCTCAGAACATCAAACGTTGGTGCTCACAATAACAAACATTGGCGCTCATTAAAACAAACATAGACGCTCACAACAAGAAACATTGGTGCTCACAATATCAAACATTGACGCTCACATCAAACATTGACGTTCACATCAAACATTGGTGCTCACATCAAACATTGACGCTCACATCAAACATTGGCGCTCATTAAAACAAACATTGACGCTCACAACTTGAAACATTGGTGCTCACAACATCAAACATTGGTGCTCACATCAAACATTGACGCTCACATCAAACATTGACGTTCACATCAAACATTGACGTTCACATTAAACATTGGTGCTCACAATACCAAACATTGACGCTCACATCAAACATTGACATTCACATCAAACATTGACACTTACTTCAAACATTGGCGCTCATTACATCAAATATTGACGCTCACAACATCAAACATTGGTGCTCACAATATCAAACATTGACGCTCACATCAAACATTGACGCTCACATCAAACAATAACCCTTACATCAAACATTGACGCTCACAACATCAAACATTGGTGCTCAGAACATCAAACATTGGTGCTCACAATATCAAACATTGACGTTCACATCAAACATTGATGCTTGCATCAAACATTTACGCTCTCATCAAACATTGACGCTTACATCAAACATTGGTGCTCACAACATAAAGCATTGGTGCTCACAATATCAAACATTGACGCTCACATCAAACATTGACGCTCACACCAAACATTGACGCTCACATCAAACATTGACGCTTACAACATTTAACATTGGTGCTCACAACATCAAAGAAATTAAACTAAACTATTACAAATTTGCACACACTGTATACGACCAATGACGTCCTCGCAGATAATTCACGAGCACAGCGGTGTTTTACTGAGCAGCTTTCTTCATGGCTGCTGCTACGAGTGCTGGTTGACAGTCGGTTGCAGAAAGAACAAATCAACTTTATATTGAAGAGTCTTTTTTTCTTGGATCTTTCTTCTGACTTGGACTTTATTTCATTGTCAAATGTTATACCGCTCTTGTTATGTCCTCTCTGTACGCTATGATCATCTGCCAGCCTATGTCCAGTTTTATTCACTTTATGGGGAATTCACTTGTGGATGTTTTGCAGAAAACTTGTTCTAAAGTACTAACTACATCGAACATGTTCTACTATATGAAGTTAGCCATGGACGATAAGCAAAACAACACAGACAACATTAGAGACAATTGAGACGTGGTTTATCAGAAGAATGTTACGAATTCCATGGATAGTAAAACTTTGTAATGAAGAATGGAGAAACCGGAAATATTATCAGAATCATAAATTTAAAAAAAAAGACAATCCACAGTAATTGGGCATGTGACGAAAAAAGAAGGCATTGAGAAAACCATAACAACGGGCAGAACGAATGGCAAGAAAAACAGAGGGAAAACCAGGAGAAAAAATATCGAATAGCTTATCCTAATGACATAATAAAAGATCACCAACTGAAAATATGCGTGAGAGATCGAGTGATGTGGAGAGAGATGATCGTTTATGCCAACCGGCACGGCACATGATGGTGACGATATGCCTTGTAGGCATCTTTGTATCACACAGTCTTGGTCTACCCATAGTCCACTTGCCATGTACAAGTATCTCATAAGGACTTCCGGTCAGTATGGCGGAAAGGCAGCAGGAACCGTTGAGGCTCTGTCTGAAAAGTGTTCCTTGGTGCAGTTTCCTCATATTCCTGCAGGAGCTACCGAGTTTTGTGCTCTGTGCACACCTTGGGCTGTGTTTTTTCTTCTGGATCGTGTTTCGATATTCATATATATTGTTTACAATGAATGATGATATCTTATGACGAAAGACGGATCTGCTGCGTTCACTTTCGGTGCCGCTTGACCTTATGTCTTTTTGGCGTGTGCTGTAGCTGCTGTGATTGGGGCTGCAGCTGCCTTTCTTTGTTTGAATCCTTTACTGAGATTAATTTTAATTCGGATGACTTCACTCGCACGGACGGTTGAGCAGTTATAGATTTTAATTCGTTTACAGTGATACCGGGGCCTTCGCATAACCATAACCATAAACATCTCATAAAATATTTACTTCGGGGTGAGATTGTTGTCCATTCTTTTGACATGCCATTGCTACCTTCATCTTCGACTCCTGTACGTTATCATAATGCGGGAAGCCTTGAACGCTGCAGGACATCCACGTTGGTTTTATAGACTTCTTGTCCGACGTTCCTCGTGTAAGGAGATGGGGAGGGAAAGTGCTTGAGGGGGATAGTGGGTGAGCAATAGTTAGAATGAGGAATACAATTATTATTAGAGCTCGTTTAAATTGTTTCTCTTAGGCAGCTGCCTTTTTAATAGTAGATTGCCATGTGCATAAATGTTTCTTTTTAACAGGCATTAGGAATCAATTATTTATGTTTGTGTACTTGAGAGAGAGAAAGAGAGAGAGAGAGTGTGTGTGTGTGTGTTCTTGTATGTGAGTATACATCACTTTACGTGTGCGGGAGCTTGTGAACGAGTGGGAGTGTTATTATCTCAGTGCGCTAGCGTGTATATTGTGTCCAGATCATGGATTTATCACAGTAAAAAAAAAAAGAGTAAAGTACCCCCGTCACGCCAAGTGGTGTATAGGGAATATGGTGTTAGCGACCATAATTTTTATAGACATTCGACACATGATTTTTGGGGTAATGTGGTCGATATTACGCCCGTGCCGCTTTACTTTCCCAGAAAAAATCCAGTACCTATTCTAGGCTAGGTGAACGTGGACGCCGTCGGTCAGGAGCTAACCCGACTTCTTTTCCTTTGTTCAGACAGTTCAATAACCACTGAGCTGTCGCGGCTCCAGTATTTTATCACTGGCTACATGCAGTGATGAACAGCCAGGCATTTCTCAGGTTAATCGATTTCCAAAATGACGGAGATCGATTGGGTGGTTGTTGATCCAATATCACCTGGGTACAGACTCTTCAAGGGAGCCGCGATAGCTCAGTGGTTAGTTAACTGGGCTACAAAGGATTAGAGATCGGGTTCGATCCTGATCGACTGTTTCCGGGTTCTCCAATCCGTAATTGGGTACTGGATTTATTTCTTGGAAACTAAAGCAGCACGGGCGTAATACCGACCACATTACCCCAAAAATCATGTTACCGAAGGTATGTAAATATTATGGTCACTAACACCATATTCCCTATACGCCACTTGGCGTGACGGGGGTACTTTACATTTTTTTTTCTTTTTTACTTTTCTAGCCCATATCCACCCATAGAGTTTACACACATTTTACTTACTATAGCCTGAATTTGTATCAAAGAAAGATTACATTTTGTAGCAAAATTTACATTTTTTTCTCTTTGTCTCAAGATCATCTTCGCTAAGATCAAACAACGATCATTAACGTTGCCTACTTTCTATTTCTCCAACAGCGCCCATCAACGTTATGATTATTTTCTCCAACAACGCCCATTAACGTAACGATTATTTTCTCAACCAACGCCCATTAACGTAACGATTATTTTCTCAACCAATGCCCATTAACGTAACGATTATTTTCTCAACCAACGCCCATTAACGTTACGATTATTGTCTCAAACAACGCCCATTAACGTTACGATTATTTTCTCAACCAAAGCCCATTAACATTACGATTATTGTCTCTAACAACGCCCATTAACGTTACGATTATTGTCTCAAACAACGCCCATTAACGTAACGATTATTTCTCTAAAGCGCCCATTAACGTAACGATTATTGTCTCTAACAACGCCTATTAACGTTACAATTATTGTCTCAAACAACGCCCATTAACGTAACGATTATTTCTCTAAAGCGCCCATTAACGTAACGATTATTGTCTCAAACAACGCCCATTAACGTAACGATTATTTCTCTAAAGCGCCCATTAACGTAACGATTATTGTCTCTAACAACGCCCATTAACGTTACGATTATTGTCTCTAACAACGCCCATTAACGTTACGATTATTGTCTCTAACAACGCCCATTAACTTTACGATTATTGTCTCAAACAACGCCCATTAACGTTACGATTATTTTCTCAACCAACGCCCATTAACGTTACGATTATTGTCTCTAACAACGCCCATTAACGTTACGATTATTGTCTCAAACAACGCCCATTAACGTAACGATTATTTCTCTAAAGCGCCCATTAACGTAACGATTATTTCTCTAACAGCGCCCATTAACATTACGATTATTTCTCTAACAGCTCCCATTAACAGTACGATTATTTCTCTAACAGCGCCCATTAACAGTACGATTATTTCTCTAACAGCGTCCATTAACAGTACGATTATTTCTCTAACAGCGCCAATTAACAGTACGATTATTTCTCTAACAGCTCCCATTAACAGTACGATTATTTCTCTAACAGCTCCCATTAACATTACGATTATTTCTCTAACAGCGCCCATTAACAGTACGATTATTTCTCTAACAGATCCCATTAACAGTACGATTATTTCTCTAACAGCTCCCATTAACATTACGATTATTTCTCTAACAGCGCCCATTAACATTACGATTATTTCTCTAACAGCGCCCATTAACATTACGATTATTTCTCTAACAGCGCCCATTAACATTACGATTATTTCTCTAACAGCGCCCATTAACATTACGATTATTTCTCTAACAGCTCCCATTAACAGTACGATTATGTCTCTAACAGCGCCCATTAACATTATGATTATTTCTCTAACAGCTCCCATTCACAGTACGATTATTTCTCTAACAGCTCCCATTAACATTACGATTATTTCTCTAACAGCGTCCATTAACAGTACGATTATTTCTCTAACAGCGCCCATTAACATTATGATTATTTCTCTAACAGCTCCCATTCACAGTACGATTATTTCTCTAACAGCTCCCATTAACATTACGATTATTTCTCTAACAGCGTCCATTAACATTACGATTATTTCTCTAACAGCGCCCATTAACATTACGATTATTTCTCTAACAGCGCCCATTAACATTACAATTATTTCTCTAACAGCGCCCATTAACATTACGATTATTTCTCTAACAGCGCCCATTAACATTACGATTATTTCTCTAACAGCGCCCATTAACATTACGATTATTTCTCTAACAGCGCCCATTAACATTACAATTATTTCTCTAACAGCGCCCATTAACATTACGATTATTTCTCTAACAGCGCCCATTAACATTACGATTATTTCTCTAACAGCGCCCATTAACATTACGATTATTTCTCTAACAGCGCCCATAAACGTTGCCAACTTTTTTCTCTAACAGCGCCCGTTAACGTCACTATCTTGTTGCTCATAACAAGAAGATATCAGCATATTGCACGAACTCTGTAGCGCCGGCTACGACCTTCCCCGTCCTCCCAGGAATAATAGTCATCATCATTATACCCCGAACATGTCCATAGGTTCTCAGATCCCCTCCTCAGCAAGTCCCGCAGTGTCCAGCGACTGACGACTCCAGTTCTATGTTGGTTGATAAGTCTTCTTACACGGCCACTAAGTTTCTCATTTCTGGCTGTGCCCATCTTAACTCCCATTTCCATCATCCGAAGAAGTGTCGTGGATCTGTGTTTTTCGAAGTCCTGTGCTCTTCCCACATCTCGAAGGGCATTGATGATGTCCGCCCGATTCATTGGTTGCCCGTCCTCAACGACAGCGCAGCTAGCCAACCTGTCCGCTATTTTATTTCCATGACATAATTAATTATTATAAACTTTAACACGTTTTTTTCTGTGAGCCTTCTTCATCTCCACTGCCACAAATTGTACCCCTATCTCCGGTCTTGATATCATACCAGTTGCAAGCGTTTTTTTTACTTCCAATCATCATCATCATCATGTGCCATGCCGGTTTGCGTAGTCGATCATGTCCTTCCTCAATTTTATATCTACAGTGCATCGTATCAGTTCTCTTGTTGACTGTTTTCCACGCCATGGCATCAAGCTATCCAGTATTTTCTCTCTTTGTCGTCCGCGATCTCTCTTTCCTCTTATTTTGCCAGTTGTAATCAAGTATTCCAACTTTCCTATTCTCATGATGTACCAAAAAAATTGTTGATTGTTTCTTTCTGATGTTTTTTTTAGGAGTTACCTTTTTGCGTTGGCCTCTTTGAGAATATCCTCAGTGGTCTTACTTCCAATAGTTCTCATTTTTATCAAAAGTCATTACCTTGATTAATACGGTAATGTTTTTAACACATTTTGAATGTTTTTATTATTTCCTTCTTGTGATAGGTTTTTGTTTTTGACTCTATCATTATAGAGCTGTAAATGTGGGGGGGGGGGGGGGGGGGGGGGGTATACATGATTATGTGTGATGAAGTGATTCATTTTATTAGGTGGCCTTAACAAAGTGTTTTATCTTGAATTTGTTCTCATCTTTTATTGTTATCCTGACAATATTTTGTCCTTCTTTTTTGAAACGTTAACTTCTTGTGCTTTTACATTATTATTTAACTCTCTCTCTCCTTCTCTTTCTCTCTCTCTCTCGCTAACATGTTCTCTTTCTCTTTTCTGTCTCCTTCTCTCTCTCTTTGGGAGCCGCGATAGTTCAGTGGTTAGTGAACTAGACTACAAAGGACAAGAGGTAGGGTTCGATCCCAACCGACGGCTTCCGGTTCAACCAGCCTTTAATGGATATCGAATTTTTTTCTGGGAAAGTAAAGCGGCACGGGCGTAATACCGACCACATTACCCCAAAAATCATGTGCCGAAGGTCTGTAAAAATGTATGGTCACTAACACCATATTTCCCTATATGCCACTTGGCGTGACCGGGGTACTTTACTACTTTTTTTCTCTCTCTCTTTTTCATTCTCTCCTCTCTCTCTCTCTCTCTCTCTCTCTCTCTCTCTCTCTCTCTCTGTCTCTCTCTCTTTTTCTCTGTTTTCTCTCTGTTTCTCTTGCTCTCTGTCTTCTCTCTCTGTCTTTCTCTTTCTCTCTGTCTTCTCTCTCTTTCTTTCTGTCTTCTCTCTCTTTCTCTTTCTCTATGTCTTCTTTCTCCTACTCTGTCTCTCTCTCTTCTGTTTCTCTCTTCTCCTCTTTCTTTCACTCTCACTCTCTCTCTATCTTTCTTCCTCTCTCTTTATCTGTCTCTCTCTTTTGCTCTTTATCTCCCCCTCTTTCTCTCTCTATCTCTTCCTCTCTCTTCTCTCTGTTGCCCTTTCTCTTTCCTCTTTCTCTTTTCAATCTCCCTTTCTCTCTCCCCTTTCTCTCTCCCCTTTCTCTCTCCCCTTTTTCTCTCCCCTTTCTCTCTCCCCTTTCTCTCTCCCCTTTCTCTCTCCCCTTTCTCTCTCCTCTTTCTCTCTCCCCTTTCTCCCTCCCCTTTCTCTCTCCCTTTCTCCCTCCCTTTCTCTCTCCCCTTTCTCTCTCCCCTTTCTCTCTCCTCTTTCTCTCTCCCCTTTCTCCCTCCCCTTTCTCTCTCCCCTTTCTCTCTCCCCTTTCTCTCTCCCCTTTCTCTCTCCTCTTTCTCTCTCCCCTTTCTCCCTCCCCTTTCTCTCTCCCCTTTCTCTCTCCCCTTTCTCTCTCCCCTTTCTCTCTCACTATTTCTTTCTTTCTTGTTTATTCGGTGAAACTAATTTCGGATTATCCATTACTACTGTTACATTCTATGTTTATGCATATTACAAATTAATATTCCAAACATACAGGAATGAACGTAGCAATGGCTAGTGTGAAGAAATACAACAAAAGAAACTAAACAATGGAACTAATAGCACAAGCTATAAACACATAAGAAAAAACACGTGGTGATGGATACAAAAATGGCAGTATCCAAAGCAGTATTGCTGTCAACGTTGTGCCACTAATTAGACAGACTCCGGCATTGCGATAAATGCTGTAAATATAGCTGTTCTAGTCAAGGGTAAAGGTCATACAAGTGCGAAGCTGGTGTAAAGCTAATAACAAGGATGGAAGAAAAGAAGGAAAAAGTGGTGTGGTTATATTTTTACGTAAGGGTGACAATACAAAATGCGAAAACTAATTGTGGCTCAATAGTCCTTCAACTCGAAAAATGGACACAACACAGATTATACAGGGTGTTTATAAAGTCTCACTACACTTGGTATCTAGGTCAATTTGAAAAAAAAAATGTTTATGACGTCATCAAAATATGTGCTCCCACTGTCAATGAAATTTGTTGAATAAGTTTATTGCTACTGGAAATGTGGAAGATGCTCCACGATCTGGTAGGCCTGCTGTGAATGATGAAATATGTTTAGATATCCAAGACAGAATCCTTAAAAGTCCAGACAAGTCATTAAGAAAACTGTCGCAACAAGTGAACTTACCATTGAGCACATATTGTGATGACGTCATAAACATTTTTTTCAAATTGACCTAGATACCAAGTGTAGTGAGACTTTATAAACACCCTATATATATATATATATATATATATATATATATATTTATATATATGGCCCTTTTCGTCTTGTCAGACGGTCTAGTGGAGGCTATTGCGTATTTTTTTGAGGTATTGTTTTTGCCGAACAGCTTCTCTCGTGGCTAATTCTACCAATGTTTGACAAACACACGCGGTCACATAATGAACAGGTCAGGCTCGCTGGTCCACAGGGTTTACCATCCTTTTCATGAGTCTCTTCTCTTCTAAGTCCTGTCTTAGAACAGTCTCAAATGTTGTTATACCGTTCCTTATACGTGCTCTCCATGATGTGCGATCACTTGCCAGATGTTGCCAGTCGTTTTCACAGATGGAGAAGTCTTTCAGAGATGATTTGCAGATATCTCTATATCATATATATATTCATATATATATATATATATATATATATATATATATATATATATATATATATAAATGAGCAAATAGAACAGCACAACGACCAAATGGTAGACTACTTAATGGGAGACAAATCTATTGAAGTGACTTCCGTAAGCGATCTTGACGGGGCCAACCACCAGCGCTACCAGAGCCAAACACGAACTTAATGGTAAAAGAGATCAGAAGAAATCACAAAAACTAAAATGAGATGTATTCTATGAATATTGAATACACCAATAAGAAACACAATTTAAAATGGAGAAATCAGGAAAAGGCAGGGAGTAGCTCTTGTCCTGTATTTATCGCAAGCACAGTTGTTTATTTCCATCTAAAAGTAGCATTTTAGTTTCAATCATGGACATTTTGCCGCATGTATGGATGATGATGTCAACGGAAGAGCACAATACCGCAAATTATATCACCCCTCGACGTTGAAAGACACATAAGAAGGAAAGAACAACCAGAAGAAGATAACAGGATTCCATAATAAGGTATTAATAGCCAGATTCAACCATCGAAAGAAGAAGTCTCCAAGGTAGACACGTGAAATAATTGACTTTTTTATTTTCCTTTTAGGTAGTCCAGCATATTATCGCCATGTAGTTAGATTGACATGAGAATACAAAAAGCAAATGCTGTCACATACCAGCTTTCACCATTGCTAAGAAATCCAAACATTTCTACGCCAGCTAAACAACAAATGATAAATAGCATTTTCAAACCAACTGTGTGCTATGAAAGTCAAACATGGACCCTTTCTAAATCACATTTAAGAAAGATCAATACATGTGAGATGCGATGCTTGAGAAAAGTAACAAACAATACAAGAAGAGATAGAATACCAAATGAAACCATAAAAAAATGGTAGGAACTAAACCCTGCCAAGAATATATAGAACAACAACAACTTAAATGGTTTGGCCACCTGGTCAGAATGAATCCTCACCAATCACCATCAAGGGCGTTATTCTCAAGAATACATGGAAAAAGACCAAGAGGAAGACCCAGAAGAAGATAGATAGATGCAGTGACAGAGACATGTAACAACAAAGGAAAATCACTAATTCAGACAGTTCGAGCAGCTCAAGAATGACAAATGATATAACCACGACATCTTTAAGGTATCAGTGAAAGGAGAAAAGAAAAGAAAAGAAAGAAGTTAGATTTATATGTGTATCTGTAGATATTTTTATGTTGTTTATTGTTCCAGCAGAAGGCGTTCTGAACCGAAACGTCTTCTGTCTTTGTTTTGTTCCTCATCTACGTAAAGCTGTAACCATACCACGTTTTCCTTTTTCTTCAATTGTCATTATCAGCTTTACAGCAGCGTCGTATGTTTATGTCTTTACCTCTGAAATAACTGACGTCACACAAATCAGCCTGTGAGAGTCTACAGAACACTGAACACTCTCGGCGATGAAAGGAGAAAGGAGAACATAGCCAGACTTGTGCAGTCATCCTAGCTTATTACAGTTGTTATATTCACCCTTCCAGCTGTGTACTAACTAATTCAGCAGATCATTGCACCACTCGTCCCCCCCCCCCCCCCCCCGAATATAACTTTCCCGGAGAGCCGTTCCCACAAGCCTAGCCCACGTGATTAGAAAATGAAGCCTTTTTCTGGTCCAGGAATTAATTAACAGATTAACAGGCACAGTTATTATCTCGACTTTCCTGTGATCACAACGATAACACACGTCTTGCTGGTGTGTAATGTGTGACAGAAGCCAGTAATGGTTTCAGACTAACAAACTGTGTTTCCTGTATGGATGGAACATTATTTGAGAATACTTAAAACGTCTCCTTTGAGATCTCTCTTTATTATTATCATCCACGATCTTTCTGAGGAATATATATATATATATATATATATATATATATATATATATATATATATATATATATATATATAGTATAGCCTTTGGTGTCTTGACAGACGGTTGGTAGCAAGCAATCATGATAAGTCAGTAGTTTGGTAAAATATGAGTGTCTTATGCTGAATGCTGCTTTGGTGAATAATTTCACCAGTGGCTGAATCTGGCAATATTGGACAGACATATCCGGCCACAGAACGAACAAGATGTATTCGTAGTGCCTGGCCTTGTTTTCTTTCTCCTGCGCCTTTTGTCTTGTGAATTTGATATCAGCGCTGCCTCGAATGTTACTGTGTCGTTTTTTTTAAATATATTTTTGTTTTCCAAGTGCTACGATCTGCAGCCAGATCCTCCCAGTTTCTTTCACTGATAGAGAGTTCCCTCGAGGAAGCCCTGCAAACATTACTGCCACATCACTAGTCTGTTGTTTGGTCTATTTCTGTCCCTAAGTTCGCCACACAATATTAGTTTCGGAATACGATTGTTTGCGATTCTTCTTGTATGACCTACCCACCTTAGTCTCTGATACGTAAGTGTTGCCATGATAGATAGGAGTTTGGCTGGTTGTAAGACATTAGAGTTGGTTACTTTGTCCTGCCATTTGATGCCCATAATCTTTCGAAGGCAACGTAAAAGCTGTTTAACCTTTTCTCCTGCCCTGCATGGGTAATAATCAGAAGAATATACAAAATCAGAAGAGAGGTCATAAGAGAAAGAGCTGGCATGTAACTAATTTGAACGACATAAAATACAATAAATAAAATTGCTTGCTCACTTGAAGAGAATGTTTAGTGACGCCACGTCAGACTAGGGGAACATAAAAAATTATAGGCTGACGCAACAACCAGGCAGACGCATACTAGGCTGAAATGATAATATCATAGAGACTTTACAGCAGCATAAGCGTCAATGACTGAGACTGGCAGAAGCACAAGAACCAGAATTTTATATACCCCACGATGTCGTAGATGATAAATAAAAGAAGAAGATGATGAGAATAAGAGAGAGGACGATATTTCTTATATTCTTATCTTGTTTTATCTATCCCGTGACATATCTCATTTAGATGGAGAAAAACCTTATGGTCATATTTCGGCATATTTAGCATATTTTAGGTCATATTTTGCCTTTTTTAGGTCATATTTGCATGTCATATTTCAGGATTTTTAGGTCATAAAAATCCGAGCACTAGTTATTACTCTTGTTAGCTATCTGTTGTATTTTCCACCATTCCTGAAAAGCCCCATTTGTATGGCTTCAACATATTTTCTTGTCTGATTGTACTAGACACCTTCAAGAAAGCGTGGATCTAATAACTAGGTGTTTCCTTAGAGAAAATGGCGGGCCTTTTACCAGTTTTACAGTAGCAGGATATTTTATTTTTGTGGGGGGGGGTGGAAAGGGGGTAGAACCTATATTTAACCCCAGTTGTCTGTGACGTCAGCCACACATTAAACGGAGGACACTATTCTTTTATAGTGGATAGTTTGATGTGGCTTGAGGCTAGCTTCAATGGGCACGTTGCCGGTCTTCTTAGATGTGTTTGTAGACCTCCGGAGAATGTAGAACTTTGGGATACTCTTTATACAGAGTTTATATTTGTTTGTAGACCTCCGGAGAATGTAGAACTTTGGGATACTCTATATACAAAGTTTAGATTTGTTTGTAGACCTCCGGAGAATGTAGAACTTTGGGATACTCTTTATACAGAGTTTAGATTTGTTTGTAGACCTCCGGAGAATGTAGAACTTTGGGATACTCTTTATACAGAGTTTAGATTTGTTTGTAGACCTCCGGAGAATGTAGAACTTTGGGATACTCTTTATACAGAGTTTAGATTTGTTTGTAGACCTCCGGAGAATGTAGAACTTTGGGATACTCTTTATACAGAGTTTAGATTTGTTTGTAGACCTCCTGGGAATATAGATTGTTGGGATATTCTTTATACAGAGTTTAGATTTGTTTGTAGACCTCGGGGGAATGTAGAACTTTGGGATAGTCTTTATACAGAGTTTAGATTTGTTTGTAGATCTCGGGAGAATGTAGAACTTTGTGACAGTCTTTTTGTGATCGTCCTTTTCGTGGTGTTGGCAGTCTTAAGCCACTTGTTACTTCTCCACGTTGTGTTCAAATACTCGATTTCAGCAGCGTGACCGCCCGCCCTCGGAGGAAAATTAATCTGATAACCATTGCAAAGATCATCACGTTTAGACGTTTATGCTGTTGATATCAGTAAATGATGGGAAGTCTGTATGGACAACGCAGGTTTCCTTTAAGTCATCGGCATGTCACAATTGAAATATGTGCTCCTGTGATGTATGATGGCATAAATGTTCTAGTCTGATTTGACTATATGGCTATGGCTTATCATGTAACGTTAGATTTTATTTATAGATGTTGACCCCTATATGGTTCGAGTTGTCCGCGAGCCTCCGATTATCCAGGGATTATTTATCTGTCTGTAGGATTCAGTGGAAGACCCTTTCTGTAACTCCGCGAATTATCTACAGCCAACAAGACATCTTTTTGGCTGTTCAGCAATAGCCTAAACTACTTCTCCCCTCAGTCCTAGCTTGTTGTTTAATATGTTGTTAAAGGATGTAGCTGCTAATCATCTCCAGCCGATCTCCACAACTATTTTCTTGGCTTGGGATTACTGCAATCTTAGCCCGTTGGTCAAATATTTGTTCTTGAATTGTCTAAATACGTGCTGTTCCAATAACATGCATTTAAATGGCACACTAGTTCTATTAAGTTGACTTTAGACGTTTTGGTGTCTAAAATGCAATGTCATGTCTATTCGCATCTTAGATCGCACGATGTGCTCTGGGTAAATCTCTGGCCCTGATAGATCAACAGCAAGGGTTGTTAAACGTCCCAGTTGTTTTATTTAGAATCTTGGGGGCTGTTCTACTCTGACGAATTAGGTGTTTATTATAACTTCTCAAACGTTACTGTTGCTATTTGTGCCCTGTCTACGACGTCAAGAGACATGAAACAAATATAGAACATAAATATAGAACAACATATTTTTTAAAATATAGAAAAATTATAGAAAAGAAATATAGAAAAAAATATATAAAGATAAATGTAGAAAAAATATGGAAAAAAAAAACGGCATGATTAAAGCTTCAAGTAATAAGTGGGCGACGCACAATGGAATGACATTTCGGTTGTAGAGGAAGTTCTCAAACGTCGTTTTAGTTTCTGTCGTACACTTATAGAGATATGCTTTAACCATACCGTTTTTTTCTCCATTTATTTTCTAGTTATTTTCGTTTCTTCTTACAATTAGCTTTACTGCAATTTCGCATTTTTATGCTTTTCTTTGCTTTTACCCTCTGAAGCCAGGTCGTTTATGGAACACTTTGTGGTGTCGCAATGAGTTGCGACGTAGTGCTGTCTTGCATGAGGAAAGAATATGTTCTATTTTTTTGTCTTCCGTGACAGAGAAGGAAAGGGTTGGCTTCCTTTATTTCAGAATGTTATAAAAGTTGACAGTAGAAGGTCGCACATTGATGCAACTGTGTAGATGTTCTATTATTTTAATGTCGTGACTTATCGATGAAACACATTCACAATCGTATTGACGCTCCAATGAAGAAAATATAGGCAGGCCATTAAATAGTTAGGATAACAAAACACAGATGACAATCATGAAGATACAGACTTTCATTAATGGATGCTTACGCATTAGAATAAAAGGATGGAAATGGCAAGACAAAATCACTGACATAGAATTATGGGAATGTACCAGTCAAATACCAGTGGATAAAGAGATACAGCAATGACGATGGTGCTGGATAGGACACACACTGCGGAAGCCAACTGAGAGTATTACACAACATGCCCTTCTTTGGAATCCGCAGGGAAAAAGACAAAGAGGAAGACCAAGGAATTCTTGGAGAAGACAGATAGAAGCAGAGATGAAGATGTTGGGGAAGACATGGAATGATCTTAAAAGAATGGCACGAAAATGAACGGCTTGGAAAGTGTTTGTTGAAGACCTATGCTCCACAGGGAGCTGAAAGGTAGAAGAAGAAGATTAAATAGCTAACTTCATGTTGAAATAGAAGTTGTCTACCGAATTTCTTTTAGTTCAGTTGAAAAGTCAGGGAACCCTCTGCATCATAATAAATATCGCCATTCGTAAACATTCTACACAACTTAATTGTCTTGTCTGTTAATTCTTCTTCTTCATTTCAACTCCCTGTGGAGCATAGGTCTTCAGCAAACACTATCCATGCAGTTCTGTTTCTTGCCATTCTTTTAAGATCATTCCGTGTCTTCTCCGTCATCTTCATCTCTGCTTTCATCTGTCTTCTCCAGAAATATTTTGGTCTTTCTCTTTGTATTTCCAAAAAAGGGCCTGTCGTGTAACACTCTCAGTTGGCTTCGTTAGTGTGTGTCCTATCCAGCGCCATCGTCTTTGTTGTATCTCTGTATCCACTGGTATTACTTTTCCATAATTCTATGTTAGTAATTTTGTCCTGCCATTTTTATCCTTTTATTCAGCACAAGCATTCATTAATGAATGTCTGTATCTTCATGCTTATGATTTTTGCTTTTTTTTCTCCATGTTTCACAGCCATCTATTAGGACTGAATTAACAATGGAGTTGAACATTTTTATTTTTGCATTGATACTCATTTCTGTGTATTTCCATGTTTCCTAGTGCAACGAATGCACCTCTTGTTTTTTGTTATCCTTACTTTGGTATCATTCTCTGTTAATGATTGACCTGAACTTACGTCAGTTCTAGCTTGACATTCTGCAGTCCATTCAGGCTCAGGAAGAATAGATACTTAGTAAAATAATTTGTGAAGGAATTTATAGCGAGAAAGAGTATTTAGACACTCACTTTCAAATATTGTGGCCTAATTTGAAGAAGCTCGGTACTTCATTCACCAAAGCCATTATTAGTTAATGAACATCGCAAATTCCTTATTTCTAAAGAGTTACTGAATATCGTAAATACCTTATTTCTAAAGAGCGTTACTGAATATCGTAAATACCTTATTTCTAAAGAGTTACTGAATATCGTAAATACCTTATTTCTAAAGAGAATTACTGAATATCGTAAATACCTTACTTCTAAAGAGCGTTACTGAATATCGTAAATACCTTATTTCTAAAGAGAGTTACTGAATATCGTAAATATTTTATTTCTAAGAGCATAACTGATTCAGAAAGTGTCCTCGTCAAATGTGAATTAACGGAATACTAAAAACGCACGGACAGACGAGGAGAGCCACAAGCAAAAGACTACAAACTAAATCTAATATATCTCATTGAAGGGCAAATGAGGAAGTAAAGAATATGAAAAACAAAGAGGAATTAGGAAAATTGGCTGTGGTTAAAAAAATATAATCAAAGAGACAAAATGCATATCTTGTTCCACGAGGACAAAGAAGAAAGTAGAAAAAGAAGAAAGTAGAAAAAGAAGAAAGGAATAAGGGCAAGAAGAAGGTAAAAGAGGAGATGAAAAAGCAGGAAGAGGAGAAGGACGAAAATCAGAAGAAGAAGGAAGAGGACGGGGCGTAGAAGAAGAAGGTGGAGGAGTAGATGAAGAGGGATATCGAGGAGTAGAAGGAGAAGGTTGAGGAGTAGATGAAGGGGGATATCGAGGAGTAGAAGGAGAAGGTTGAGGAGTAGAAGGAGAAGGTTGAGGAGTAGATGAAGAGGGATATCGAGGAGTAGAAGGAGAAGGTCGAGGAGTAGAAGGAGAAGGTTGAGGAGTAGAAGGAGAAGGTCGAGGAGTAGAAGGAGAAGGTTGAGGAGTAGAAGGAGAAGGTTGAGGAGTAGAAGGAGAAGGTCGAGGGGTAGATGAAGGGGGATATCGAGGAGTAGAAGAAGAAGGTTGAGGAGTAGAAGGAGAAGGTGGAGGAGTAGATGAAGGGGGATATCGAGGAGTAGAAGGAGAAGGTCGAGGAGTAGAAGGAGAAGGTCGAGGAGTAGATGAAGAGGGATATCGAGGAGTAGAAGAAGAAGGTGGAGGAGTAGAAGGAGAAGGTCGAGGAGTAGATGAAGGGGGATATCGAGGAGTAGAAGAAGAAGGTGGAGGAGTAGAAGGAGAAGGTGGAGGAGTAGATGAAGAGGGATATCGAGGAGTAGAAGAAGAAGGTGGAGGAGTAGATGAAGAGGGATATCGAGGAGTAGAAGAAGAAGGTTGAGGAGTAGATGAAGAGGGATATCGAGGAGTAGAAGAAGAAGGTTGAGGAGTAGAAGGAGAAGGTTGAGGAGTAGAAGGAGAAGGTTGAGGAGTAGAAGGAGAAGGTTGAGGAGTAGATGAAGGGGGATATCGAGGAGTAGAAGGAGAAGGTCGAGGAGTAGAAGGAGAAGGTTGAGGAGTAGATGAAGGGGGATATCGAGGAGTAGAAGGAGAAGGTCGAGGAGTAGAAGGAGAAGGTTGAGGAGTAGATGAAGGGGGATATCGAGGAGTAGAAGGAGAAGGTTGAGGAGTAGAAGGAGAAGGTGAGGAGTAGAAGGAGAAGGTTGAGGAGTAGAAGGAGAAGGTCGAGGAGTAGAAGGAGAAGGTTGAGGAGTAGAAGGAGAAGGTTGAGGAGTAGATGAAGGGGGATATCGAGGAGTAGAAGGAGAAGGTCGAGGAGTAGAAGGAGAAGGTTGAGGAGTAGATGAAGGGGGATATCGAGGAGTAGAAGGAGAAGGTCGAGGAGTAGAAGGAGAAGGTTGAGGAGTAGATGAAGGGGGATATCGAGGAGTAGAAGGAGAAGGTTGAGGAGTAGAAGGAGAAGGTCGAGGAGTAGAAGGAGAAGGTCGAGGAGTAGAAGGAGAAGGTTGAGGAGTAGATGAAGAGGGATATCGAGGAGTAGAAGGAGAAGGTCGAGGAGTAGAGGAGAAGGTTGAGGAGTAGATGAAGGGGGATATCGAGGAGTAGAAGGAGAAGGTCGAGGAGTAGAAGGAGAAGGTTGAGGAGTAGATGAAGAGGGATATCGAGGAGTAGAAGTAGAAGGTCGAGGAGTAGAAGAAGAAGGTCGAGAAGTAGAAGAAGAAGGTCGAGGAGTAGATGAAGGGGGATATCGAGGAGTAGAAGGAGAAGGTCGAGTAGTAGATGAAGGGGGGGGATATCGAATAGTAGAACGAGAAGGTCGAGGAGTAGATGAATGGGGATATCGAGGAGTAGAAGGAGAAGGGAAAAGGAAGAGATGTAGAGAAGCAGTAGAAGAAGAAAAAGAAAGAATGAAAGAAAATGAGAAGAAAGAGAAGAAGAAGATTTAAAATGAAGGAGAAGAAGAAAAAAGAAGGAAAGAAAACAAAAAAAAAGAAACATGAAGGAGAAGAAGACGAAAAACTAAGATGAAAACAAAAGAAAAGAAAGGTGAAACAGACGAAAAAAAGAAGCAGCAGAGGAAGTAGCAGCAGAAGAAGTGAAGAAAAATAATCTCTCCTTTTTCTAATTTTATTTCGATCCCCCACAAAGCATCCCGATTTCCCTGTAACAGCAAATCCTGGCTAACTCATTAATGGACTAGGTCCTTTCTCCGGTAACCTTTCGCTACTTGCATACCTCGCTCCTGAGTTCTCTGGTTTAATCCGTCAGCGGAAATGCTCCCAACAAATGTGTCTGGGAACTTAACACGCCCAGCCAATCCCGTCTGTTTCTGTCAGCACGTGCTATGGTTACGTCACAAATTGTTAAACTAGTTTCTCAGTTCCGGTCTTAAAGTAGAGGTGTAAAGATGGAATAGCGAAATTCGTTGTCGCTGTCTCGCTATGCGTCTGCCAATATGTCAGTCGGACGCTCAATTTATCTCAGTCTCTCTGTTTGTCTAGATACCTACCTACCTACATACTTTATCTATCTATCTATCTATCTATCTATCTATCTATCTATCTATCTATCTATCTATCTATCTATCTATCTATCTATCTATCTATCTATCTATCTATCTATCTATCTATCTATCTATCTATCTATCTATCTATCTATCTATCTATCTGTCTGTCTGTCTGTCTGTCTGTCTGTCTGTCTGTCTGTCTGTCTGTCTGTCTGTCTGTCTGTCTGTCTGTCTGTCTGTCTGTCTGTTTTTCGTTCGCCTGAAGTATTGTCTATATCTGCAATGTCGTTTCCTGTATAAATTTCACTTTGGATGGGCGAGTGTCATATCAATTTGCAGTTATAGACATACTTCCCATTGGCGTGAGTGCATGACATCCTGATTGTTGCAGTGCGCCTTTTGGCTGGTTGCCTCCGACTTCAGCACTCTAACTTGCTAGAGCAGACTGGTCTTGCTCGGGTGTAGGAAGGCCTGACCTCATGAAGTTTTGGTTTTCACTCCCTGTTGACTGTTTAGCCCCATCCCCACAACAAGAAGCTGTTGTTGATGGGAATCCTATCTGATTATATCTCGTCTGGCCAACAAACTTGTTTCTCAGACACCTCATCTCTGTGGTGACTAGATTCGTTTTCTGTTCAGTCACAAGTGACCTTAATTTGATGCTTATAGTACAATGATGTTGGAATGAATATAATCTGTATACGTTGTTTCTTTGTGTTGGTAGGTTGAAGTATATGGGATAGCTGTCCTAATATTTGCTTTGCACTTTTATATCTGATCTTTATTTCTTTGTCGATTTTACCAGCTTCAGAGAATGTTATTGCCAGATATTTGAAGTTTGGTATTTTTTAAAATAACTTTGTGTTGTATAGTTGTGTTTAACATTTGTTGATTTTTTGTTTCATAACATTTGTGTTTTATATCTGTGTTTAACATTTGTTTCATAACTTTGTGTTGTATAGTTGTGTTTAACATTTGTTAATTTTTTGTTTCATAACATTTGTGTTTTATATCTGTGTTTAACATTTGTTTCATAACTTTGTGTTTTGTAGCTATATTTAACATTTCTTTTTTGTTTCGTAACTTTGTGTTTTGTAGCTATATTTAACATTTCTTTTTTGTTTCATAACTTTGTGTTTTAAAGCTATGTTTAACATTTCTTTTTTGTTTCATAACTTTGCGTTTTACAGCTATATTTAGCATTTGTCTTTTTGCTTTATAGCTTTGTGTTTTATAGCTATGTTTAACATTTGCTTTATAACTTTGTGTTATATAGCTATGTTTAACATTTGTTTTATAACTTTGTGTTTTATAGCTTTGTTTAACATTTGTCTTTTTGCTTTATAGCTTTGTGTTTTATAGCTATGTTTAACATTTGTTTTACAACTTTGTGTTTTATAGCTTTGTTTAACATTTGTTTTATAACTTTGAGTTTTATAGCTATGTTTAACTTTTGTTTATAACTTTGTGTTTTATAGCTATGTTTAACATTTGTTTTATAACTTTGTGTTTTATAGCTTTGTTTAACATTTGTTTTATAACTTTGTGTTTTATAGGTATGTTTAACATTTGTTTATAACTTTGTGTTTTATAGCTATGTTTAACATTTGCTTATAACTTTGTATTTTATAGCTATGTTTAACATTTGCTTTATAACTTTGTATTTTATAGCTATGTTTAACATTTGCTTATAACTTTGTATTTTATAGCTATGTTTAACATTTGCTTTATAACTTTGTGTTTTATAGCTATGTTTAACATTTGCTTTGTGCCGCTCTACCGTTATTAATAATATCAAGACCTTCCTCTGTGAATATTTATAACCCATCCCTGGAGAACCTGCTCACAGAAACTACACGAAAATAGTAACGAAATCACGTTGAGCACACTCACGCCGCATACAAACACACAAACACACACATAGCTAAGTACAAGACGTGTAAATGTCACTGGGTGCTACTTTTTTTTTTTTGCACAAGTATCGCGTTAGTCACCACGTCACCGACAGTTCTGTAAGCCACAACGTGATTGGTTAATTTTGTCGTGTGTATCGATTTTCCTGGTCTACTCGAGTTCATTCAAGGCCATCCCTCTTTAGCGGCCAACACTCTCTAGAAATTGCTTTATTTCCATTAAAGATGAACTTTTCTTCTTCAAGGAATGATGGGCTGGTTCTAAATAGGCGCATTAAAGAGGAACTGTGTCAGTGCTTCCCAAAGTTTTAGAAAGTACCCTTATTAGTTCCATAAACTCAACCATATTGGCACATATATTCCATAAGTCTTACCACAATGCCGCATTTGTTTCATAAGCTCATCCACAATACACCATATGTTTCATATACTCAACCATAATGCCTCATTTGTTTCATAAACTCATCCATAATGCTCCAATTGTTTCATAAACTCATCCGTAATGCTCCAATTGTTTCATAAACTCATCCATAATGCTCCAATTGTTTCATAACCTCATCCATAATGCTCCATTTGTTTCATAAACTCATCCCTACTGCCCCATTTGTTTCAGATACTCAACCATAATGCCCCATTTGTTTCATAAACTCATCCATAATGCCCCATTTGTCTCATAAACTCATCCATAATGCCCCATTTGTCTCATAAACTTATCCATAATGCCCCATTTGTTTCATAAACTCATCCATAATGCCACATTTGTTTCATAAACTCATCCATAATGTCCCATTTGTCTCATAAACTCATCCATAATGCCCCATTTGTTTCATAAACTCATCCATAATGCCCCATTTTTCTCATAAACTCATCCATAATGCCCTATTTGTTTCATAAACTCATCCATAATGCCCCATTTGTCTCATAAACTCATCCATAATGCCCCATTTGCTTCATAAACTCATCCATAATGCCCCATTTGTTTCATAAACTCATCCATAATGCCCCATTTTTCTCATAAACTCATCCATAATGCCCCATTTGTCTCATAAACTCATCCATAATGCCCCATTTGTTTCATAAACTCACCTGAAATATACCTTTGGTACCCAGATCTCATCCTAATGATCCAACGGTTTATATCTGCATTTTGTTACTCCGCAATTTCAAGGAGATGGTAGTCGATGCTTAGCTGAAGATTGTCATCAACTTTATGTGTAGTCAGTTCATCCTACGGCAAACATCAACTTTATGTGTAGTCAGTGCTTCTCACACATCAATCATCAACTTTAGTCAATGCTTCTCTCACATCAATCATCAACTTTAGTCAATGCTTCTCTAACAGCAATCATCAACTTTAATCAATGCTTCTCAGACAGCAATCATCAACTTTAGTCAACGCTTCTCTCACAGCAATCATCAACTTTAGTCAATGCTTCTCTCACATCAATCATCAACTTTAGTCAATGCTTCTCTCACAGCAATCATCAACTTTAGTCAATGCTTCTCTCACAGCAATCATCAACTTTAGTCAATGCTTCTCACACAGCAATCATCAACTTTAGTCACTGCTTTTCTCTTAGCAATCATCAACTTTAGTCAATGCTTCGTCACAGCAATCATCAACTTTAGTCAATGCTTCTCTCATAGCAATCATCAACTTTAGTCAATGCTTCTCTCGCATCAATCATCAACTTTATGTGTAGTTAATGCTCATCACATTGAGTGACTGTGAAGTCTAAAGGTGAAAAAGGGATCTGGTCAATTCGGAGTCCAACGTGGGAAAAACAGATCTATCTATAATCAACATCTTATAGAAACAGTCTATCTGCATACGCTTCGAGGAAAGCTGGGACGGGCGGTGGAGCCAATATGGGGAAGCCCCGAGAGCAGAGAAACTGCTCCCAGAATTGAAAAATATAGGATCCTATGGTCAATGCTTATTCCTGTACTTGTATTTATCAGCATTTTTATTGTACTCATTGTCCTGTAGGTCTAAGCACCAAGAACTATCTCAGCATGTAATTAAATAAAATTAAAGAAAATAAAATAATGAAAAATATAAAATATTGAAAAATATAAAATAATGGTATAAAATATTGAAAAATATAAAAGAAAGAAATAAAGAAAGAGCGAAAGAAAGAAAGAAAGAAAGAAAGAGCGAAATAGAGAAAGAAAGAAAGAGCGAAAGAAAGAGCGAAATAAATAAAGAAAGAAAGAAAGAAAAGGTATGATCCTAACCTCCACAACACAATGACCTCGCCCTCACCCGTCCCCCTTCCCCCAGCTTCTAGAAACTCAGTAACTCTTAACCCTAATGTCTGCTCACACACTGACAACGGAACTGCTTTATATTTGCCATCATTGTTTGTTGAACTGTGTTTGCCCGTCGTCTCCTTAATGTAGAGTTTCACATCGTCCATACAAACATAATCCAAATATAATACCTAAACAGTGTAGCCAAACATATTTTGAGATGCTAATGTGTATGCTCTTATTGTCTGTCCTTTTTTGCATTTCAGCGTCGAGGGAAGATATTATTTTCGGTCTTTTGCTCTTATATTGGCCTCTGCTGCTGTTATGTTTCGTACCTAGTGTTTATAATTTCCCCTCATCATCATTCCACTCTATCTCTTGTTTTGATGGTGCAGATTGTCATAGGTTGACTTGTCCATCATTTGATGTTACTCGTCCATGTTAGTCTTGGTCTGCCTCTGCCTCTTTTACCTTGTATGTTTCCTTCCAATATTACTTTTATTAGGCTGCTGTGTCTTTTAACACGCCCCAAAAATTTCATTTGTCTAATTTTCCCTTTATCCATCTTTTTTTTCGTTGTCGACCATTGGGTCTAGTGTTTTCGCAGCGTTTATTGAAGGCTCCTTGTGTTTTATTTTGATTTTTCTGTCTTATTACGAGGCCAAACAATCGTATTTGTTGTTTATTTATATATTCTATTTCGAGTATTATTTCTAGTGTTTTCTTTCCTCAGTTCTTCATTTCTGTTCTTATCTCTCAAGATATTTCCTGTCATTCATCTCGTTGGTGGTTATTTATAATCGCAAAATGTAAAATTATTAAAACCGCCATTTTGTGGTTGCCTTTTCCCGCGGTGTTCCTTCCCTAACTGTTGGCGGCATTTACTCTAAGAGTACCATTGAAACCTCGCACGTTTTTCTTTGCGAAATACGGTTGGTTCTCGTAAAAAATACGACCCTTTAGTGAGATTTGGTTTCTTCAGCTATTGTAAGTAAAATATAGATACATTATAAACATTGAACCCAAAGCTGATAGTTCAACCTCAAGCTCTTCCTTCACAACAGATTGTTACCTGTTTCCTCAAAAGCCAGAAAAATGTCAACAAACGTTTATGTTGTTTGTAATAAAGCTATTTGTCTTGTACGTAATGTCCTCCTTTGCACTGATTGTTCTCCTTATTTCTTTTAAAACGTTTAGTAAATTGTATTTATTAATAAATGCCATGTTTTATTATATGTGTAACAAAATGTAAAAAAAAAATTGGTTTCTCAAGTTATTACGTTTTTATGTGAGTAGTAAATTTTACGATATATTCGTAAAACAGGTTTATATAAGTTTCGTAAGCTAGAGTTAATGTTAGTAATAATTTATAAATTATAATTGATTGTAGGAGTCATAATTTCGATTGTTTTCCTTTCACCTTACAATCGTTGCTTCACCTCATTCTACAGCCTGGCAGTCAAGAGCAGTAATGGCGGTACGGACAGGTCACGTGACCAAAGACTCGCTTCAATGCCAGAGAAGGATGAACCGTAAGTTAAAAATGTCTGTGTCAGTATGTTTGTCTGTCTGTATATGTACCTGTCTATATGTACGTATGTTATCTGTGTCTCAATATGTTTATCGGTTCGTTCGTCTATATGTGTGTCTGTCTCTGTGACTGTCTAACAGTATGTCTGTCTATCAGTATGTCTGTCTTTATGTATTTGAATCTGTCTTTCAATTTGTTTGTCTTTCAATTTGTCTGTCTTTCTATTTGTATGTCGTTCTACTACTCTGTCTTTCAATCTGTCTCTCTGAAAGGGATATGCCCATAACTTAACATTATGTTGTTTGGGAGTGACGTAATACTTCATGGTACAAAACCAGGTATATGGAGATTGGGAGCCGCGACAGCTCAGTGGTTAGTGAACTGGACTACAAAGGACAAGAGGTCGGGTTTGATCCTAATCGATGGCTTCCGAGTTAACACAGCCTTAAATTGTTACCCGATTTTTTTTCTTGGAAAGTACAGCGGCACGGGCGTAATACCGACCACACTACCCCACAAATCATGTGCAGAAAGTCTGCAACAATGATAGTCACTAACAGCGTATTCCCTTTACGGCACTTGTCGTGACGGGGGTACTTTGCTTTTACAATGTGCGGATTGGGAGTGGGGTTCTTGTTGTGTCAGCAGCATAGCACCGGCCAAAGTGACATTTCAACAAAAAAAGAACATCTCCTGGAGAAAATCTATTTCAACATAAATTAGAGAGTTCATCGGTGCATTATAAAGCCAATATGGCCAATGGAACCCGAATCATGGACAGCAGAAACACAATTTAAAAGATGATTAAAGGGTTCAGATAATGCAATTTTTCATAAGAACGTTAAGGATTCCCTAGACAGCTGGAAAGACAAACGACGAAATTGTCAATAGACCAAGACAAAACAAACAGAGAGCTCGTAATAAAAAAAAAACCATCTCAAAGAGGCAATCAATATTTTTCAAGCACGTTACAGGAAGATAACATTTGGAATACTCGGTTTATAATCATCATCAAGTGACATACAGGTTGGCGTAGGCGATCATGTCCTTCCACAATCTTCTATCTACAGTGCATCGTATCAGTTCTGTTGTTGACTGCTTTGCATGCCATGACACTAAGCTATCCAGTATTTTCTTTCTTTGTCGTCCGCGATCTCTCTTTCCTTTTATTTTGCCAGTTGTAACCAAGTATTCCAATTTTCCTCTTTTCATGATGTGCCCAAAAAATGTTGATTGTTTCTTTCTGATGATTTTTAGGAGTTCCCTTTTTGTGTTGGCCTCTTTGAGAATTTCCACATTGGTCTTTTTAACAGTCCAGTGAATTTTCAACATTCTTCTGAGAAATGCCATTTCTTTGGCCTCTATTCGTCTTTTCATTTGTTTGTCTACTGTCCATGATTCGTTTCCATAGGTCAGAACTGGTTCTATATAGCAGCAATGAACTCTCTTTCTCACTTCTATTGACATAGATTTGTTGCATAAGATATTTTTCATTTTCTGAAATGCCATTTTGGCCTGAGCTATTCTGCTTGTTATTTCTGCGGTTTATCCTCTATTTGATGTTATTATTGTACCCGGGTACTTGGTTACAACTGGTGAATTACAGGGAAAGATATTTCGGACACAAAGGGAGAAGATTCTAGGTAGCAGAGTGTCATAGCACGGTAAACAATCACAGCAGAGTTGATACGGTGCACTGCCAACAGAGAATTGTGGAAGGACATATGATCTCTCACGCTAACCGGTATGGCACATGATGATAATTATTGTTAATATTAACTATGAATCTGTGGCTTGGTCCTTACGTCTTACTGTAGGGAGAATTAATTCATGGCTTGTTCTTGTTTATTTTTGTACAAGATAAGGTATCCATAACGAACATTATCAACAGAAGAGAGTGTTATGCACTTTAATATTTTACTCATTTTAGTAGAGTGAAAAATAGAAGTTATGGTTATATCGAAGAAACAACCATCACCATCATGCAGCATAAAAATAAACGAGACAAATCTGAAACAAGTGCAACGTTTCAAATACTTGGGCACAATAATAACATCGGATGGGAGATGTACCACAGAAATAAAAAGCAGAATAGCTCAGGCCAAAATAGTATTTCAGAAAATGAAAAATATCTTATCCAACAAATCTATGTCAATAAAAATGAGAAAGAGAGTTATCGGTGCTATATAGAACCAATTCTGACCTATGGGTTCGAATCATGGACAGTAGACAAACAAATGAAAAGACGATTAGAGGCCACAGAGATGGGATTTCTCAGAAGAATGTTGAAAGTTCCCTGGACAGCTAAAAAGAGCAATGAGGAAGTTCTCAAAGAGGCCAACACAAAAAGGGAGCTCTTAAAAAACATCAGAAAGAAGCAATCAACATTTTTCGGGCACATCATGAGAAGAGGAAAGTTGGAATACTTGGTTACAACTGGCAAAATAAAAGGAAAGAGAGATCGCGGACGACAAAGAGAGAAAATACTGGATAGCTTGGTGTCATGGCCTGGGAAACAGTCAACAACGGAACTGATACGATGCACTGTAGATTGTGAAGGGACATGATCACCTACGCCAACCAGTAAGGCACTTGATGATGAGTAGAGTGGTGAAATGTAAATACTATTTTTTTTTCTAAAGATTGATTGTGAAACGTTTTCTTATTATTATATTGTTAAGCTGAACCCGATAATGAAACAACATACAGAAACAAGTGAATTGTTTGACCTTATGAAGAGAATGCCGCACAATTCCTTACCTTACAAAGCATGTATTAAATGAGGAGAAGGGATTAGTAAAGTAAAGGGCCCCGTCAGGCCAAGTGGCGTATGGGAAATACGGTGTTAGTGACCATAATACTCTTTATAGACATTCAGAACTTGATTTTTTGGGTAATGTGGTCGATATTACGGCCGTGCCGATTTACTTTCCCAGAAAAAATCCTGTACCCATTTAAGGCTAGGTGAACCCGGAGACCAGGATCAAACCCGACCTCTGTGGTCCAGTTCACTAACCATTGTGCTGTTGCGGGTCCCTAGAAGGGATTAGAGAAAGAGACAACCAAAGTCTGATGGATCGACAACATCAAAGAAACGCTACAACATAAATCAACAATGTTTGAAGCTGTCAGAAGGGCGGGAATCAGAATTGTCAATCTCCCTGGACATCCGAGAAGGGGTAAAAGAGGTAGTGAAGAAGAAGAAGATGAAGAAGACGAAACAAAAGATGTTGATGAATCTGAAGCTTACGCTACAACTGCGTCTTCGTATTCAATCTTTGCAAATTTAGTCGAAAAAAAAGATGTTGGGAAATGCAAAAAGGGTGTAAAGATTTCCCGTTATTTGTAGAACACACACATTGAACATTTAAAATAGAAATACTGAACAATTTAGAAAACAAATATTGGACATTCTAATTGTTTGATGTAAAGATGTGATTTTAATGTTTGATGTAAGGGTCTAGTTCTAATGTTTCATTTAAATGTCTAGTTCTAATGTTTCATCATGTAAAGGTCTAGTTATAATGTTTCATTTAAAGGTCTAGTTCTAATGTTTGATGTAAAGGTCTAGTTCTAACGTTTGATGTAAAGGTCTAGTTCTAATGTTTGATGTCAAGGTCTAGTTCTAACGTTTGATGTAAATTTCTAGTTCTAATGTTTGATGTCAAGGTCTAGTTCTAACGTTTGATGTAAAGGTCTAGTTGTAATGTTTGATGTAAAGGTATAGTTCTAATGTTTGATGTAAAGGTCTAATTTTAATGTTTGATGTAAAGGTCTAGTTCTAATGTGTGATGTAAAGGTCTAGTTCTAATGTTTGATGTAAAGGTCTAGTTCTAATGTTTGATGTAAAGGTCTAGTTCTAATTTTTCATTTAAAGGTTTAGTTCTAATGTTTGATATAAAGGTCTAATTCTAATGTTTCATTTTAAATGTCTAGTTCTAATGTTTCATGTAAATGTCTAGTTCTAATGCTTCATGTAAAAGTCTAGTTCTAATATTTCAAGTAATTGTCTAGTTCTAATGTTTGATGTAAAGGTCTAGTTCTAATGTTTGATGTCAAGGTCTAGTTCTAACGTTTGATGTAAAGGTCTAGTTGTAATGTTTGATGTAAAGGTATAGTTCTAATGTTTGATGTAATGGTCTAATTTTAATGTTTGATGTAAATGTCTAGTTCTAATGTGTCATATAAATGTCTAGTTCTAATGTTTGATGTAAAGGTCTAGTTCTAATGTTTTATGTGAAGATCTAGTTCTAATGTTTAATGTAAATGTCTAGTTCTAATGTTTCATGTAAAGGTCTAGTTCTAATATTTCATGTAAAGGTCTAGTTCTAATGTTTGATGTCAAGGTCTAGTTCTAACGTTTGATGTAAAGGTCTAGTTGTAATGTTTGATGTAAAGGTATAGTTCTAATGTTTGATGTAATGGTCTAATTCTAATGTTTTATGTGAAGATCTAGTTCTAATGTTTAATGTAAATGTCTAGTTCTAATGTGTCATATAAATGTCTAGTTCTAATGTTTGATGTAAAGGTCTAGTTCTAATGTTTTATGTGAAGATCTAGTTCTAATGTTTCATGTAAAGGTCTAGTTCTAATATTTCATGTAAAGGTCTAGTTCTAATGGTTGATGTAAAGGTCTAGTTGTAATGTTTGATGTAAAGGTCTAGTTCTTATTTTTCATGTAATTGTCTAATTGTAATGTTTGATGTAAATGTAAGAACTTTAATGACACATTATCTTTATGCTTCTCAGGCCAACACTTGAAGAGCTCAAAGTTTGGGGTGAATCTTTCGAAAAATTAATGAAATGTTCAGGTGAGCAATGACTTTTGATCCAAGTAATTTTATGCGTGTGAAATGAGAAAGATGTGAGCTATTTTGGGTTTGTTTACATTGTCAAGGCACTGTTGTTAGTTGACGTCATAGAGTCAAACATCTGAGTGCTTTAATTATAGGACCAGTTCAGGGTACTTTCGATTATTATTGATTTAAAGAGACTATAAATAGACACTAATCACCACCCAAAATAAAGTGCTAAGAGTAACACTATTTTATTTCCGTCCAATTGTATTGATTATAATTGTTGTTTTCTCTATTTCTTATTTCGTTTCTAAGAATTATTTCTGGGAAATAATATTGCAGTTTCTTTCTTAGAAATAAAAAAAAACACGCCCACGAAGATATTATATGCTTGTTGTAATGTGAGAACGCTATTTTAGGAATAATCGTTGATCATATACAGCATTTTCATGTGAGTGTGTACTTAGTCTAGTACTGTCTTCTCACCTTTATCATTTTCAGAGATTATCAAATTTACCCAGTAACTGTAATATCGAAGACACAATCATCACCACCATCGTCTTCTTCTTCTACCTTTCAACTCCCTGTGGAGCATAGGTCTTCAACAAACGCCTTCCAAGCCGTTCTGCTTCTTGGCATTCTCTTAAAATCAACATTATGTCTTCCCATCATCTTCATCTCTGCTTCCACATGTCTTCTCCAAAAATATTTTCGTCTTCCTCTTTATGGTTTTCCGTGGGGATTCCAAAAAAGGGCCTTTGGTGTAATACTATCAGTTGGCTTCGCAGTTTGTGTCCTATCTAGCGCCATCATCACCAACCAAAGCAACATAAAAATAAACTAAACGGGACAAATCTCAAGTAAGTGCAGAGTGTCAAATACTTGGGCACAACAACGACATCAGACGGACAAAGCACCACAGAAATTAAAAAGCAGAATAGCTCAGGCCAAAACAGCATTTCAGAAAACGAAAAAAGTCTTGTGCGACAAGTCTATGTTAATAGAAGTGAAAAAGAGAGTTCAGGCGCGCTATATAGAGCCAATTCTGACCTAGGTAAGTGAATCTTGGACAGTAGACAAACAAATGAAAAGACTATTAGAGACCACAGAGATGGGATCTCTCAGTAGAATGTTAAGAGTTCTGTGGACAGCTAAAAAGATAAATGAGGACATTCTCAGAGGCCAACAAAAGAATGGAGCCCCTAAAAAACATCAGAAGCAATCAACGTTTTTCGGGTACATCATGATAAGAGGAAAGCTGGAGTACTTTGTTACAACTGGCAAAATACAGTAAGAGACATCGTGGACAACAAAGGGAGAAAATACTAGACAGCTTGGTTTCATGGCACGGCAAACAGCCAACAAGACAAATGACATGATGCATTGTGGGTAGAGAAATGTGGAAGGACATGATCGCCAACCGCAAACGATAAGGTACATGTTTTTAATTTACAGTGCCAGTCATTCAATGCTATCAACTGTGCATTTTCGCACTGAAATAATATTCCATGTTTTCATGATATTTTTAGTAAAATATGGATAAGTCATTCAACGATCAGTCATTCCATAGCGGAAATTACAATTTTAATGCCATGAAAAATATACTAACAACAAAACAAATAACAGCAGGGCTGAAACTAAGAATGTTACATCTTCTCAATATTCCTATATGGTGTAGAAACATGGATATTAGACAGGAAAACAGAACAGAAAATTGAAGCCTTTGAAATATAGATTTACAGAATAATAGGTAGAATTGGATGGAAAGAAAAGAAAACAAACGATGAATTTTTAAAACAACTAAAAATAAAAAGAGAACTACTAAATACAATTAAGACAAGACAAATGAATTTTTGGGACACTTTAAAAACAGAACAGCCTACTAAAAGTAATATTGGAAGGGAAAATACAAGATAAAAGAGGCAGAGGCAGACCAAGACTAACATGGACGAGTAACATCAAAAGATGGACAAGTCAATCTATGACATCCTGCACCATCAAAGCAAGAAACAGAGTGAATGCCGATCTATGGTAGCCAACCTTCGTTACGGAGACGGCACATCGTTGATGTTGATGATGAACGTTGAGTAGTCTAAACACTTCTAAGGTTGACTCATTTGGCACTTGTGGAACTTCTGTTTTCCTTTCTCACTTGCCTTTCAACGTCGAAGGGAGATATAGTTTGCTGTCTTTGCTCATCTATTAGTTTCTCCTGTTATTATGTTTCCTAGTGTTTTTAATACTTCAATAATCTAATCTATCTCGTTCGTTTTGGTCCTAAGGCCTGGTGTTTTTGCTGCGTTTATTAAAGGCTCAATGAGTTGTGATCTTCCTGTCTTATTACGCTGCCAAACTTTTGTGTCTGTACTTTCTGTAAGCATTCAAAAGCGGAAATTACTCCTAGCTTTTCTCTAAGTTCTTCGTTTCTGATCTTATAAAAAAAAAGTAAAGTACGCCCGTCACGCCAAGTGGCGTATAGAGAATATGGTGTTAGTGACCATAAATTTTAGACTTTCGGTACACGATTTTTGGGGTAATGTGGTCGGTATTACGTCCGTGCCGCTTTACTCTCCCAGAAAAAAAGCCGGTACCCATTAAAGGCTGGGTGGACCGGAGCCGTCCGTTGGGATCGAACCCTACCTCTTGTCCTTTGCAGTCCAGTTCACTAACCACTGAGCTATCGCGGCTCCCTTTCTGGTCTTATCTCTCAGGCTAATGCCTGTCAAGTGTCTAACGCATTTCATTTTGACAGTGGTTATTTTTCTTATATTACTTGAGTCTATGGACCTGGCATTGGTAGCACATCTTTCGGGTGAAGATCGTGTGGTAAAGTACTCTCACTTGTTGATCAAGATCTTGAAGTTTTCTACCACAAATATATTTATTTTCTTTTAATGAACTAGGGAGTAACTTTGAGGAATGGCGTGATCAACATTATCTTGTGACGGGGGAACAGGCAAATAATTGCAGTGCTGCGGTAAAGCTGGTAGCCATTATCTTGTGACGTTTGCGCATCGAAGATTCTTCTTCTCCTTCTTCTTCTACCTTTTTAGCTCCCAGTGGAGCATAGGTCTTCAACAAACACTTTCCAAGTCGTTCTTTTTTTTTGCCATTCTTTTAAGATCATTCCATGTCTTCCCCATCATCTTCATGTCTGCTTCTATCTGTCTTCTCCAAGAATTCCTTGGTCTTCCTCTTGGTCTTGGTAGCGCACGGGCGCATCGAAGATTGGTTATTGTTATTGTTATTGTTATGGTTATGGAAGGCCCCGATATCACTGCAAACGAATTAAAATCCATAATTGCTCAACCGCCGTGCCAGTGGCATCATCCGAATTACAAACTCATCTCCCAAGCATAGAAAGGTCGCTGTAGACCCCATCATAGCAGTCTCAGCACACGCCAAAAGACATAAGGCGAAACCGTACAGAAAGTAAACACAGCCAACTGCTCCTTGTCATACGATATCATCATTCATCGTAAACAATCGGAATATCGAAACACTATCAAAATGGATGAAAGACACAGCTCAAGGTGTGCACAAGATTGGTTACCATGAGGCACCATTTCTTTCTATCCCTTACCTTGATGTCACACGCTGTCACAGGGTCTCCTTACCATATCTTCATGCTATCAGTCCACTGTAATATTACGAGCAAGTGGTGGTCCCTAACGTACACTCCCACAAAGTATGGCGACAACTTTACAAAAAAAAGAAACAAAATAAAATCATGACGTTTCGGACTACACGTGACATGTTGAACGTGGCAGTTTGCATCCACGTCATTTATCTTGTGTTTTTACCCGCAAGATGATTTTCATAAGAAGAATAGTAAACAAGTTATATTTCTTATTTTAGTTGTAAACAGTTAACATTTGTTTCTTTAGTCTTGCCCTTATCTGCAGAGATGTAATCCCCTACTTTTGTGTCATTTTTTTCGAATAAAACTGCTGTATTTTCGCATATCTAGTGAAGCACATTTTGATCTTCATTCTAACCTGTTGCTGCCATTGGTTGTTCCCTCTGGCTTAATTGTGTGACGTGATGGCACGCGCTAGCTGACGAATTAACCCCCTCCCATTTTCCCATTCATTGATTGATATATAAAAACAAATCCAAATATGTTCAACTTCCGGCACCGATTTATTATGCTTGTTTTTCACTCCGGAAGTCTACCTGTAGATCTATACAGTCCCGAGATGGGAATTGTGTCATGTCAGTGTGCCCGGAGATTGGTTCACACTTATGCCTGGATAATGTCAGTCTCTGAAACAAAAACACACAAAAAAACGTGGCTGAAAGTTGTCCAATCCACCTCTTGAAACGGTGAAAGAAAACGCTTCACTGTCGAGTGAGATACACCTTTTACTTTGTTCGGGCCTGACACATTCGCACACAAATTCTGGCAATTAGAGTCAATGCAACAGGAGGTCGACGCTTGGGAGTCCCAGGCTGGCCTACATCCCTTAGAGTGTCAAGATTCTAAAGAGCCAAAACACTTGCTCGGCGGGGTCTCCTTTTGATGATCAGATAACCTCTTGCTGTGAAGCTCTGTATAAAAATATTCCTACTACTTATGTTTGTATGCAAATACGTATGTATTTTTGCTGTGAATGTCTAAATATTAGTTTACTGGAGCTTCATAATTTCTGGAGTTATTGTTCATATCAGACTTCTAAGGCTCTGGTGGATGTAGACGTGTATTATTGTCATCAACAACTTCAATATAAGTATGTCAACGTGCGAGACTGTGATCATGAGAAAAATGAAGTCACAAAAACCGTAGTCCCCACGGGCATGTCAAAGATGGTTAAGGTGATCCTAACATTGCAATACCAATATCTGAGGCTGTATCGAGTTGCAAACTATCGGTAATGACATAAGGGAAGAGAACTGGCTCCTTCGCCATCTTATTATATGGCCTTTTACTGTGATATTTAGTACCTCACTCCTACTGGACATCATTTCCTACTAATCTATGCTGATGTCCTACATTTAGTACCTCACTCCTACTGGCCATCATTTCCTACTAATCTATGCTGATGTCCTACATTTAGTACCTCACTCCTACTGGCCATCATTTCCTACTAATCTATGCCGATGTCCTACATTTAGTACCTCACTCCTACTGGACATCATTTCCTACTAATCTATGCCGATGTCCTACATTTAGTACCTCACTCCTACTGGCCATCATTTCCTACTAATCTATGCCGATGTCCTACATTTAGTACCTCACTCCCTACTGGCCATCATTACTACTAATCTATGCCGATGTCCTACATTTAGTACCTCACTCCCTACTGGCCATCATTTCCTACTAATCTATGCCGATGTCCTACATTTAGTACCTCACTCCTACTGGACATCATTTCCTACTAATCTATGCCGATGTCCTACATTTAGTACCTCACTCCCTAATGGACATCATTTCCTACTAATCTATGCCGATGTCCTACATTTAGTACCTCACTCCCTAATGGACATCATTTCCTACTAATCTATGCCGATGTCCTACATTTAGTACCTCACTCCTACTGGACATCATTTCCTACTAATCTATGCCGATGTCCTACATTTAGTACCTCACTCCCTAATGGACACCATTTCCTACTAATATATGCCGATGTCCTATATTTAGTACCTCACTCCCTACTGGACATCATTTCCTACTAATATATGCCGATGTCCTATATTTAGTACCTCACTCCCTACTGGCCATCATTTCCTACTAATCTATGCCGATGTCCTACATTTAGTACCTCACTCCCTACTGGCCATCATTTCCTACTAATCTATGCCGGTGTCCTACATTTAGTACCTCACTCTTTACTGGCCATCATTTCCTACTAATCTATGCCGGTGTCCTATATTTAGTACCTCACTCCCTACTGGCCATCATTTGCTACTAATCTATGTCGGTGTCCTACATTTAGTACATCACTCCCTACTGGCCATCATTTCCTACTAATCTATGTCGGTGTCCTACATTTAGTACATCACTCCCTACTGGCCATCATTTCCTACTAATCTATGCCGATGTCCTACATTTAGTACATCACTCCCTACTGGCCATCATTTCCTACTAATCTATGTCGGTGTCCTACATTTAGTACCTCACTCCTACTGGCCATCATTTCCTACTAATCTATGCCGATGTCCTACATTTAGTACCTCACTCCCTACTGGCCATCATTTCCTACTAATCTATGCCGATGTCCTACATTTAGTACCTCACTCCCTACTGGCCATCATTTCCTACTAATCTATGTCGGTGTCCTACATTTAGTACATCACTCCCTACTGGCCATCATTTCCTACTAATCTATGCCGATGTCCTACATTTAGTACCTCACTCCCTACTGGCCATCATTTCCTACTAATCTATGTCGGTGTCCTACATTTAGTACATCACTCCCTAATGGACATCATTTCCTACTAATCTATGCCGATGTCCTACATTTAGTACCTCACTCCCTACTGGCCATCATTTGCTACTAATCTATGTCGGTGTCCTACATTTAGTACATCACTCCCTACTGGCCATCATTTCCTACTAATCTATGTCGGTGTCCTACATTTAGTACATCACTCCCTAATGGACATCATTTCCTACTAATCTATGCCGATGTCCCACATTTAGTACCTCACCCCCTACTGGCCATCATTTCCTACTAATCTAAGCCGATGTCCTACATTTAGTACATCACTCCCTACTGGCCATCATTTCCTACTAATCTAAGCCGATGTCCTACATTTAGTACCTCACTCCCTACTGGCCATCATTTCCTACTAATCTATGCCGATGTCCTACATTTAGTACCTCACTCCCTACTGGCCATCATTTCCTACTAATCTATGCCGATGTCCTACATTTAGTGCCCGATATGAACTTGGTGAGGACTCAAGTTAAACTAAATTAAATTTAACCGAGCCCCGCACCCAAACTTAAAAATTAACACCAGAAGGTCTCACTTGAAATGATAAAGTTCTATCAAAATAAGTATATCCCTAAAACATATTCAGAAAAGTCTTTGAGACCCCTTAATATTATGTGGCCCTAAAGCTACAACTTATTAAATTTACAGGTCAATCCTCGACATATCCGACATTGAACATCAGTTACTTTCCAACTCAAAAGACTTTCCTCTATATATTGTTCTTCCTCTTTGTCTCTTCCCCTGGAGATTCCAGAAAGGACCTGTCGTGTAATGTTCTCAGTTGGCTTTTGCAATGTGTCCTATCCAACCCCATCTTCTTTGTCCACTGGTATTTGACTGGTACATTCCAATAGTTCTATGTCAGTGATTTTGTCCTGCCATTTCCATAATTCTATGTCAGTGATTTTGTCCTGCCATTTCCATAATTCTATGTCAGTGATTTTGTCCTGCCATTTCCATAATCCTATATTAGTGATTTTGTCCTCCCATTTCCATAATTCTATGTTAGTGATTTTGTCCTGCCATTTCCATAATTCTATGTTAGTTATTTTGTACTGCCATTTCCATAATTCTATGTTAGTGATTTTGTCCTGCAATTTCCATAATTCTATGTTAGTGATTTTGTCCTGCAATTTCCATAATTCTATGTCAGTGTTTTTGTCCTGCCATTTCCATCCTTTTATTCAGCGGAAGCATCCATTAATAAAGGTCTGTTTCTTCGTTATTGTCATTTTTGTTGTTCTCCATGTTTGACAGCTATATAATAGGATAAAAATATTGCAATGTACAAGACAGGCAATCTTTTTCTCTCAAATCGTCGTATTTACCATTAACAGTCCCACATGCACGTGCCGGAAGAATAGAAAAAACATCACGTGTATGTCGACTTCTATTGGCATAGCAGGTTGCTTCACGTCAGGTATTCTCAACTTATTAGTCGCAGACCCTGTGTGCACCACACTTCGTTCCCCTCCAGCATACCTTTCAGTTAGTGCAAATGCGATCCAACAGTTCCATCATTATTTAGTTTTAAAACCTCCTTGGTGTTTTATTATCTTTACGTAACGTCCAAAAAAAACAGAAGACACGTGCCATTTGTGTTTCTGACCACGTGATGAGTGAGGTATCATCATTATCATGTGCCATGACCACGGGTGCAAAGACCAACCCCCACCCCCTCCCACCGCTTATTCAAACATTGAATAAACACATCAACAAGAAAGATATCGTGAAACAGTTCATGCTTGAATGATACTGTTGTGATTATACATTAAACACAGGGTGAAATCACCAGTCCATTTGGGTACAGAGAATAATGGGTACATCGTTCACTAGGGTAAGGGAAGTCATCATCTTCAGGTCGCATTTCCTTTACAAAACGTTGCATTCACCACAGCCCGTCTGAAAGAATCTCTGTCTCTAGCCAGATCTCCCACAGAACGTTACATTCACCACAGCCCATCTAAAGGAATCTCTGTCTCTAGCCAGATCTCCCACAGAACTTTACATTCACCCCAGCCCGTCAGAAAGAATCTCTGTCTCTAGCCAGATCTCCCACAGAACGTTACATTCACCACAGCCCATCTAAAGGAATCTCTGTCTCTAGCCAGATCTCCCACAGAACGTTACATTCACCACAGCCCATCTAAAGGAATCTCTGTCTCTAGCCAGATCTCCCACAGAACGTTACATTCACCACAGCCCGTCAGAAAGAATCTCTGTCTCTGGCCAGATCACCCTCTTCATCTATTGTCATGTTCAAGGTCTTCTTCATGTCTTGAAACCATCTTATTCTTGGTCTGCCCCTGATGCGTCGCCCAGGAACCATGCCTTCCATTATTGCTCTTTCCAGGCAGCTGTGTCTTTTGACGTGGCCATAGTATTTGTATTTTAATTTCCTCTGTAGAATGGTGTCTATTATAAGGAATAATAGAACAAAGAAGTATGTGTTAGCACTCGGAAAAATTGACAGACAAACAACAATACAAAAAAAAAAACGAAGAACAATATATGGTCCGAAGTGGGATCGAACCCGTACTCAGTGGCACCGCGCCTTGCCACGAGAAGCCGAACGCTTGGCACACTGCCACGCAGCCAACTAAAAAATTGGCTATTGCAGCAGTGTCTTGCACGAAAGGCGTTCTCAATGACTATAGCATAGGGTAACGATCACAGACCGGAAATAAATTGTATATTTGTACTTTCCTATTAATGCAAGTATCTCCCAGTAGGGCTGAATACTTGTGTTTTAGACAACATTTATTGGACGAAACAGCACGAATAGTAGTTCCCAGTGGTTATATACTGGGTACAAATAATAATACATAAATATTATTATATGAGGAACTTCCGAGGCGATAATAGGGAATAATAGAACAAAGAAGTATGTGTTAGCACTCGGAAAAATAATGTTTGTCTGTCAATTTTTCCGAGTGCTAGCACATACTTCTTTGTTCTATTATTCCCTATTATCGCCTCGGAAGTTCCTCATATAATAATATTTATGTATTATTATTTGTACCCTGTCTATTATAAGCCAGTTATTTTTTCAAGTTTAATTCTTTGACTATGTCTTCATTGCTATTTTTCATTATCGAAGGTATCTTGAGGATTTCTCTGTAGCATTTTTTTCGAATGAAACGATTTTCTTCCTTGCCTTTTTCCAACATTGTCCATGATTCACAATTGTATGTTGCTATCGAGAAGATACATGTCCTCAATAATCTTAATTTTACTGCCTTGCTGGTATTATGTCAACTGTTCCTCATTGCGTTTAATTTGTGTTTTGCCTTTGCTAATCTTCTTCTTCCTGTCTCGTCCTGGCAATCTCCATTGTTAGTTACCAAAGGCCCCAGATATTGATAGTTTGTTACAATTTCAAGTTCTTCACAGTTCATGATAATTTTGGGTTGACTTTTTGTTTTGACGATGGACATTATCTGCTATAAGTTTTCTGTACGTGTAGATAGAGGGGAAGTATCAGCAAAAAAGTGCACCGACTCACTCTAGCATCCATATTCTGTTATTTAGTAGGTTAAGAGCCCTGTCACGCCTAGTGACGTATAGGGAATATGGTGTTAGTGACAATAATTTTTACAGACACTTCGGCACATGATTTTTGGGGTAATGTGGTCGGTATTACGCCCGTGCCGCTTGACCTTCTGAGAAAAAAAAACCCGGTACCCATTTAAGGCTGGGTGAACCCGGAATCCGTCGCTCAGGATCGAACTCAATCTCCTGTCCTTTGTAGTCCAGTTACTACCACTACCACTACCACTACCACTAACACTACCACTACCACTACCACTACAATAAGTACCGGTAATACCTACTACTACTACTACTACTACTACTACCACCACTACCACTACCACTACCACTACCACTACCACTACCACTACTACTACTACTACTACTACTACTACTACTACTACTACTACTACTAAACCACTGAGCTATCGCGGCTCCCTGTAGGGTTAACATTAAAATATCACTTCCTAATAACAGTGTATTTAAGTAACATTATCACGTTGACACTATCTTCATTATCACATTGACACTATCTTCATTACCACTTTGACACTATCTTCATTATCACTTTGACACTATCTTCATTACCACTTTGACACTATCTTCATTACTACTTTGACACTATCTTCATTACTACTTTGACACTATCCCTATTACCACTTTGACATTTTCTTCATGACGGTATTATCAACATTATTGGAGTCTGCCAGGGGTGGAGGGAGAAAAGGGGCATTTAAGACCGGAGAATAAAGGTCGCTTGTCTGAGCTGTCGCCACGAGGTATTCAGGTCTTTGTTTCTCACCCAAACAGATAAATACAATTGCCCCTACAGGATTTGAACCCGCGTTCTTCTGGTTTGGAGCACAAGTTTTCTTTTCGGCCTCCCTCCGTCCATCCATATATTTTATATACTTTTCTAACTCTTTTATAGCCTTTGTAAATGGAGCCAAATTTGATGTCATTCTTGATGTTAAGTAATAACGAGTTATCTACAAACGTTTGGAGAATACTGGGCCGACCACAAAAACGATAGAACATTAGAGACTGTATGTGACAAGGTAGAACAACAGCTTGTCAAATCAACGCACAGGTTGTCCAACAAGAAATAACACTAGAGCAAAACGGACACAGAGAAGAATCGTATTTATTCCATCGTTCTAAGAGGTGGGAAGGGCACAGGACTTCGACAACCATAAGTCCACGTCACTCCTTCGGGTGACAGAGATGGGGGTTAAGATGAGCACAGCCAGAAACGAGAAATTTAGCGGGCGTGTGCGAAGACTTATCAACCAGCACAGAACTGGAGTCGTCAGTCGCTGGACACTGCGGGAATTGCTGAGGAGGGGATCTGAGAATCTATGGATATGTTCGGAGTGCATTGATGATGACCCTCAAATAACTCAATAACTCAATATTCCAACCGTGCTCAAATACTGCCAGAACTGGACTCTAGACTCAAGAACGATAAGAAAAATAACCACTATCGAGATGAAATGAGTTTGACGAATGCCAGGAAAGAGACTGAGAGATTAAACTAGAAATGAAGAACTGAGAAAACAGTTAGGAATAACTCCTGCCATAGAATACGTAAAGAAACAACAGGTAAAATGGTTTAACCACGTGTTAAAACAGAAAGATCAAAACACAACAAGCCTTCAATAAACGTTGTCGGTACACGACCAGACCCAAGGGCCGACCACGAAGAATAATTAATTAATTAAATAATAGAAACACTGTGAAACATAACAGCAGTAAAGGCCAAAAGCTGAGCGTAGGTCGGAACCTATATCTCCACACGGCGCTGAAAAACAAATGAGAATGAAAGGAAGAAAAACAAATAAAAACGAGAGATACCAATATTGAGAGCTAGACACCACAAACTTTATCTTCAAGCGACACTGGTAGACAGAAGCGCAAGAAAAGAATTTGAAAACATGAAATAAACAAATAAGAGTAATCACTGAAGACACAAAGAACGGATTGCACATAAAATATGGTAGAATAAACACAGCATACTCTTCTTAATCTTCCTTTCCGCTCCCTGTAGATCACAGGTCTTCAACAAACACTTTCACGACCGCTGTGTTTCTTGCCATTCCTTTAAGATCATTCCATGTCTTCCCCATCATCTCTGCTTCCATCTGTCTTCTCCAAGAATATGTTGATTCTCCTCTTTGTCTCTTCCCCTGAGAATTAAAAAAAGGAGCATGTCATGCACTAATTTCGTTTGGCTTCCGCAGTGTGTGTCCTATCCAGCGTCGTCGTCTCTCTTTATCCATTGGTATTTGATTGGCACTTTCCCATAATTCTACGTTAATGATTTTGTCCTTTTATTTCCATCCTTGTATTGTGCAAGCTTCCATCAATGACACTAACCGAAGTGATTTCTGAAGGCGATCAGTGAAGTAAAAGAATAAAACAGAGAAGAAGATTATGTTGATGATAAATATGTCTTACACAAAGAAAAAGATAAAGTATCATTGTGCAAAAGTATCGGTTGCAGAGATTATCCATTAATAAGCATTGACACATGATATGCCATGTATCTTTTACAGTATATATCCTATTTCCACTTACTGTGGACTTTGACGTTGAAATATTTGTGGGCCTGATGTCAGAGTTGTTATTTAACACCCGATACGAAATGCGGCATGACCTATAGCTCGTTTCAAAACATATGCCCAACTTCAAAACGCTATTACTGTCTAACCGTTTGTTAAATACTTTTGAAATTTTCCAAATGTTATTAGAACGCAAAAGACCATTTAAATGTATATTTAACAAATATCTTGCAGCTGCAGTTTTCTTAAAGCGGCGATATTTCTTTGATGTTTGTCAAAATTGTAAATTGTGAAGCCCTAAAGAATAGAAATTACCGTAGTTGCTGGTCTACGATTAATTTTCACTAAGTAAAGGCGTGGCCGTAATGGGGAAATAACTGGATAAAACAAAAACACCAGGAGAATTATTGTCTGCTCAGTTCGAGGACGGACGATAATAATATCAAGGTATACCTGTATGTCCAATTTTCATAGTTGTGTGGTCCTGAAAAGGACCGTTTGTTGAAATAATTTAAGGTAATATATGGGGCCAACATTGTGGGGGCTATATACTTTCATTCTGAATCAGACGAGTCTAAAAGATTAATAACTGTTTGGGGTTGAACATTCCACAAACCATCATTTTTCCAATATTCCTCTTCCTGTTTTAAGACGTGGTCTTCACATTTAGCCCAATAATCTTTGTCTATATTTAATAAAGTGAGATTAGCAAGAGTCTTTACATCGCATATTTTGAATGTTGTATTTTCATCTGCCACTTGTCCTTTTAATTTTGCCCAGATTAGTTCTATTGGATTTAAATGAGCATGGTAAGGTGGCAGCCTCAAACTTATATGACCGTGCTCTTGGATAATCTTATCTATTTGAAAAATATTTGTCCTCTGTTTTTGCTTTACTAGAGATAGTAATTCAGGTTTTAAGTACATGTTATTAAATTGTATGTGCTCCTTTGTGAGCCATATCTTAATAGCATCTTTTGTACTGGATGACGTCGGGACTTTATCTTCAAGTGCAACAATGTTGTGGTACGCTGCATTGTCCATTATTAGGCAAGATGGTCGATCTAGTGCTGGGAGAACAGAATTTTCAGTCCAATGTCTAAATATGTGACCATTCATCTCAGAGTGATAATCCCGATTGTCTATGGATTTTGAAAGAAAAATGAGCTCTGCATTCTGTATTAGTCCATGTTGTCGACTACCTGCATGAGCAATTATCAAGCGCTGTCCTTTGCTGCTAGGTATTAATCTCTTAATCTTTCCATCTGATGACTGCCATTCCCTTTGGTTAGTGTGGTGAGCATTGATCCATGTTTCATCCAAGTACACAATATCATAACCTTGCTTGCGCACCTCTTTTACTTCACGTAAGTACTTGCTTCTCATGACTACTATATGTGGCTTCTCACAGATGATGTTTCGTCAATTGGAATACTTTCTGAATGTAAAGCCTGCAGCTCTCACATTCCTCCATAATGTAGACTTTGATATTTCAATACTGTTGTTCTTTTTCAGCGATACTTTTAATTTTCTTATTGTAACAGTTTCATTCATACCCAACATTTTGCGAATTTCACTTCTAATAAGTTCACTGTCGAAATTATCCAACATTTTTGCTCTTCCTTGTGATTTTGTATATTTGGAACATTGACGGTCACGTGCTTGAATCCAGCGATTAAATGACCGTTTAGATAAATCCAAAATGTGTCTTGTCCTATTCTCAGGGTTTTCTAAAGAATGAAATAATCTTCCTCGTTTAGCCTCTTTGCAAAAATAGTCATACATTTTTATTGCGATGTTTTGTAAACTGCAGAATTTCATTTTAAGACTCATGATAAATGTTCTTGTTCCACGTTACGCCGCTGAATTAACGGAAATGGAACACACAATGTCTCGTGTTTACTACAAGTGTCTAATTGTGTCAGCCAACTCACGCGGAAAGCGTGCAAAAACGTGTGTATGGATTTGTAATCGCTATTTTTAACTTAAATACTGTAAACACTAAGTTTTGACTACATCAATGGGTCGTTATAAATTTATATAAATCAAATAAGCAATAATAATAACCAAATGTTTGTTTTTAATGAAATTAATTCCCTGTTGGGTTCTAATCATTATAACTATACATGCAAATTTTGAAAAAATTACAAAAAGCGGTTTAAAAGATATTGATTTTTAAAGTTGGGCACGACTTATGAAACAAGCTATAATATAGAATCGACCAGTCTAGATCCAGCAGATAGGAACAGCACATGATCACTCAACTTGGCTACCTGCACTTCAAACAGAAGTTATTATTTTCTTCCTCATTTGCCTTTCAGCTTCGAGGGTAGATATAATTTGCAGTCTTGCATTGCTCTTCTGTTGTCATCTGCTGCCGTTATGTTTCTTAGTGATTCTAATATTCCATCAGGGGGGACTGGTTGGTCTCGTGGCAAGACACCGGCCTCGAGACAGAGAGGTTGTGGGTTCAAATCTCGGCTACACCGGTTGGGATTTTTATTTATGATTTCTCTCTGCGGCAACCACTCCTGGTCTCAACAGCGAGACCTGGCTTGAAACGCCAATTACTCATCGACGGAAAAAAATATGAGTACCTGCCTGTGCGGCGAAGGACCCCTGTGCAGACGGCTGCCATGGAAAAAACGGATTAACTCACACAATTCAGCTCCTAGTCTCTAGGGACTTCGTCAGAGGTAAAAGCTGGCGAGTGAAAAAAAAAATTATTACATTAATCCATCTTTTGCTCGTCTATTGTCCTCTGCTGCTATTATGTTTCCTAGTGTTTCTAATATTACATCGATCCATCTTTTGCTCTTCTATTGTCCTCTGCTGCTATTATGTTTCCTAGTGTTTCTAATATTACATCGATCCATCTTTTGCTCTTCTATTGTCCTCTGCTGCTATTATGTTTCCTAGTGTTTCTAATATTACATCGATCCATCTTTTGCTCTTCTATTGTCCTCTGCTGCTATTATGTTTCCTAGTGTTTCTAATATTACATCGATCCATCTTTTGCTCTTCTATTGTCCTCTGTTGCACTTATGTTTCCTAGTGGTTCTAATATTACACCAATCCATCTTTTTCACGTACGGACAGACGATGTAAACATCAGTATTGATGTGTTGAGACGCATGATCGCCATCACTCACCGTCATCGGTGCTTGATGATGATTATGACGATAGTGGTGATAATGATGATGGTGGCAGTGATTGTTGTAGTATAAATCAATGTGTTCTCTGTGAAAGAATCTTAATTATTTATTTTCAATTGAGCCTTCTAGTACGATAGTTTGAGAATCATTGGTTCACACCTGCTGCTTTCTAAATCAACCTGAGACATAATTTCAGGAATTATTTCGTTTCACTTCCTGACAAGGTACATGTTTTTACAGCTACCAACTGAGCAGATATTGAGTCCAGGTGGTGTAGACAACTTGATAACTTTTATCTCTTAAGGAAACATCTCGATTCTCAATAAAAAATGGTATTTTAAATTATTGGCATCCAAGTGTGGTCAGAATATGACCTATTTGCTAAATTCCTTAACAACTAACTTTACTCGTAGACTCCTGTCTTTACATGTTGCTTATGTTATCAACATTTTCTTCAATGGACGATAAAAAAAAACATGGTGAAAGGCTAAAGAATCTATATTCTCAACTTCAACACATCCGATGCTGCTCTTGTCTTTAATTTTCTGTTGGTGTCCATGATGTACATCAGTTGTCATCATCTTCTTAAGTGCAGACATGTTCCATCTGCAGGCACTGACTGAAGTCAACACAGAGGTCAAATATCGGCGGTGTGACCTGTGTGTTCGTGCTCGGTCGTGCTGGTGTTGAAGGCAGCGATAGAGCGGATTAGCTGGTTCGATGAGCGGATTAGATGGACGGTCAATGTTTCGGGCAGATAACAACCTCAGAGAGATGGAAGACTTTGAGGGAAGTGAAGCTATGTCGCTGTCTAGACAGGGGGAGCGAAGGGTGAAGATTGGGATTGAGAGAACGGAAGATTTGGAAGAAAGAAAAAGTGTCAACTATCGATGTTGGTCGCTGTTAGTCGCTGTTAGTCGTTGTTAGTCGCTGTTAGTCGCTGTCTAGACAGAGGGAGCGAAGAGTGAAGATTGGGATTGAGAGAACGGAAGATTTGGAAGAAAGAAAAAGTGTCAACTATCGATGTTGGTCGTTATTAGTCGCTGTTAGTCGTTATTAGTCGATGTTAGTCGTTATTAGTCGTTATTAGTCGATGTTAGTCGCTGTCTAGACAGAGGGAGCGAAGAGTGAAGATTGGGATTGAGAGAACGGAAGATTTGGAAGAAAGAAGAAGTGTCAACTATCGATGTTGGTCGCAGTTAGTCGCAGTTAGTTAGTCGCTGTTAGTCGTTGCGTGCTGTTGTAATTTTTCCGGAGAAGACTGCAGTACCTATGGCTGTGACCGCAGTGCAGTGAAGATGATCCTAACACAACACAACATAACCTAACTTGACATAGCATAACCTGACTTGACATAACATAAGCTGACTTGACATATCATGACTTGACATATCATAACTTGACTTGAGATAACATAACCTGACTTGTCATATTATAACCTGACTTGAGATAACATAACCTGACTTGACATAACATAACCTGACTTGTCATATCAAACATGACTTGACATACAATAACATCTTCTTCTTTATGCCGTCTCCTCGATGAAAGTTAGCACCCCTGGATCAAAACGTACGTAGTGGGGGTCCGCGAAAACAAAACGTATGTAATGGGGATCTGTGATAGCAAAACGTATGTAATGGGGGTTCGCGATAACAAAACGTATGTTGTGAGATTCCGCGATACCAAAACGTATGTAATGGAGGTCCGCGATAACAAAACGTATGTAGTAGGGGTCCGCAAATAACAAAACGTATGTAATGGAGGTTCGCGATAACAAAACGTATGTAATGGGGGTCCACTGTAAAGGAAAGTTTGAGAACTGCTGCTCTAGTAGCATGTGGCCTCCCATTGCCGCGGAGGAGACACACTCCGCCAGATCCGCAAATAGCTGAATTCAGAATTCCCATCAGAAGGTTTGAGTATGTGGTACTGGTGAAAGTGTTTTTCTTTTCTGGGCATATAGTGCTCTAAGGTCGACCCCTTGTGTTCGCAGTGCTTGTTCTGGGCATATAGTGCTCTAAGGTCGACCCCTTGTGCTCACTGTGCTTGTTCTGGGCATATAGTGCTCTAAGGTCGACCCCTTGTGCTCAAGGTTCTTGTTCTGGGCATATAGTGCTCTAAGGTCGACCCCTTGTGCTCAAGGTTCTTGTTCTGGGCATATAGTGCTCTAAGGTTGACCCCTTGTGCTCACGGTTCTTGTTCTGGGCATATAGTGCTCTAAGGTCGACCCCTTGGGCTCACGGTGCTTGTTCTAGGCATTTAGTGCTCTAAGGTCGACCCCTTGTGCTCACTGTGCTTGTTCTGAGCATTTAGTGCTCTAAGGTCGACCCCTTGTGCTCACGGTGCTTGTTCTGGGCATATAGTGCTCTAAGGTCTGCCCCGTGTGCACACAGCAGAAAGTCACCATGACATTACCATCATATCATTACACCAACAACCTTTTCGGTTTTGGGAACGATGTTTTCCTCCAATCCATGTTTTCTTCCAATCCATGTTTTCTTTCAATCCATGTTTTCCTCCAATCCATGTTTTGCTCCAATCCATGTTTTGCCGGTTCCGTTTGACTTGTGCGCCAAGCTCCCATCCAGAGTCACGATAAGCTGCAGAAATGCTTCACCATCAATCTCTTACCGACACAGAATCTCCTGTCAAGCACCGATGCGTCTCTCTCATTTCAGGTGTTAATAACTGTGGTAGTCATCTTGTAAACACTTTTCATAAATTCAACTGGTCATGAATGATGTGATGAGTTGATCCAACACTAATATCCATTGTCATCTCCATGAATGTGACGCGCCGGTTTTCCCGTATGACGTTTTCCTCTGTGACAAGCTGCGTCACTTGAAGTTGTAAATCTGACATCATAAAGTTCAGACTTGTAGAATGCTTTGGTTTCTAATTCATCATCATCAAGTGCCATGCGTGCTGGCATAAGTGATCATTTATCTCCACAACTTTCGATCTCGACAATTTTTTTGTATCATTTCTGTTGTTGACCTTCTGCCAAGCAATTCTCTTAAAGTGGTTGGTATCTTGTCTCTTTGCTTCCCTCTAATCTTCGTCCCTCAATTTTCTCAGTTATCACAATATATTCCAGCTGTTCCCTTCTCATTACATGGCCCAAAATGATGAATGTTTCTTCCTAGTATTGGAAATTAGCCCTCTCTTTTTACTTTGGCCTCTTTCAGAACGTTTTAATTTCTCTTCCCAGCTGTCCATGGTATTCTCAACACTTTTATGTAAAAACCACTTTTCTACAGCTTCCTGTGAGTTTGTTATCTGTTGTCCCATTGTCCATGATTCACATTCATATGTTAAGACTGGCTCTACATAACATTTAGGTTTCTAATTATAACTTATAAAAGTATAAGTCAATTTTTAGAGAGAAATTGGGTAGCGGGCAAACTGAATGTTTTGTTAATAGAAAATAGGAAATAAGGACACAATATTTGTGGCCATTTTGTCAGCGCTATTTCTGGCCAATGGTTAATTGATAATAATAATAAAAAGGAAAAAAATGAAAAGGGACTCCTTGATGACATAACTCTCGTTTCAGAAGACAATAATTAGGTCTCTTTTCAGATTTTAATAATTTAACTTCCATTTCAGCGAATATTAGATTAACTTTTATCTCTGATGGTAATAATTTAACTCATCTCAAAAATGACAGTGAACGCCTTTTCTCTGATGGTAATAATTTAGCTCATCTCAAAAATGACAGTGAACGCCTTTTCTCTGATGGTAATAATTTAGCTCATCTCAAAGGGCAGTGAACTCTCGTTTTCTGATGACAATAATTTACCTCATCTCAGAAGACAACGATTAAACTGTCATCTCTGATGTCAATGATTAAACTGTCGTCTCCGATGACAACAATTTACCTCATCTCAGATGACAATGATTAAACTGTCATCTCTGATGACAATAATTTACATCATCTCAGATGACAATGATTAAACTGTCATCTCTGATGTCAATAATTTAGTTCATTTATATATTAAACATCTCGTTCACTCTCGATGACATCAGATAACTCTTCGTGTCTACCACCGCTGGATATCAGAGGCTGTCTTCGGTCCTTGGTACCTTTCTTCCGTCCTTTACATCAAACCATCCGGTTGTCCTGAAATAGTCGACACTTCTGATAGTTAGTTACATCTTCTATATACCTGTGGTCGTAGAATGCTAGCGAAACCTCCGTCACACTCTTCCGGCCGCGGTTTCTTTAACTTCCTAAGCTGGTAATCTCCAAATATTTCAGAGAGTAAAAAAAGTATAGAGCCCCCCCCCCCCCACCCCCCCCCCCCCACGCGAAGTGGTGTTTAGGGAATATGGTGTTAGTGACCATACATTTTACAGACCTTCAACACGTGATTTTTGGGGTATTGTGGTCGGTATTACGTCCGTGCCGATTTACTTTCCCAGAAAAAAATCAGGTACCCATTTAAGGCTTGGTGAACCTAGAAGCCGTAGGTTAGGATCGAACCCTACCTCTTATTCTTTGTAGTCCAGTTCACTAACCACTGAGCTATCGCGGCTCAATATTTCAGAGACCTATTAGCGATCTCTCTGTCAAAGTGTGCCGAACGACATACGTGGAATCGCTGTTCTTTGATCGTTAATTTTATTTTGTTTAAAATATCTTTGACTCGTTTCTTTATGTTTCTTGTTTTATTCTTTCTAATTGCTCACACTATTACACCGTCTCTAAAGGCTGGCTACCATTGAGCGCCATTCCGCTCTATCTTTCGCTTTAATAGTGCAGATTGTCATACCATCTTTTTATGTTACTCGTCCATGTTAGTCTTGGTCTGCCTCTGTCTCTTTATAATTTCCCCTTCCAAGATCACGTTTAGTATCCTGCTGTGTCTTTCAACATGCCTCAAAATTCTCATTTGTCTTGTTTTAATTGTATTTAGTTGTTCTCTTTTCATTTTTAGTTTTAAAACTTCATCATTCGTTTTCTTTTCTTCCCAACCAATTCTTTCTATTCTTCTCATCATCATCGTCGTGTGCCTTCTCCGCAACGAAGGTTGGCTGCCATGGATCGCCATTCTACTCTGTTTCTTGCTTTGATGGTGCAGGCTGACATAGATTGACTTGATCATCTTTTGATGTTACTCGTCCATGTTAGGCTTGGTCTGCCTCTGCCTCTTTTACCTTGTATTTTCCCTTCCAATATTACTTTTAGTAGGCTGTTGTGTCTTTTAACATGCCCCAAAAATTTCATTTGTCTTGTCTTAATTGTATTTAGTAGTTCTCTTTTTTTTCAGTTTTATTTTCAGTTGTTTTAAAACTTTATCGTTTGTTATCTTTTGTTTCCATCCATTCTTCTATATATATATATATATATATATATATATATATATATATATATATATATATATATATATAATATATAAGCATTTCAAAGTCTTCAATTTCCTGTTATAGGAGTTCTTGCCTAATGTCAATATTTCTGCACCATACAGGAATGTTTAAAAGATATAACATGTTGCTACTCTTAGTTCGGTGTTGTGTATGATGATAATGTGTTTCTTTCCGCAGGTGGTCGTAAGTTATTCCGCGAGTTTCTCCGGTCAGAGTACAGCGAGGAGAACATGCTGTTTTACCTGGCCTGTGAAGATTTAAAGAAGGAAGTGAACCCTGAACTTATAGAGGAGAAGGCGCGACTAATATATGAAGATTATATATCTATATTATCACCTAAAGAGGTAAGTGATAGGGTACACACCTGCGTGATTTACCTGCAAGGGGGGCGGGGGGCTTGTTATTTATACTGTGGTTGATCACCTGAGCAGGTGTCTGTGTGTAGTTTTTTTTGTTTCTTTTTTAGTTTTGGTAATGGGTTAGTGTAGAAGGTGATTTGTAATTGAGGGATGAGCTAATGATTAATGTCAGTATATCAGTGTTTGATCGGTGTATATGGCTGAAGGCTGCGCTAATGATTAATGTCAGTATATCAGTGTTTGATCGGCGTATTGGTTGAAGGCTGCGCTAATGATTAATGTCAGTATATCAGTGTTTGATTGGCGTATTGGCTGAAGGCTGCGCTTATGATTAATGTCAATATATCAGTGTTTGATCGGCGTATTGGCTGAGGGCTGAGCTAATGATTAATGTCAGTATATCAGTGTTTGATCAGTGTATTGTCTGAGGGCTGAGCTAATGATTAAAGTCAGTAAGTCAGTGTTTGATCAACGGTTTATTTGATTGTTTGAGTCACTAGTGAGATCGAGTAGTAGGTGAGTGTTTGTGTAGAGTAATGCTTGGGTGCTAGGGTCACGACCCAAAGATCTTGGGTTCATTGAGCGCGTTAGATTTAAAACGTACTTGGTCCTTTGTATTCAGCCGCAGACGGTGAGTTCGAAACTTGAGGAGGCCAGACATGAGGTAGAACTTTTAGTTTGATCGTTAACCTGATCATTTGTGACATATTCATTATTTCAATTTGCGCTATGTATTATAGTCACGTCATTTATTAACCTAAATTAACATAATTATAATTACATCATAATATCTTAGTTATTTGCTTTTATAGTGTGAAAAAAACATAAATTTGCTGTTAATTAAGATCTCGTACACTTTTGTTCAGGCTTATTTTGTACATAAAGACACAACGCAGTGATTCGTACGCGCGACACTTCATACGTTCTCTTCCCTATCGGTACTGCTCCTTTTTGTTTTGATAAAAAGATAGAACGTCATCTCTCATTTGTCGTTATTTTGTTGCCATGGCAACGGGGAATTAATTGTTGTAGTGACCTACCTAGTTCTTATACACATTACAAGGTCGATAGATGACGTTGTACAGTTGTAGTAAGTTTGACCTCCATAAACATTTAAGTCTGTTTATTAGGAACATCTTGAGTTATCTGAACTTTATCAAGGCTATACTAGGGAATACGATGGCAGGTTGTACACTGATATTTAACTCATTGAGCTGGAATGTGATTGTGTTATGTACTCTCATAAATATTAGAGGAGTCCTCCTGGCCTTTGCTGCCTCCTCTGAATATCCGCCGATGTTTGCTTTAAAGATATTGAAGGCGCCGTATCAAGGAGTACGAATTCGATCTTACTACGGGATTTATCAACCTGGGAATTGTTGGGGCACAACTGATAGACTTCATCAACCTGAGGATTGTTGGGGCACAACTGATAGACTTCATCAACCTGAGGATTGTTGGGGCACAACTGATAGACTTCATCAACCTGGTGATTGTTGGGGCACAACTGATAGACTTCATCAACCTAGTGATTGTTGGGGCACAACTGATAGACTTCATCAACCTGGTGATTGTTGGGGCACTACTGATAGACTTCATCAACCTGAGGATTGTTGGGGCACAACTGATAGACTTCATCAACCTGGTGATTGTTGGGGCACAACTGATAGACTTCATCAACCTGGTGATTGTTGGGGCACAACTGATAGACTTCATCAACCTGAGGATTGTTGGGGCACAACTGATAGACTTCATCAAACTGGTGATTGTTGGGGCACAACTGATAGACTTCATCAACCTAGTGATTGTTGGGGCACAACTGACAGACTTCATCAACCTGGGGATTGTTGGGGCACAACTGATAGACTTCATCAACCTAGTGATTGTTTGGGTACAACTGATAGACTTCATCAACCTGGTGATTGTTGGGGCACAACTGACAGACTTCATCAACCTGGTGATTGTTGGGGCACAACTGACAGACTTCATCAACCTGGGGATTGTTGGGGCACAACTGATAGACTTCATCAACCTGGGGATTGTTGGGGCACAACTGACAGACTTCATCAACCTGGGGATTGTTGGGGCACAACTGACAGACTTCATCAACCTGGTGATTGTTGGGGCACAACTGACAGACTTCATCAACCTGGGGATTTTTGGGGCACAACTGACAGACTTCATCAACCTGGGGATTGTTGGGGCACAACTGACAGACTTCATCAACCTGGTGATTGTTGGGGCACAACTGACAGACTTCATCAACCTGGGGATTTTTGGGGCACAACTGACAGACTTCATCAACCTGGGGATTGTTGGGGCACAACTGACAGACTTCATCAACCTGGGGATTGTTGGGGCACAAATGATAGACTTCATCAACCTGGGGATTGTTGGGGCACAACTGATAGACTTCATCAACCTGGGGATTGTTGGGGCACAAATGATAGACTTCATCAACCTGGGGATTGTTGGGGCACAACTGATAGACTTCATCAACCTGGGGATTGTTGGGGCACAACTGATAGACTTCATCAACCTGGGGATTGTTGGGGCACAAATGATAGACTTCATCAATATGGGGATTGTTCGGGCACAACTGATAGACTTCATCAACCTGGGGATTGTTGGGGCACAAATGATAGACTTCATCAACCTGGGGATTGTTGGGGCACAACTGACAGACTTCATCAACCTGGGGATTGTTGGGGCACAACTGACAGACTTCATCAACCTGGGCATTGTTGGGGCACAACTGACAGACTTCATCAACCTGGGGATTGTTGGGGCACAACTGATAGACTTCATCAACTGGGGATTGTTGGGGCACAACTGATAGACTTCATCAACCTGGGGATTGTTGGGGCACAACTGATAGACTTCATCAACCTGGGGATTGTTGGGGCACAACTGACAGACTTCATCAACCTGGTGATTGTTGGGGCACAACTGACAGACTTCATCAACCTGGTGATTGTTGGGGCACAACTGACAGACTTCATCAACCTGGGGATTGTTGGGGCACAACTGATAGACTTCATCAACCTGGGGATTGTTGGGGCGCAACTGATAGACTTCATCAACCTGGGGATTGTTGAGGCACAACTGATAGACTTCATCAACCTGGGGATTGTTGGGGCGCAACTGATAGACTTCATCAACCTCGGGATTGTTGGGGCACAACTGACAGACTTCATCAACCTGGGGATTGTTGGGGCACAAATGATAGACTTCATCAACCTGGGGATTGTTGGGGCACAACTGATAGACTTCATCAACCTGGGGATTTGTTGGGCACAAATGATAGACTTCATCAACCTGGGGATTGTTGGGGCACAACTGACAGACTTCATCAACCTGGGGATTGTTGGGGCACAACTGACAGACTTCATCAACCTGGGGATTGTTGGGGCACAACTGATAGACTTCATCAACCTGGGGATTGTTGGGGCACAAATGATAGACTTCATCAACCTGGGGATTGTTGGGGCACAACTGACAGACTTCATCAACCTGGGGATTGTTGGGGCACAACTGACAGACTTCATCAACCTGGGGATTGTTGGGGCACAAATGACAGACTTCATCAACCTGGGGATTTTTGGGGCACAACTGATAGACTTCATCAACCTGGGGATTGTTGGGGCACAACTGACAGACTTCATCAACCTGGGAATTGTTCTTGCACTATTGATAAACTTCATCAACCTGGGGATTGTTGGGGCACAACTGATAGACTTCATCAACCTGGGGATTGGTTGGGTACAACTGATAGACTTCATCAACCTGGGGATTGTTGGGGCACAAATGATAGACTTCATCAACCTGGGGATTGTTGGGGCACAACTGACAGACTTCATCAACCTGGGGATTGTTGGGGCACAACTGACAGACTTCATCAACCTGGGGATTGTTGGGGCACAAATGATAGACTTCATCAACCTGGGGATTTTGGGGCACAACTGATAGACTTCATCAACCTGGGGATTGTTGGGGCACAACTGACAGACTTCATCAACCTGTGGATTGTTCTTGCACTATTGATAAACTTCATCAACCTGGGGATTGTTGGGGCACAACTGATAGACTTCATCAACCTGGGGATTGGTTGGGTACAACTGATAGACTTCATCAACCTGGGGATTGTTGGGGCACAAATGATAGACTTCATCAACCTGGGGATTGTTGGGGCACAACTGACAGACTTCATCAACCTGGGGATTGTTGGGGCACAACTGACAGACTTCATCAACCTGGGGATTGTTGGGGCACAAATGATAGACTTCATCAACCTGGGGATTGTTGGGGCACAACTGACAGAATTCATCAACCTGGGGATTGTTGGGGCACAACTGACAGACTTCATCAACCTGGAGATTGTTGGGGCACAAATGATAGACTTCATCAACCTGGGGATTGTTGGGGCACAACTGACAGACTTCATCAACCTGGGGATTGTTGGGGCACAAATGATAGACTTCATCAACCTGGGGATTTTTGGGGCACAACTGATAGACTTCATCAACCTGGGGATTGTTGGGGCACAACTGACAGACTTCATCAACCTGGGAATTGTTCTTGCACTATTGATAAACTTCATCAACCTGGGGATTGTTGGGGCACAACTGATAGACTTCATCAACCTGGGGATTGGTTGGGTACAACTGATAGACTTCATCAACCTGGGGATTGTTGGGGCACAAATGATAGACTTCATCAACCTGGGGATTGTTGGGGCACAACTGACAGACTTCATCAACCTGGGGATTGTTGGGGCACAACTGACAGACTTCATCAACCTGGGGATTGTTGGGGCACAAATGATAGACTTCATCAACCTGGGGATTTTTGGGGCACAACTGATAGACTTCATCAACCTGGGGATTGTTGGGGCACAACTGACAGACTTCATCAACCTGTGGATTGTTCTTGCACTATTGATAAACTTCATCAACCTGGGGATTGTTGGGGCACAACTGATAGACTTCATCAACCTGGGGATTGGTTGGGTACAACTGATAGACTTCATCAACCTGGGGATTGTTGGGGCACAAATGATAGACTTCATCAACCTGGGGATTGTTGGGGCACAACTGACAGACTTCATCAACCTGGGGATTGTTGGGGCACAACTGACAGACTTCATCAACCTGGGGATTGTTGGGGCACAAATGATAGACTTCATCAACCTGGGGATTGTTGGGGCACAACTGACAGAATTCATCAACCTGGGGATTGTTGGGGCACAACTGACAGACTTCATCAACCTGGAGATTGTTGGGGCACAAATGATAGACTTCATCAACCTGGGGATTGTTGGGGCACAACTGACAGACTTCATCAACCTGGGGATTGTTGGGGCACAAATGATAGACTTCATCAACCTGGGGATTGTTGGGGCACAACTGATAGACTTTATCAATCTGGGGATTGTTGGGGCACAACTGATAGACTTCATCAACCTGGGGATTGTTGGGGCACAAATGATAGATTTCATCAACCTGGGGATTTTTGGGGCACAACTGACAGACTTCATCAACCTGGGGATTGTTGGGGCACAACTGACAGACATCATCAACCTGGGGATTGTTTGGGCACAACTGATAGACTTCATCAACCTGGGGATTGTTGGGGCACAACTGACAGACTTCATCAACCTGGGGATTGTTGGGGCACAAATGATAGACTTCATCAACCTGGGGATTGTTGGGGCACAACTGACAGACTTCATCAACCTGGGGATTGTTGGGACACAACTGACAGACTTCATCAACCTGGGGATTGTTGGGGCACAAATGATAGACTTCATCAATATGGGGATTGTTGGGGCACAACTGATAGACTTCATCAACCTGGGGATTGTTGGGGCACAAATGATAGACTTCATCAACCTGGGGATTGTTGGGGAACAAATGATAGACTTCATCAACCTGGGGATTGTTGGGGCACAATTGATAGACTTCATCAACCTGGGGATTGTTGGGGCACAACTGACAGACTTCATCAACCTGGGGATTGTTGGGGCACAAATGATAGACTTCATCAACCTGAGTATTGTTGGGACACAACTGATAGACTTCATCAACCTGGGGATTGTTGGGGCACAACTGACAGACTTCATCAACCTGGGGATTGTTGGGGCACAACTGATAGACTTCATCAACCTAGTGATTGCTTGGGTACAACTGATAGACTTCATCAACCTGGGGATTGTTGGGGCACAACTGACAGACTTCATGAACCTGGGGATTGTTGGGGCACAACTGATAGTTTTCATCAACCTGGGCATTGTTGGGGCACAACTGACATACTTCATCAACCTGGGGATTGTTGGGGCACAACTGACAGACTTTATCAATCTGGGGATTGTTGGGGCACAACTGACAGACTTCATCAACCTGGGGATTGTTGGGGCACAACTGACAGACTTTATCAATCTGGGGATTGTTGGGGCACAACTGACAGACTTCATCAACCTGGGGATTGTTGGGGCACAACTGATAGACTTCATCAACCTGGGGATTGTTGGGGCACAACTGATAGACTTCATCAAACTGGGGATTGTTGGGGCACAAATGATAGACTTCATCAACCTTGGGATTGTTGGGGCACAACTGATAGACTTCATCAACCTGGGGATTGTTGGGGCACAACTGACAGACTTCATCAACCTGGGGATTGTTGGGGCACAACTGATAGACTTCATCAACCTGGGGATTGTTGGGGCACAACTGATAGACTTCATCAAACTGGGGATTGTTGGGGCACAAATGATAGACTTCATCAACCTTGGGATTGTTGGGGCACAACTGATAGACTTCATCAACCTGGGGATTGTTGGGGCACAACTGACAGACTTCATCAACCTGGGGATTGTTGGGGCAAAACTGACAGACTTCATCAACCTGGGAATTGTTGGGGCACAAATGATAGACTTCATCAACCTGGGGATTTTTGGGGCACAACTGATAGACTTCATCAACCTGGGGATTGTTGGGGCACAACTGACAGACTTCATCAACCTGGGGATTGTTCTTGCACTATTGATAAACTTCATCAACCTGGGGATTGTTGGGGCACAACTGATAGACTTCATCAACCTGGGGATTGGTTGGGTACAACAGATAGACTTCATCAACCTGGGGTTTGTTGGGGCACAAATGATAGACTTCATCAACCTGGGGATTGTTGGGACACAACTGACAGACTTCATCAACCTGGGGATTGTTGGGGCACAACTGACAGACTTCATCAACCTGGGGATTGTTGGGGCACAACTGATAGACTTCATCAACCTGGGGATTGTTGGGGCACAACTGACAGACTTCATCAACCTGGGGATTGTTGGGGCACAAATGATAGACTTCATCAACCTGGGGATTGTTGGGGCACAACTGACAGACTTCAATAACCTGGAGATTGTTGGGGCACAAATGATAGACTTCATCAACCTGGGGATTGTTGGGGCACAACTGACAGACTTCATCAACCTGGGGATTGTTGGGGCACAAATGATAGACTTCATCAACCTGGGGTTTGTTGGGGCACAACTGATAGACTTTATCAATCTGGGGATTGTTGGGGCACAACTGATAGACTTCATCAACCTGGGGATTGTTGGGGCACAAATGATAGATTTCATCAACCTGGGGATTTTTGGGGCACAACTGACAGACTTCATCAACCTGGGGATTGTTGGGGCACAACTGACAGACATCATCAACCTGGGGATTGTTTGGGTACAACTGATAGACTTCATCAACCTGGGGATTGTTGGGGCACAACTGACAGACTTCATCAACCTGGGGATTGTTGGGGCACAAATGATAGACTTCATCAACCTGGGGATTGTTGGGGCACAACTGACAGACTTCATCAACCTGGGGATTGTTGGGACACAACTGACAGACTTCATCAACCTGGGGATTTTTGGGGCACAAATGATAGACTTCATCAACCTGGGGATTTTTGGGGCACAACTGATAGACTTCATCAACCTGGGGATTGTTGGGGCACAAATGATAGACTTCATCAACCTGGGGATTGTTGGGGAACAAATGATAGACTTCATCAACCTGGGGATTGTTGGGGCACAATTGATAGACTTCATCAACCTGGGGATTGTTGGGGCACAACTGACAGACTTCATCAACCTGGGGATTGTTGGGGCACAAATGATAGACTTCATGAACCTGAGGATTGTTGGGACACAACTGATAGACTTCATCAACCTGGGGATTGTTGGGGCACAACTGACAGACTTCATCAACCTGGGGATTGTTGGGGCACAACTGATAGACTTCATCAACCTAGTGATTGTTTGGGTACAACTGATAGACTTCATCAACCTGGGGATTGTTGGGGCACAACTGACAGACTTCATCAACCTGGGGATTGTTGGGGCACAACTGATAGACATCATCAACCTGGGCATTGTTGGGGCACAACTGACATACTTCATCAACCTGGGGATTGTTGGGGCACAACTGACAGATATTATCAATCTGGGGATTGTTGGGGCACAACTGACAGACTTCATCAACCTGGGGATTGTTGGGGCACAACTGATAGACTTCATCAACCTGGGGATTGTTGGGGCACAAATGATAGACTTCATCAACCTGGGGATTGTTGGGGCACAAATGATAGACTTCATCAAACTGGGATTGTTGGGGCACAAATGATAGACTTCATCAACCTGGGGATTGTTGGGGCACAACTGACAAACGTCATCAACCTGGGGATTGTTGGGGCACAACTGATAGACTTCATCAACCTGGGGATTGTTGGGGCACAAATGATAGACTTCATCAACCTGGGGATTGTTCTTGCACTATTGATAAACTTCATCAACCTGGGGATTGGTGGGGCACAGCTGACAGACTTCATCAACCTGGGGAATGTTGGGGCACTACTGATAGACTTCATCAACATGGGGATTGTTGGGGCACAACTGATAGACTTCATCAACCTGGGGATCGTTCTTGCACTATTGATAAACTTCATCAACCTGGGGATTGGTGGGGTCAAGTGACAGACTTCATCAACCTGGGGATTGTTGGGGCACAACTGATAGACTTCATCAGCCTGGGGATTGTTGGGGCACAACTGATAGACTTCATCAACCTGGGGATTGTTGGGGTACAACTGATAGACTTCATCAACCTGGGGATTGTTGGGGTACAACTGATAGACTTCATCAACCTGGGGATTGTTGGGGCACAACTGATAGACTTCATCAACCCGGGGTGTTGTTGGTACACAACTGATAGACTTCATCAACATGGGGATTGTTGGGTACAACTGATAGACTTCATCAACCTGGGGATTGTTGGGGCACAAATGATAGACTTCATCAACCTGGGGATTGTTGGGGCACAACTGATAGACTTCATCAACCTGGGGATTGTTCTTGCACTATTGATAAACTTCATCAACCTCTGATCTTTGGATCACTACTGATAGATTTGATCAACCCGGGGATCGTTCTGGCACTACTGACAGGCTTTATCAACCTTGATATCGTTGGAGCACTGCTGACATGCTTTATCAACCTGGGGATCGTTGGGGCACTACTGACAAGCTTTATCAACCTGGGTGTCGTTGGGTCACTACTAACAAGCTTTATCAACCTTGATATCGTTGGGGCACTGCTGACAAGATTTATCAACCTTAAAATCGTTGTGGCACAACTGACAAGCTTTATCAATCTGGGGATCGTTGGGGCACTACTAACAATCTTTATCAAACCTGGATATCGTTGGGGCACTACTGACAATCTTTATCAACCTTGATATCGTTGTGCCACTACTGACAATCTTTATGAACCTTGATATCGTTGTGGCACTACTGACAAGCTTTATCAACCTGGGGATAGTTGGGGCACTACTGACAAGCTTTATCAACCTGGATATCGTTGTGGCACTACTGACAATCTTTATCAACCTGGATATCGTTGTGGCACTACTGACAATCTTTATCAATCTGAGGATCGTTGGGGCACTACTGACAATCTTTATCAACCTGGATATCGTTGGGGCACTACTGACAATCTTTATCAACCTGGATATCGTTGGGGCACTACTGACAATCTTTATCAACCTTGATATCGTTGTGCCACTACTGACAATCTTTATGAACCTTGATATCGTTGTGCCACTACTGACAATCTTTACCAACCTGGATATCGTTGGTGCACTACTGACAATCTTTATCAACCTTGATATCGTTGTGCCACTACTGACAAGCTTTATCAACCTGGGAATCGTTGGGGCACTACTGAAAAGCTTTATCAACCTGGGGATCGTTGGGTCACTACTGACAAGCTTTATCAACCTGGGGATCGTTGGGGCACTACTGACAAGCTTTATCAACCTTTATATCGATGGGGCACTGCTGACATGATTTATCAACCTTGAAATCATTGGGGCACTACTGAAAAAGCTTTGTCAACCTGGGGATCGTTGGGGCACTACTGACAATCTTTATGAACCTTGATATCGTTGTGGCACTACTGACAAGCTTTATCAACCTTGATATCGTTGGGGCACTGCTGACAAGCTTTATCAACCTTGATATCGTTGGGGCACTGATGACGTGCTTTATGAACGCGGGGATCGTTGGGCAACTACAGACAAGCTTTATCAACCTGGGGATCGTTGGGGCACTACTGACAAGCTTTATCAACCTGGGGATCGTTGGGGCACTACTAACAATCTTTATGAACCTTGATATCGTTGGGGCACTACTGACAAGCTTTATCAACCTTGATATCGTTGGTGCACTGCTGACATGATTTATCAACCATGAAATCATTGGGGCACTACTGACAAGCTTTATCAACCTGGGGATCGTTGGGGCACTACTGACAAGCTTTATCAACCTTGATATCGTTGTGGCACTACTGACAAGCTTTGTCAACCTTGATATCGTTGGGGCACTACTGACAAGATTTATCAACCTTGATATCGTTGTGCCACTACTGACAATCTTTATCAACCTTGATATCGTTGGGGCAATGCTGACATGTTTTATCAACCTGGAGATCGTTGGGGCACCACTGACAAGCTTTATCAACCTGGGGATCGTTGGGGCACTACTGACAAGCTTTATCAACCTTGATATTGTTGGGGCACTGCTAACATGATTTATTAACCTTGAAATCATTGGGGCACTACTGACAAACTTTATCAACCTGGCGATCGTTTGGGCACTACTGACAATCTTTATCAACCTAGATATCGTTGGGGCACTGCTGTCAAGCTTTATCAACCTTGATATCGTTGGGGCACTGCTGACATGCTTTATCAACCTGGGGATCGTTGGGGCACTACTGACAAGCTTTATCAACCTGGGGATCGTTGGGGCACTACTGACAAGCTTTATCAACCTTGATATCGATGGGGCACTGCTGACATGATTTATCAACCTTGAAATCATTGGGGCACTACTGACAAGCTTTATCAACCTGGGGATCGTTGGGGCACTACTGACAAGCTTTATCAACATTGATATCGTTAGGGCACAGCTGACAAGCTTTATCAACCTGAATATCGTTGGGCACACTGCTGACGTGCTTTATCAACCCGGGATCGTTGGGGCACTACTGACAAGATTTATCAACCTTGATATCGTTGGGGCACTACTGACAAGCTTTATCAACCTGGGGATCGTTGGGGCACTACTGACAAGCTTTATCAACCTTGATATCGTTGTGCCACTACTGACAATCTTTATGAACCTTGATATCGTTGGGGCACTACTGACAATCTTTATCAACCTTGATATCGTTGTGGCACTACTGACAAGCTTTATCAACCTTGATATCGTTGGGGCACTACTGACAAGCTTTATCAACCTTGATATCGTTGTGGCACTACTGACAAGCTTTATCAACCTTGATATCGTTGTGGCACTACTGACAAGCTTTGTCAACCTTGATATCGTTGGGGCACTAATGACAAGATTTATCAACCTTGATATCGTTGTGGCACTACTGACAAGCTTTATGAACCTTGATATCGTTGGGGCACTACTGACAATCTTTATGAAACTTGATATCGTTGGGGCACTACTGACAAGCTTTATCAACCTTGATATCGTTGGGGCACTACTGACAAGCTTTATCAACCTTGATATCTTTGGGGCACTACTGACAAGCTTTGTCAACCTTGATATCTTTGGGGCACTACTGACAAGCTTTATCAACCTTGATATCGTTGTGGCACTACTGACAAGCTTTATCAACCTTGATATCGTTGTGGCACTACTGACAAGCTTTATCAACCTTGATATCGTTGGGGCACTACTGACAAGCTTTATCAACCTTGATATCGTTGTGGCACTACTGACAAGCTTTATCAACCTTGATATCGTTGGGGCACTACTGACAAGCTTTATCAACCTTGATATCGTTGGGGCACTACTGACAAGCTTTATCAACCTTGATATCGTTGGGGCACTACTGACAATCTTTATCAACCTTGATATCGTTGGGGCACTACTGACAAGCTTTATCACCCTTGATATCGTTGTGGCACTACTGACAAGCTTTGTCAACCTTGATATCGTTGTGGCACTACTGACAATCTTTATCAACCTTGATATCGTTGTGGCACTACTGACAATCTTTATCAACCTTGATATCGTTGTGGCACTACTGACAATCTTTATCAACCTTGATATCATTGTAGCGCTACTTACAGGTTTTATCAGTAGTGGGATCGTTTTGACACCTCTAGACATATTTCATCAACTTCTCCAATGATCTCTATCTTCAGTCATTCTTTGCTACACTTCGACGTCGAGGCTTGTCTATTATTTTATGTTATCTTCTTCTATATGCATATATCTGCCTCTCTTTCTCCCTCCTTTCACAGTTTTTTTTTTTTTTTTTTTGCAAAACAGTCTTTGTCAGGACAGGTAATTGACTGAGTATGCCAAATCTTTTCATTTTGCGTTTCCCCACTATTGTCAAAAATAATACGTACTGAAATCGTTTTTGCCTACCCAAAACCATTTTAACACTATACATTGTCTTCTGTGGCTCTGATGTAGACTCCATGCTTCAGAAACCTGTTTAAAATAGAAATAACATCTGCGTTATGATATGTGCCTGGACTACCATTCATTAAATATCTCTTTCATGACCGGTGAGCATAATTAAGATTAATAGCTTGTGGGTAGAACAGGTTGACGGCATTTAAGTAAGTTAATAGGCTGGTATTAAGTTAAAACGTTCTTGCTTCCAATTATATAAATAGAAATCGGCGTGATTTTTGGATTGATAAAGTGAGTGCCTAGTCCTTTAGGAAACTGACGACAAAGGTTGCCATCGATAGGTGCCAGTCATCTAATGACGGGGCAACGGGGCAATAGAATGTGGAAGCTTAAGCCAGAAAGAAGGAGTGTGTTAGAAAATAGAAGTAGGGACATTGGGAGAAAAGTAAATGATAGAGAACGGAACGAATGGAAATATGGGAGATGAAGAAATTATAGAGTGTCGAAAAAAGAGGGAATATTGGACAAAAGCAAATAGCATTATGCTAAATAGAGGAATATATGGGACACCAAGCTATTACTGAGTGATAAATAAATGTGAGTGTTTGATTAAATATTATAATCTCGGATAGAAAGGGCAAGAACAAATGATGGAGTGTTAAAAAGAGAGTAATGTGGGACAAGAACAAATGATGGAGTGTTAAGTAGAGAGGAATGTGGGACAAGAACATATGATGGAGTGTTAAATAGAGAGGAATGTGGGACAAGAACAAATGATGGAGTGTTAAATAGAGAGGAATGTTGGACAAGAACATATGATGGAGTGTTAAATAGAGAGGAATGTGGGACAAGAACATATCTTCTTTTACCTTTTAGTTCCCGGTGGAGCATAGGTCTTCAACAAACACTTTCCAAGTCGTTCTGTTTTTTGCCATTCTTTTAAGATCATTCCATGTCTTCCCCATCATCTTCATCTCTGCTTCTATCTGTCTTCTCCAAGAATTCCTTGGTCTTCCTCTTTGTCTTTTCCCCTGGGGATTCCAAAAAAGGGCCTGTTGTGTAATACTCTCAGTTGGCTTCCGTAGTGTGTGTCCTATCCATCGCCATCGTCTTCGCTGTATCTCTTTATCCACTGTTATTTGACTGATACAGTTCCATAATTCCACGTTAGTGACTTTGTCCTGCCATTTCCATCCCTTTATTCTGCGCAAGCATCTATTAATAAAAGTCTGTACTTTCGTGATTGTCAATTTTGTTATTCTCCATGTTTCACAGCCATATAATAGGACCGACTTAACATTTGAGTTGAAAATTTTTATTTTTGTATTTAGCCTAATTTCTTTGGATTTCCATATGTTTCCCAGTGCAATGAAAGCTCCTCTTGCTTTTGATATCCTTATTTTGGTATCATTTTCTGTTCCTCCCTCTTTATCTATATTACTGCCCAGATATATATAAGATTGTACGTCTAGTAGAGGTATTTCTCCTAGTTTTATATGGTTATTGCCAACTGCATTAATTCTCATAATGTTGGTCTTATCTCTATTAATCTTTAGTCCTAGCTGTTGTGATCTCTCATCTAATATACTCATTTTATCCTGCATCTGTTGATGGCTGTGTGATAGGAGAGTTATGTCATCAGCAAAGTCTAAATCATCAAGTTGTTTGGTCAGTGACCACTGGATCCCATTTCTGTTGTTTTGAGTTATTTTCATAATCCAATCTATGGCCAGTAGAAAGAGAAATGGAGACAGGAGGCAGCCTTGCCTTACTCTTGTTCTTATTTCAAATGCTTCTGTAAGCTGTCCTTCATGCACCACACTACATTTTGTTCCTTCATACATTGTTTTTATCAGGTTAATAAACTTTATGGGGATTCCGTAATGACTCAGCAACTTCCAAAGCATTCTTCTGTCTAAACTATCAAATGCCTTTTCGTAATCTATGAATCCAATATATAGTGGGGATTTTAGTTCTAAACTTTGTTCAACTATTATAGGTAGGGTAGTTATTTGATCAGCACATGATCTGTTCTTCCTAAAACCTGCTTGTTCATCTCTCAAGTGTTTCTCTATAGCCTCTTTTAGTCTCTCCAGAATGATTTTGCCTAATATTTTTCCTGGCACTGATAGTAGCATAATTCCCCTATAATTTGTGCACTCCTGTAAACTTCCTTTCTTTGATAGTTTGATCATATAACCTTCTCTCCAGTCTTTAGGTATTTCTTCCCTCTCCCAAATTTTATCCAATAGATCCTGTAACATCTTGGTAGAGGTGTTAATATCTGCTTTGATGGCTTCCGAAGGAATTTCATCTGGTCCTGTGGCTTTACCAACTTTTAATAGTTTGATGGCTTTCATTATTTCTTCTTTGCTTGGTTTTCCATAGTTAACGTGTAACTCTTCTTCTGCTGGTAGTATATCTGGAGGATTATTTGAGCCGGGTCTGTTCAAAAGTTCTTCAAAGTGTTCTTTCCATCTCTCCATTTGTTCCCTTATATTACTAAGCAGATTTCCTTTCTTGTCTTTGATAAAGGCGTTGATCTGTTTGTATTTTCCACTTAATTTCTTTGTGCTGTTGTACAGTTCTTTCATATTCCCTTTATTTGCTGCTTCTTCTGCCTCTTTAGCTAGTTCATCTATATATTTCCTCTTATCCCTTTTAATGCATCTTCTCACTTCTTTGTTCACCTCTGTGTAAGCTTCATGTGTCTTGGCTTTATTACTTCTTGTTTTGCTTTTATTTATGTCTGCTTTCTTGTTCTTTCTTTCTTTAATTTTAGCCAGGGTCTCTTCTGTCATCCATGCCTTATTCTGGCGTTCTCTTTTCCCCAGTGTTTCTTCGCATGTCTCTTTCCATATATTTTTTACCTGTTTCCAATGATCTTCTATATTTATTGTATTTTCTAGTTGTTGGAGGACTTGGTATTTGTTTGATATTGTGACTGCGAATTTATCTTTAATTCCTTGTTCTTTAAGAAACCCTACGTTGAAATACTTTCTACCCTTATTCGTTGTATTATACCTTTTTAATTTAATTTTAAGTTTGGCTAACAGAAGATGATGATCAGAAGCTATATCTGCCCCTCTATATACTTTTACATCCTGTAAGGATGACTTAAACTTATTATTAATACATATGTGATCAATTTGATTTTCCGTTCTATGATCTGGTGACACCCATGTAGCTTTGTGTATTCTTTTATGTTGGAATATTGTTCCTCATAGGCTCATTTGATTAAGGGCGCAGAAATTCACAAATATCTCTCCATTCTCGTTTATATCTCCAAGTCCATGTTTTCCCATAATCTCTTCGAAGCCTCTGTTGTCTGATCCTACCTTAGAATTTAGGTCTCATATCAAGATTATAATATCCTTGGCTCGTCTTGCATCCATCTGCCATTGTAGCTGTTTATAAAAATCATCTTTAACTGAGTCATCTCTATCGTTGGTTGGTGCATAGCATTGTATAATGTGTAATTTTATTTTGTTTTTTGTTGTTCTAAATCTTGCTCTCAACAGTCAAGAACAAATGATGGAGTGTTAAAAAGAGAGTAATGTGGGACAGGAACAAATGATGGAGTGTTAAATAGAGAGCAATGTGGGACAAGAACATATGATGGATTGTTAAATAGAGAGGAATGTGGGACAAGAACAAATAATGGAGTGTTAAATAGAGAGGAATGTTGGACAAGAACATATGATGGAGTGTTAAATAGAGAGGAATGTGGGACAAGAACATATGTTGGAGTATTATAGAAAGGAATGTGGGACACGAACAAATGATGGAGTGTTAAATAGAGAGGAATGTGGGACAAGAACAAATGATGGGGTGTTAAATAGAGAGGAATGTGGGACAAGAACAAATGATGGAGTGTTAAATAGAGAGGAATGTGGGACAAGAACAAATGATGGAGTGTTAAATAGAGAGGAATGTTGGACAAGAACAAATGATGGAGTGTTAAATAGAGAAGAATGTGGGACAAGAACATATGATGGAGTGTTAAATAGAGAGGAATGTGGGACAAGAACAAATGATGGAGTGTTAAATAGAGAGGAATGTGGGACAAGAACAAATGATGGAGTGTTAAATAGAGAGGAATGTGGGGCAAGAACAAATGATGGAGTGTTAAATAGAGAGGAATGTGGGACAAGAACAAATGATGGAGTGTTAAATAGAGAGGAATGTGGGGCAAGAACAAATGATGGAGTGTTAAATAGAGAGGAATGTGGGACAAGAACATATGATGGAGTGTTAAGTAGAGAGGAATGTGGGACAACAACATATGATGGAGTGTTAAATAGAGAGGAATGTGGGACAAGAACAAATGATGGAGTGTTAAATAGAGAGGAATATGGGACAAGAATATATGATGGAGTGTTAAATAGAGAGGAATGTGGGACAAGAACATATGATGGAGTGTTAAATAGAGAGGAATGTGGGACAAGAACATATGATGGAGTGTTAAATAGAGAGGAATGTGGGACAAGAACAAATGATGGAGTGTTAAATAGAGAGGAATGTGGGACAAGAACATATGATGGAGTGTTAAATAGAGAGGAATGTGGGACAAGAACATATGATGGAGTGTTAAATAGAGAGGAATGTTGGACAAGAACAAATGATGGAGTGTTAAATAGAGAGGAATGTGGGACAAGAACATATGATGGAGTGTTAAATAGAGAGGAATGTGGGACAAGAACATATGATGGAGTGTTAAATAGAGAGGAATGTGGGACAAGAACAAATGATGGAGTGTTAAATAGAGAGGAATGTGGGACAAGAACATATGATGGAGTGTTAAATAGAGAGGAATGTGGGACAAGAACATATGATGGAGTGTTAAATAGAGAGGAATTTATCTGAAAAATATAACAGTTTTTAAAAAAATTAAGAAATTTTTGCCTTGAAGAATTGATGAGGTACCAAACTGGAGTCGATCTGATGCACGAACAAATGACATAGTAAAAAATACAGATGAATGTATGACAAAAATATAGATGAATGTATGACAAAAATATAGATGAATGTATGACAAAAATATAGATGAATGTATGACAAAAATATAGATGAATTTATGACAAAAATATAGATGAATGTATGACAAAAATACAGATGAATGTATGACAAAAATATAGATGAATGTATGACAAAAATATAGATGAATGTATGACAAAAATATAGATAAATGTATGACAAAAATATAGATGAATGTATGACAAAAATATAGATGAATGTATGACAAAAATATAGATGAATGTATGACAAAAATATAGATGAATGTATGACAAAAATATAGATGAATGTATGACAAAAATATAGATGAATGCATGACAAAAATATAGATGAATGTATGACAAAAATATAGATGAATGTATGACAAAAATATAGATGAATGTATTACAAAAATATAGATGAATGCATGACAAAAATATAGATGAATGTATGATAAAAATATAGATGAATGTATGACAAAAATATATACAAATTTCTAAGCAAGAATATGAAGGATATTCTTGTCGTACTTTAACAGTGATAAAAGAATATAAGTAAACCTATAGCAAAAATATAGTGGAATGTATCACACAAGAAAATAGAGGAATGAGTGACAAAAATATCAAGGAATGTATGACAAAAAATAGAGGAATGTTTGACAGATATATAGAAATGTACGACAAAAATATAAAGGAATATATAACAAAAATTTACAGGAATGTACGACAAAAATATAAAGGAATATATAACAAAAATATACAGGGATGTATGATAAAAGTATAGAGGAATTTATGACAAAAATATACAGGAAGGTATGATAAAAATATAGAGGAATATATAACAAGAATATACAGGGATGTATGATAAAAATATAGAGGAATTTATGACAAAAATATACAGGAATGTATGATAAAAATATAAAGGATTATATAACAAGAATATACAGGAATGTATGATAAAAATATAGAGGAATTTACGACAAAAATATACAGGAATGTATGATAAAAATATAGAGGAATTTATGACAAAAATATAGAGTAATATATAACAATAATATACAGGAATGTATGATAAAAATATAGAGGAATATATAACAAGAATATACAGGAAGGTATGATAAAAATATAGAGGAATTTATGACAAAAATATAGATGAATGTATTACAAAAATATAGATGAATGCATGACAAAAATATAGATGAATGTATGATAAAAATATAGATGAATGTATGACAAAAATATATACAAATTTCTAAGCAAGAATATGAAGGATATTCTTGTCGTACTTTAACAGTGATAAAAGAATATAAGTAAACCTATAGCAAAAATATAGTGGAATGTATCACACAAGAAAATAGAGGAATGAGTGACAAAAATATCAAGGAATGTATGACAAAAAATAGAGGAATGTTTGACAGATATATAGAAATGTACGACAAAAATATAAAGGAATATATAACAAAAATTTACAGGAATGTACGACAAAAATATAAAGGAATATATAACAAAAATATACAGGGATGTATGATAAAAGTATAGAGGAATTTATGACAAAAATATACAGGAAGGTATGATAAAAATATAGAGGAATATATAACAAGAATATACAGGGATGTATGATAAAAATATAGAGGAATTTATGACAAAAATATACAGGAATGTATGATAAAAATATAAAGGATTATATAACAAGAATATACAGGAATGTATGATAAAAATATAGAGGAATTTACGACAAAAATATACAGGAATGTATGATAAAAATATAGAGGAATTTATGACAAAAATATAGAGTAATATATAACAATAATATACAGGAATGTATGATAAAAATATAGAGGAATATATAACAAGAATATACAGGAAGGTATGATAAAAATATAGAGGAATTTATGACAAAAATATATGAGAAACTAAGTCAAAGAGAAGGGAGTAATATTAACTTCGCCCAATATAAGCGATTATTACTGCCGGAACCTTTTGCGAACGCATATTTCTTTACTTCTTGAAAGTGACATAATACCTACGTCCTTGCCGAAAGTGCTGTAATGTCAACTCAGAGAGCAAATATCTTTCTAAATCTATCATACAGAACAAAAAGGGAGCACTTAGAGGAACCTTTAAACCTCGCTATTCCCTCGTTGTTTTCCAATTTAGTGCAGTGAATGAATTTTCCTGACGGCGAGTTTGGGGTTTAGGTGCAATGTCTGTTCCCGCATCCCACGCCTCAACAAGTACAAACCTCGAGGAATGTACGAGGCGTGATTGAGCTGAAGACGACATCTCTCGTACATCATTCTGTCAGCAATTTTATTTTTTAATGTATTATTTTAAACTGTCTCTCTCTCTCTCTCTCTCTCTCTCTCTCTCTCTCTCTCTCTCTCTCTTTCCCTTTCTCTTTCATTCTTATCACAGTCTTCATCTACTTTCCCTCATATTTTCTCTCCTTATATTTCCGTCATATATTCTTCAATGTCATATAAAGCCAATCTTAACATATGGATGTGAATCATGGACAATAGGACAACAGACAATAAAATCACTGGAGGCTGTAGAAATGTGGTTTTACAGAAAAATGTTGAGAATACCATCGACAGCTAAGAAGAGTAATGAAAACGTTCTTAAAGAGGCTAAAGCAAAATGAGAGATAATTTCCAATATTAGGAAGAAACAATCATCATTTTTTGGCCATGTAATGAGAAGGGAACAGCTGGAATGTATTGTGACAACTGAGAAAATTGAGGGACGAAGAGATAGAGGGAAGTAAACGTAAAAGATACCAGACAGTTTAAGAGAATGGCTTGGCAGAAGGTCAACAACTGAAATGGTAAATAACTGTCGAGATCGAAAGTTGTGGAGAGACATGATCAACTACGCCAGCAGGCCCGATACTTGATGATGATGACTTCTCTCATAACCTCTCACTATTTCTAATTCCTTCCAAAATCACCTTATTGCCTACACACGTTCATTCATTCCCGGTAGATAATGAGTACAGAGAGTAGATAATGAGTACAGAGAGTAGATAGTGAGTACAGAGAGTAGATAATGAGTACAGAGAGTAGATAGTGAGTACAGAGAGTAGATAATGAGTACAGAGAGTAGATAATGAGTACAGAGAGTAGATAGTGAGTACAGAGAGTAGATAATGAGTACAGAGAGTAGATAATGAGTACAGAGAGTAGATAATGAGTACAGAGAGTAGATAGTGAGTACAGAGAGTAGATAATGAGTACAGAGAGTAGATAATGAGTACAGAGAGTAGATAATGAGTACAGAGAGTAGATAGTTAGTACAGAGAGTAGATAATGAGTACAGAGAGTAGATAATGAGTACAGAGAGTAGATAGTGAGTACAGACAGTAGATAAAGAGTACAGGGAGTAGATAGTCAGTATAAAGGGCAGATAGTGAGTACAGACAGGAGACAGTGAGTACAGATAGTAGATAGTGAGTACAAAGAGGAGATTGAGCACAGACAGTAGACAGAGAGTACAGACAGTAGATAGTGAATACAAACAGTAGATAGTGAGTACAAACAGTAGATACTGAGCACAGACAGTAGATAGTGAGTACAATCATTAGATACTGAGCACAGACAGTAGATAGTGAGTACAATCATTAGATACTGAGCACAGACAGTAGATAGTGAGTACAATCAGTAGATACTGAGCACATACAGTAGATAGTGAGTACAAACAGTAGATAGTGAGTACAGACAGTAGATAGCGAGCACACACAGTAGATACTGAGCACAGACAGTAGATAGTGAGTACAGACAGTAGATTGTGAGTACAGACAGTAGATAGTGAGTACAAACAGTAGATACTGAGCACAGACAGTAGATAGTGAGTACAAACAGTAGATACTGAGCACAGACAGTAGATAGCGAGCACACACAGTAGATACTGAGCACAGACAGTAGATAGTGAGTACAGACAGTAGATTGTGAGTACAGACAGTAGATAGTGAGTACAGACAGTAGATAGTGAGTACAAACAGTAGATAGTGAGTACAGACAGTAGATAGTGAGTACAGACAGTAGATTGTGAGTACAGACAGTAGATTGTGAGTACAGACAGTAGATAGTGAGTACATAGTGGGTAGATATGTGTATGAGTGCGTGATATGATTGAGTAAGTGGGTGGATAAGTGAGTGAGTGAGTAAGTGAGTGAGTGAGTAAGTAGAGGAGTGGGTGATTGAGTGCCTGAATGAGTGGTAATGTGAGTGAGTGAGTGAGTGAGTGAGTGAGTGAGTGAGTGAGTGAGTGAGTGAGTAAGTAGAGGAGTGGGTGATTGAGTGCCTGAATAAGTGGTAATGTGAGTGAGTGAGTAAGTAGAGGAGTGGGTGATTGAGTGCCTGAATAAGTGGTAATGTGAGTGAGTGAGTGAGTGAGTGAGTGAGTGAGTGAGTGAGTGAGTGAGTGAGTGAGTGAGTGAGTGAGTGAGTGAGAAGGTAAAGGTAAAATGCGAAACTTGAACCGGCGTCTTAGCACGCGAGTTTCCACCCATATGTGCTCGGCCGCCTATCCAGACATATTCGGAGATTTATGTATAGTGTCGCCTCAAGCATAGAAACTCACGATGCGAGGCGACATTCCTCACCTTCCCAGAGTAATACCCTGATACCCATTTCTGCTAACGGCTGGGTCGACCGTGGGGGTATTTTTTTTTTCCAACCACGAGTAAAATTCACACTGCTCCCAGCGGGAATCGAACACGGGTTGTCCGAACGTCGGTAGTCCAGTCGGGTGGTTTTCCCAACTAGGCTACCGAGGCCCCCAGAGTGAGAAGACTTGGAGTAAACAAGTAATAAAGAGGTTAATGTGGAAAAGAAGCCGCGATAGCTCAGTGGTTAGTGAACTGGACTACAAAGGACATGGGGTAGGGTTCGATCCCAACCGACGGCTTCCGGGTTCACCCAGCCTTAAATGGGTACCGGATTTTTTTTCTGGGAAAGTAAAGCAGCACGGGCGTAATACCGACCACATTACCCTAAAAATTATGTGCTGAAGTTCTCTAAAATATAGGGTCACTAACACCATATTTCCCTGTACGCCACTTGGCGTGACGCGGGTAAAAAGAAAAGAAAAAATGTGGAAAAGAGTAAAAAAGTTTCGAGAAACTATTGTAGGATGGAGGAATACGGCTAGTGTCCGAAAGTCAGCACGAAATGATTGCATGGTTAAGTAGCGAATGATTAGTGATTACATGCATTTTTATAGAAAATAAGTGAGTCGAGAGTAAATGTAGTAAGAGAAATGGACGAAGTGATAAGAGAAGGAATAATTGAAACGAGAAGAAGGGAGCGTGCCAAATTAGTGTATGGGTGAAAGGATGATTCTGAGATTGAATAAGAAATCTACCAACTTCTTCTTTCCTTCCTCGTTTGCCTTTCAGCTTTGAGGGGAGATATAATTTGCGGTCTTTTAATCTTCTCTTCGCCTCTGCTGCTGTTTCCTAGTGCTTCTAATATTCCGTCAATCTATCTTTTTCGTGGTCGGCTTTTGGGTCTGGTGTTCTCGCAACGTTTATTGAAGGCTTGTTTTGTTGTGATCTTTCTGCTTTGTCACGTGGCCAAACAATTTTATCTGTTGTTTCTTTATATATTCTATGGCGAGTGTTATTCCTATATTTTTTTTCTCTCAGTTCTTCATTTCTGATGTTATCTCTCAGACTCTTTCCTGTCATTTGTCTAACAGATTTAATCTCAGTAGATGTTATTTTTCCTTATTGTTCTTGCATCTAAGATCCAGGACCGGCTTATGGTAGCACAACGTTGGGATGAAGATTATATTTTAGAGTGCTCGTTGTACCCCTAGAGTTATTGTGGTCTATCTCAATTTGTCTGTGATTTCTCTGAACATAAAACGATTATCCCCTACCGATCTGCTGAGTGAGTTGTAAATCAAAGGCTTCATTTTAAAGTACATGTTGGAGGGTAGCCCAGAGATGTTTCCCGACGCGCTAGATCACTAGGTATCACATGTGATCTTTTACTGTCTAATTATACATGTTTACATGGTTACACTTTTCACGTACTTATGTTATCCTCATCCTTGAATAGAGCGCTTTGCATAACTTTAAAATTTATATATCCGAGAGAAACACTTTTTCGCACGCTTATCAATTGTATCAGGGAGCCGCGATAGCTCAGTGGTTAGTGAACTGGACAACAAAGGACAAGAGGTAAGGTTCGATCCCAACCGACGACATCCGGCTCACCAAGCCTTTAATGGGTACCGGATTTTTTTCTGGGAAAGTAAAGCGGCACGGGCGTAATACCGACCTTATTACCCCAAAAATCATGCGCTGAAGGTCTGGAAAATGTATGGTCACTAACACCATATTCTCTATACGCTACTTGGCGTGACGTGGGTACTTTACTTTTTATTTTTACTATCAAATGTACCAAAATAGTTTACAAATTGTGATACTGACCTGTTTCATGTAAATAAAGTGATATGATACCGTGAAGTTAATGCTTTGTTCACATACAACATAACATTCTTTACCTTTTTATTCTCTCTCTCTCTCTCTCTCTCTGTCCCTGTGTGTGTGTGTATTCAATTTGCTATGGTAATGTGTTTATATACATTCCCATATGTGTTACCGGATAGATATAACTCGTAAGTGAGAGTATTGCTGTTGGTTTGTTTGTTTCCGCTCATCATCATCGAGTGCCGTCCCCGCATCGAAAGTTGGCTACCATGGAGCGCCATTCCACTCTGTCTCTTGCTTTGATGGTGCAGATTGTCATAGGTTGACTCGTCCACTAAAACAATTGTTAGAATTTCTCTCCATGGCTTTCTTTGGAATGTTACGTAATGAGGCTCCAATCCCTTTCACGGTGGTCTGCCATATTCGTCTTTTCAGCTCGCCAGCTTCATATCTTTCAACGAAGTTCCGAATGACTACATTTTGCGTGAATATCTCTTTTACCTATTTTATTCACATCGACAGCCGTATGCTCAGGTGTCCCCGCCATATAGGCAGATATTCTCCGACTCCAGAGGTACTACCATTCCTTTATCTTCGTGAGTTTTAACGTTTAGAGTAGAATTTTTGTTTTCTTATTAACTGTGCCCGGGTTGCGGCCATTTTTAGCCTACTCTTTTCGATTTTCAACTACCTGGTGTTCTTTAACGTGTGCAGGGTGCACACGGGACCTCCTGTATTTCGCCGTTTTTAAAGAGGACTAGACTTTATAGCTCACTGCTCAGAGACCAGAGGAGAGTCAAACCACGGATTCGATTTAAACAAATTTTATTTTTAATTACCACAGCCTGTGGCGGAAATCGAACCTTGAACATTCTTGTCCAGAGGCCAACGACTTACCTCTAGACCACCCAAGCCCTAATGAGAGGATTAAAAGTCATTAAAATTCCCCAGAAAAAGTCCCAGATTTCATGGAAATTAGGAAATTAAAATAAGAAATCTTGGAGGAGGAACAAAAATAGGGCCCGTCAATTGACATTTTAGTGGTTCTGGTTTTTAAATCCAAAATGAGAGGACAAGGAGAGGGGTGGCTTTGGGCGAGGGGTTTGACGTGTGAAGCAAGTGCGAAATATATAGAAAAAGCAAGAGAGAGAGAGAAAGAGAGAGAGATAGAGTTTAATCGAAAAACTGTTTCTCAGACTGGGACGCGAGAGAATCAATATTTGTTCGTTTTCCCTGATTCTAGGGCGACTGATTGTATTTGACCTTGAGGTGTCTGTGACCAACATGAGCAGGGTGAAGGTCGTGAACTTTAGTAGGAAAATTCCTGTGACAGATTTAAATTTGAAAAATGTGTTTTAAAAAATGATTGTGTTTTATGTACTGATTCCTGTCTTGAGCTCTTTTTCAATATTTGGCGTTATACTTGTATATTCCTTCAACATGATAGTGATATTGCCTGCATCTTTTAATCTTCGAAATTATCTATAAAAGCAATGTCAAAGGGAGAAAACTCCCCAGAACTTGACCATCAAAATTTACTTCTTTCTTCTTCGCAAGGCCTCGCCCGACGATTACCTCCCTATCACTCTTTTTTTTCCTCTTTCGTCGGTCCGTCTTTTAAAAGGCGTTAAGTGGGCGTCCAAATTGCGTGGTTACGCTTGCTCAACCTATGTTACTTTCAGCGTAATTGGTAAACAGAGTATTCTGTTCAGTTCTTAGTAGTAAAAAAAAAAGTAAAGTACCCCCCCCCCCCCCCCGTCACGCCAAGTGGCGTATAGGGAAATATGGTGTTAGTGACCCTATATTTTACAGACCTTCAGCACATGATTTTTAGGGTAATGTGGTCGGTATTACGCCCGTGCTGCTTTACTTTCCCAGAAAAAAATCTGGTACCCATTTAAGGCTGGGTGAACCCGAAAGCCGTCGGTTGGGATCGAACCCTACCTCTTGTCCTTTGTAGTCCAGTTCAATAACCACTGAACTATCGCGGCTCCCTAGTTCTTAGTAGTGCATTTCCTGAATAGTTCTCAGCATAGTGTCATATAACTCTTTCAGTACGGAAGATTTTTATCAATCCAGCGGTAGAGATTTCAGAAACAAAATTCTTCACGGTTTTAAATATCAATCTATATGTTTATATTTATCTAACACTTAACGTATATATGAATTTGCATATAACTAAACAAGGAATTATATTTCACTAATATCAAGATGGTACAAGACAAGTAAAATGAATATAGTTTGGTGACAGTTTACACTAATCAAATTGAGAGTGACGCACTGTGCGGCTAAAAGTGTATGACCGAAATCGGCATGATGCATGGTGGTGTCGAAACGTACGGAAAGAGTTAGTAATCTATCATCTTCTAAGTTAGTCTGTGTTAGTCACCTCTAGTGACTCGGGCAGATGGTGCTCGTAAACCTGGGAGGGCCTACCATCTAAGGGCAGAATCCCCCTACAGAAAAGACAATCTGCTGCCTTGCAGGAAGATTGGGGACAATCAAAGGCTAGGGAAAGCAAACCCGAATAAAATGCTGGCTGAAATCGGATGCACAGGGCCACTGGCGCAGAACACAGTGCAACGTATTAACGGGTGTTCAGTCAGAGTGGATCTGACAGACTCTGATTGTGATGTTCTGTCTGTGGGGGCGATCAACACACTTAGCCTGACAGCTGACTTCATATGAGAGTCTGGAATCCTTACTCTGATTGAGTCCTGAACGCAGAGAGAGAGAGTTTGTTGGTCGTCGCAAGATGTAATATTTACGTCTCTTTTCACAGCACATCAAACTTCAGCATGGTTTTGTTGTCGGTACTAGTTCTGTCTTTTCACAGCACATCAAACTTCAGCATGGTTTTGTTGTCGGTACTAGTTCTGTCTTTCCACAGCACATCAAACTTCAGCATGGTTTTGTTGTCGGTACTAGTTCTGCCTTTCCACTCAATCCTTTTCACGTGTAAACAAGTTAGTCTTTCATCAGTCATCGATAAATATGGGGTGGGATCTTGCTCTACTATAGGTAGTTGTTTAGATAACTGTGAATCACTGGCCACTTTCGGTGGTTGGGTGGTCTGGAGGTAAAAAATCGGCTTCTGGACTTGAAGATCTCAGGTTGAAATCCCACGACAGGCTGAGGACGTTTTCTAAAATCTAATCCGTGGTTACTAAGTGACTACCTTCCTTGGTCTGTGGGTAGTGAGATTCGTTGTCCAGTCCTCTCTGTGTAGTGAGATTAGTTGTCTAGTCGTCTCTGTGTAGTGAGATTAGTTGTCTAGTCGTCTCTGTGTAGTGAGAGTCGTTTCTCAGTGCTCTCTGTGTAGTGAGAGTCGTTTCTCAGTGCTCTCTGTGTAGTGAGAGTCGTTGTCCAGTCCTCTCTGTGTAGTGAGATTAGTTGTCTAGTGCTCTCTGTGTAGTGAGAGTCGTTGTCCAGTCCTCTCTGTGTAGTGAGATTCGTTGTTCAGTCCTCTCTCTGTGTAGTGAGATTTGTTGTCCAGTCCTCTCTGTGTAGTGAGATTCGTTGTCTAGTCGTCTCTGTGTTGTGAGATTCGTTGTTCAGTCCTCTCTCTGTGTAGTGAGATTCGTTGTCTAGTTGTCTCTGTGTAGTGAGAGTCGTTAACTAGCCCTCTCTGTGTAGAAAGATTCGTTGTCTAGTCATCTCTGTGTAGTGAGATTCGTTGTCCAGTCCTCTTTGTGTAGTGAGATTCGTTGTCTTGTCGTCTCTATGTAGTGAGATTCGTTGCCCAGTCCTCTTTGTGTAGTGAGATTCGTTGACTAGTCGTCTCTGTGTAGTGAGATTCGTTGTCTAGTCCTCTCTGTGTAGTGAGATTCGTTGTCTAGTCCTCTTGCAAAAAAAAATAATAATAAATAAATAAAAACGGGAAGTCCCGCGAACCTTCAGCACAAAAAAACACTGACAATAGTGTATAATAGTCGATAATAGTCAAAGAAGACAGTTATTCAAATGTTATGACCACGAGTAGCATGACGATGGAGGTGATGCCGGTGACCAGGACATTCATCTGGTTAGAGCCACAAGACTGCACCCACGCCTGTATACTAAGTAATTCGATGAACATGATAAGGAAAGGTGTAGGTGGGCTGTGTACACATGCAATAGGTAAATTTGTTGCGGAAGTCAAAAACAGGTAAGGTCACCTTTGTCTACGTCTCTGGACATGGGGAAGCACGGGGAAATGAAAGAGCGGACACGTTGGCTAGCTGCGCTGTCGTTGAAGACGGTCAACCAATGGATCGGGCGGCCGTCATCAATGCCCTCTAAGATGTGGTAAGAGCATAGGACTTCGACAACCATGAGTCCACGTCACTCCTTCGGATGAAAGAGATGGGAGTAAAGACGAGCACAGCCAGAAACGAGAAACTTAGTTGGCGTGTAAGAAGACTTATCAACCAACACAGAACTGGAGTCGTCAGTCGCTGGACACTGCGAGACTTGCTGTGGAGGGGATCTGAGCACATATGGACATGTTCGGAGAGCAATGATGATGACCCGCAAATAACTCAATATCTGTGGTCGACCTGTCAGCTTTAAACCCATATTGAGCCTCAAGAAAGGTACGATTTGACAGTTTATAAAAGCATTTTAGAACAAATCTTGCAAAAGTATTCCAAACTATACAAATGAAGGAGACACCTCTGCAGTTGTTGTAATCTCCCGCAAATAACTCAATAAAATTCAGAAATAAATAACAAGAGATGACAATTTGTGTAGAGCCATAATCATATACATAAAAGGTGCAGAACTAGGTGATGGTAACTTGTGTTTTGCTGAAGACTTCCGTCGTGACTCCACTTTTCTTTATTAAAATGTGGGAAGACAACCTAGAAAGTGCAAGGGTATAATCAGCTTGGGATGTAGATAATAGGCAGAATTGTCATTTTACAGAATAACGTTGAGAATACCATAGACAGCCAGAATAGTGAAAACGTTCTGAAAGAGGCCAGAAGAAAAAGAGAGTTAATTTCCAATATTAGGAAGAAACAATCATCTTTTTTTAGGCCATGTAATGAGAAGAGAACAGCTGGGATATATTGTGTGAACTGAGAAAATTGAGGGACAAAGAGATAGAGGAAAGCAGAGAGAAATTATACCAGACACCTTAATAGAATGAGCCGCGGTAGCTAAGTGGTTAGTGAACTGGACTACAAAGGACAAGAGGTAGGGTTCGATCCCAACCGACAGCTTCCGGGTTCACCCAGCCTAAATGGGTACCGGAATTTTTCTGGGAAAGTAAGGCGGCATGAGCATAATACCGACCACAATGCCCCAAAAATCATGTGTCGAAGGTCTATACAATGTATGGTCACTAACACCATATTCCCTATACGCCATTTGGCGTGACGGGGGTACTTTACTTTTTTTTTTTTTAACCTTAATAGAATGGGTTTGTAGAAGGTCAACAACAGATACAATAATAAATAACTGGCAAGATTGATAGTTGTGGAGAGACATGACCACCTACGCCAGCAGGCACGGTACCTGATGATGATGAACTTAGTAAGTCAAGTACACATTCTTATTCTCAGCTGCCTGGCTGGGAGTTTATTCGAGTATTAAAACAAACTATTTGCTATATCTTTTAGTTACCATGGTTACCTCTATACCCCAGGCGCTTCCAAATGATGAGCAACGGAATTATATCACAAAATGCATCTCTAGTAACATGAGTACATTTGTTTCTACATCTAAAAAAAAAAAATTGGTCACAGCTGAATATAATCATAGAAAAAATTGTCGCGGCATAAAATAATCATAGAAAAAATTGTCGCGGCATAAAATAATCATAGAAAAAATTGTCGCTGCAGAAAATAATCATGGTAAAGTTTTATGATTATTCAACGCGTTTGTACTGAGCGGGTACATCAATAATCATTTTAAAAAGAGGAGAAAAGAATATCGCAAAGCTAGAAATTAGAGGCATAGAAAAATTGAAAGATTCTGGCGGACATTTGTCCATTCAAGATAAATGTCGAAAAGGCCGACGACATTTCCTCATAACCCTCGGTCATATGCTTGATGTGTTACTGTTCTATCCCTTGACATTTTCCCGTGCCGCGCCGTTGAAGAACAGGCATTGTTTCACTATATCTGCCTGTGTCTCTCTTGCCTTATATTTTCCTTGTTGTCACTAAGCATTACAAGCCGCCTCGTTCTACGACCAACAAATCTGGACTGTCTTTCTCTCATTTGTTTTATAATCTTCCTCGCATCAGTTGCACTTTTCCTCATTGGATATTTGCTTGTTGTCCGCGACGTATGAAGATCAATCTAAAGCTGCCACATATCAATTGATTATATCCGGAGGTGTATCTCTTTGTTTGTTGTCCATAATTCCCAACTATGAAGCAGCACGGGTTCGATATAGCATTATAAGACTCTCTTCCTAACTCTCAATGACAATGACTTGTTGCGTAACATATTTCTCATTTCATTAAAACATGGGCTCATGTGGTTCAACAGTTCACGTCAGTACGACATCTTCTGTTTGATTGTAAATTTATTCTCATAGCCTCTTTCAGCCATGCCTTTTTTAGTTTTTGCGATTTTAAAAATAATTTATTCGGTGATTCGATCATAAAGGTTGCCTGAATTGGACGCTGGACACTAGAACAATAAGAAAGATAACGACCACTGAAATAAAATGTGTCAGAAGAATGACAGGAAACAGCTTAAGGGACAGAGTAAGAAACACTGACCTGAGGAAGAAACTCGAAATTGAACCAGCCATCGAATACATAAAGAAACAACAGATAAATTGGTTCGGCCACATAACAAGACAGAAAGAACTAACAATGACTCAAAGAGCCATAAACAAACGCTACGAAAACGTCAGATTAAGAGGAAGACCGAGAAAGAGATGGATAAAGGGAATACTAGAGTCACTAGGAGGGATAACATCAGAAGAGGCCAACAGAAGAGCAAAGAATCGCAGATTGTTTCTCCCCTCGACGCCAACGGCAACAGAGGAAGGATAGAAGAAGAAGAAGATCATAATGGTGACCTCCAACAACACGTATCTGCTGGTAGCAATTGTTTTTTTTAATGTGTATATGTGGTGGGACTTCGAAGTGTCGACAGATATCCGTTGTCTTGTATAAATGTAGAGCGGCGAAAGGCGAGCCAGGTCGACAATTTGAGAACGAAAGTTAACGACCTCTTCTGAGAGGTCAAGCTACCCCCGCCAGCTGTTGACGATCCCCAGTGATATAGTCTGTAAGACCTACAAGTCCCACCAGGAGACAACGCTTGTTAACTGAAACAATGTAGCAAATATGAAGTCGGACTTGTAGGTCCTGTCTGGGCTAAAAGTGTTAACTCTTTCTATCCAGTGATATAGTCTGTAAGACCTACAAGTCCCACCAGGAGACAACGCTTGTTAACTGAAACAATGTAGCAAATATGAAGTCGGACTTGTAGGTCCTGTCTGGGCTAAAAGTGTTAACTCTTTCTATCCAGTGATATAGTCTGTAAGACCTACAAGTCCCACCAGGAGACAACGCTTGTTAACTGAGACAATGTAGCAAATATGAAGTCGGACTTGTAGGTCCTGTCTGGGCTAAAAGTGTTAACTCTTTCTATCCAGTGATATAGTCTGTAAGACCTACAAGTCCCACCAGGAGACAACGCTTGTTAACTGAAACAATGTAGCAAATATGAAGTCGGACTTGTAGGTCCTGTCTGGGCTAAAAGTGTTAACTCTTTCTATCCAGTGATATAGTCTGTAAGACCTACAAGTCCCACCAGGAGACAACGCTTGTTAACTGAAACAATGTAGCAAATATGAAGTCGGACTTGTAGGTCCTGTCTGGGCTAAAAGTGTTAACTCTTTCTATCCAGTGATATAGTCTGTAAGACCTACAAGTCCCACCAGGAGACAACGCTTGTTAACTGAAACAATGTAGCAAATATGAAGTCGGACTTGTAGGTCCTGTCTGGGCTAAAAGTGTTAACTCTTTCTATCCAGTGATATAGTCTGTAAGACCTACAAGTCCCACCAGGAGACAACGCTTGTTAACTGAAACAATGTAGCAAATATGAAGTCGGACTTGTAGGTCCTGTCTGGGCTAAAAGTGTTAACTCTTTCTATCCAGTGATATAGTCTGTAAGACCTACAAGTCCCACCAGGAGACAACGCTTGTTAACTGAAACAATGTAGCAAATATGAAGTCGGACTTGTAGGTCCTGTCTGGGCTAAAAGTGTTAACTCTTTCTATCCAGTGATATAGTCTGTAAGACCTACAAGTCCCACCAGGAGACAACGCTTGTTAACTGAGACAATGTAGCAAATATGAAGTCGGACTTGTAGGTCCTGTCTGGGCTAAAAGTGTTAACTCTTTCTATCCAGTGATATAGTCTGTAAGACCTACAAGTCCCACCAGGAGACAACGCTTGTTAACTGAAACAATGTAGCAAATATGAAGTCGGACTTGTAGGTCCTGTCTGGGCTAAAAGTGTTAACTCTTTCTATCCAGTGATATAGTCTGTAAGACCTACAAGTCCCACCAGGAGACAACGCTTGTTAACTGAAACAATGTAGCAAATATGAAGTCGGACTTGTAGGTCCTGTCTGGGCTAAAAGTGTTAACTCTTTCTATCCAGTGATATAGTCTGTAAGACCTACAAGTCCCACCAGGAGACAACGCTTGTTAACTGAGACAATGTAGCAAATATGAAGTCGGACTTGTAGGTCCTGTCTGGGCTAAAAGTGTTAACTCTTTCTATCCAGTGATATAGTCTGTAAGACCTACAAGTCCCACCAGGAGACAACGCTTGTTAACTGAGACAATGTAGCAAATATGAAGTCGGACTTGTAGGTCCTGTCTGGGCTAAAAGTGTTAACTCTTTCTATCCAGTGATATAGTCTGTAAGACCTACAAGTCCCACCAGGAGACAACGCTTGTTAACTGAGACAATGTAGCAAATATGAAGTCGGACTTGTAGGTCCTGTCTGGGCTAAAAGTGTTAACTCTTTCTATCCAGTGATATAGTCTGTAAGACCTACAAGTCCCACCAGGAGACAACGCTTGTTAACTGAAACAATGTAGCAAATATGAAGTCGGACTTGTAGGTCCTGTCTGGGCTAAAAGTGTTAACTCTTTCTATCCAGTGATATAGTCTGTAAGACCTACAAGTCCCACCAGGAGACAACGCTTGTTAACTGAAACAATGTAGCAAATATGAAGTCGGACTTGTAGGTCCTGTCTGGGCTAAAAGTGTTAACTCTTTCTATCCAGTGATATAGTCTGTAAGACCTACAAGTCCCACCAGGAGACAACGCTTGTTAACTGAAACAATGTAGCAAATATGAAGTCGGACTTGTAGGTCCTGTCTGGGCTAAAAGTGTTAACTCTTTCTATACGTTTCGACGCACCATGGCCATGTCAGTTTCGGTCATGTACGTTTAGCCGCACAGTGCGTCACTCTCAATTTGATTGGTGTAAACTGTCATCAAACCTTATTCTTGTTTATAGACCTTTTATCGTCTTGGTATTGGTGAAATTTCTACGAAATGTAGTTTTACAGAAGAATGTTGAGAATACCATGGACAGCTAAGAAGTGTAATGAAAACGTTCTGAAAGAGGCCAAAGCAAAAAGGGAGCTAATTTTCAATATTAGGAAGAAACAATTAACATTTTTGGCCATGTAATGAGAAGAGAACAACTGGAATATATTGTAACGATTGGGAAAATTCAGGGACAAAGAGACAGAGGGAAGCAAAGAGAAAAAATACCAAACAGCTTAAGAGAATTGCTTGACAGAAGGTCAACAACAGAAATGATAAATAACTGTCGAGATCGAAAGTTGTGAAGAGACATGATCACCCACGCCAGCAGGCTCGGTACTTGATTATGATGATGATGATTGGTGAAATATAATTCATTGTTTAATTATCTAAAAAGTCATATATAATATGTTCAGTGTTAGATAAATATAAACAAGTAGATTAATATTTAAAACTTTAACAATTGCGTCTCTAAAATATCTACCGCTGAAATTATATAACCTTTCTGAACTGAAAGAGTTGAATTAATCATTTTAACTCAGAACAGGAACGTATAGCGAGATACAATATGGGCCATGTTTAAGATCTGACACTTCATAGCACAGATCGTTGGGTATGAAGAATTAATAACCTCTACCCAATCTGAGTCATAAAAGGGCAATAGGTAAATAAATATAGCTGATCAAGTAACAGATTAATGCGATAAATAATGAAGTAATAAAGCCGCTGAAGGGAATGAACGAATTGTTAAACACAGCTGGGAGGGCAAGAAACATAACACGGTGTCAGTATTTAAATATATCAGTTATTGTATTTAGATATCGTATTTAGATATCGTATTTAGATATCGTATTTAGATATCGTATTTAGATATCGTATTTAGATATCGTATTTCATTATCATCAAGTACCGTGCCTACTGGCGTAGGTGATCATGTCTCTCCACAACTTTCGATCTCGGCAGCTATTTATCATTTCTGTTGTTGACCTTCTGCCAAGCCATTCTCTTAAGCTGTCTGTTATTTTTTCTCTTTGCTTCCCTCTATCTCTTCGTCCCTCAATTTTTCCAGTTGTTACAATATATTCCAGTTGTTCTCTTCTCATTACATGGCCAAAAAATGATGATTGTCTCTTCCTAATATTGGAAATTAGTTCTCTTTTTGCTTTGACCTCTTTCAGAACTTTTTTATTACTCTTCTTAGCTGTCCATGGTACTCTCAACATTCTTCTGTAAAACCACATTTCTACAGACTCCAGTGATTTTCTTGTCTGTTGTCATATTGTCCATGATTCGCATCCATATGTTAAGACTGGCTCTATATAACATTTAAGAACTCTTTTTCTTGTTTCTATTGTCAAAAATGGATTGCATAGTATCTTCCTCATTTTTTGGAAAACTGCTTTTGCCTGTATCGTATTTAGATATCATTACAAACTGTGGGTGGTCTTTGAAGAACAAGGTATAAGAGGCAAGAAAAGACTTTTTGAGAAGATAAGTTGAACACTGTATTTGACTGTCTTGTTTTGGAGAAGATAAGTTGAACACTGTATTTGACTGTCTTGTTTTGGAGAAGATAAGTTGAACACTGTATTTGACTGTCTTGTTTTGGAGAAGATAAGCTGAATACTGTATTTGACTCTTGTTTTGGAGAAGATAAGTTGAACACTGTATTTGACTGTCTTGTTTTGGAGAAGATAAGTTGAACACTGTATTTGACTGTCTTGTTTTGGAGAAGATAAGCTGAATACTGTATTTGACTGTCTTGTTTTGGAGAAGATAAGTTGAACACTGTATTTGACTGTCTTGTTTTGGAGAAGATAAGTTGAACACTGTATTTGACTGTCTTGTTTTGGAGAAGATAAGCTGAATACTGTATTTGACTGTCTTGTTTTGGAGAAGATAAGTTGAACACTGTATTTGACTGTCTTGTTTTGGAGAAGATAAGTTGAACACTGTATTTGACTGTCTTGTTTTGGAGAAGATAAGCTGAATACTGTATTTGACTGTCTTGTTTTGGAGAAGATAAGTTGAACACTGTATTTGATTGTCTTGTTTTGGAGAAGATAAGCTGAATACTGTATTTGATTGTCTTGTTTTGGATAAGATAAGTTGCACATTGTATTTTACTGTCTTGTTTTGGATAAGATAAGCTGAACACTGTATTCAACAAGCTATAAATAGTTGCCAGCATTTTATACATGATGATTTCGCTGTACATGTCCTGCTCTTTAAATATGTCTTGCCTTTTAATATGATACCAGTCAGGAGTCTCCTAACGCAGCTCGATAGTCGACCGAGCACATATGGGTAAAAAAAAACAGAGTGCGAAGACGCTGATTCAAGTCTCGTGCCTTAACGTTCCCTTCATGTTGTCAGAACAAATGTGTTCTTCATATAAAGTGTTCTGCTTTTCTTGCTTGCCATCTCGTAACCATGGCAACAGGAACTGGCAAAACACGTGCCAAATTCCGTGTGCTAGAAACAAAATATCTACTGAGACAATTATCTCTTTTGAGATCTTCTGGCATTTTGTTGTCTCTATGAGGAAATAAAGGCCACATTACCAATGAATCGTCACGTGATGTACAGGTTAGTATTGCATTTCATCCTCGAAAGAAAAGCTCCCTGATATCCCACTCCGAAATCTATCCCAGAAATAGATGATTGAAATATATCTCTGAAATCCGATTTGCAACTTGATTGGAAAAAAAACAGGTTTTAGTCCATTCGTCCACTCATTGTGGACAAGTAATTCATCAGACTTTATCATCTCTGCCAAACGCTCCTCATAGTTTTCTGTCAAACGCTCCTCATAGTTTTCTGTCAAACGCTCCTCATAGTTTTCTGCCAAACGCTCCTCATAGTTTTCTGTCAAATGCTCCTCATAGTTTTCTGCCAATCGCTCCTCATAGTTTTCTGTCAAACGCTCCTCATAGTTTTCTGGAAACGCTCCTCATAGTTTTATGAAAACGCTCCTCATAGTTTTCTGGAAACGCTCCTCATAGTTTTCTGGAAACGCTCCTCATAGTTTTCTGAAAACGCTCCTCATAGTTTTCTGAAAACGCTCCTCATAGTTTTCTGAAAACGCTCCTCATAGTTTTCTGGAAACGCTCCTCATAGTTATCTGCCAAACGCTCCTCATATTTTTTCTGTCAAACGCTCCTCATAGTTTTCTGTCAAACGCTCCTCATAGTTTTCTGAAAACGCTCCTCATATTTTTCTGCCAATCGCTCCTCATAGTTTTCTGTCAAACGCTCATCATATTTTTTTCTGTCAAACGCTCCTCATAGTTTTCTGGAAACGCTCCTCATATTTTTCTGCCAATCGCTCCTCATAGTTTTCTGTCAAACGCTCATCATATTTTTTTCTGTCAAACGCTCCTCATAGTTTTCTGGAAACGCTCCTCATATTTTTCTGCCAAACGCTCCTCATAGTTTTCTGCAACCGCTCCTCATAGTTTGCTGCCAAACGCTCATCATAATTTTCTGCCAAACGCTCCTCATAGTTTTCTGCAACCGCTCCTCATAGTTTTCTGCCAAACGCTCCTCATAGTTTGCTGCCAAACACTCATCATAATTTTCTGCCAAACGTTCCTCATAGTTTTCTGCCAAACGCTCCTCATAGTTTGCTGCCGCCCTCTCACGTTCTGGTTGTAATCAAACTGGTCACTAGCTCCATGACATGTTTTAATGTTATTCGCTCCGTGACATGTTATTCGCTCCATGACATGTTTTAATGTTACTCGCTCCATGACATGTTTTAATGTCACTCGTTCCATGGCATGTTTTAATGTCACTCATTCCATGACATTTTTTAATGTCACTCGCTTCGTGACAGGTTTTAATGACATTGAGAACTAGCTCCATGCCATGCTATAATGTCAGTCGCTCCATGAAATGTTTTAATGTCACTCGCTCAATGACATGTTTTAATGTCACTTACTGCATGACATTTTTTAATCAAATTACCCACACACCCCTGCCGTTCTTTACCAATCTAGTCTCCTACTCCACACATCCCTGAGCCCATTCCACCAACCTCCTAGTCTCCCACTTCTCACAGAACTGAGCAGATTCCAACACTCACCCAGTCTTCCACTCCTCATTAAAGTGAGCCCATTCCACTATCCACATAGTCTCCCACTCATTACAGAACTGAGCCCATTCCACTATCCACATAGTCTCCCACTCATTACAGAACTGAGCCCATTCCACTATCCACATAGTCTCCCACTCATTACAGAACTAAGCCCATTCCACCACACACCTAGTCTCCTACTCCTCACAAAACCTAGCCCATTCCACCACCCACCTAGTCCCCTACTCCTCACAGAAAAGAGCACATTCAACTATCCTCCATTTCTCCCACTCCTCACATAACTAAGCAAATTCCACTACCTACCTAGTCTCCTACACCTCACAGAACTAAGCCCATTCCACTACCCACCTAGTCTCCCACTCCTCACAGAACTAAGCCCATTCCACTACCCACCTAGTCTCCTACTCCTCACAGAACTAAGCCCATTCCACTACCCACCTAGTCTCCTACTCCTCACAGAACTAAGCCCATTCCACTACCCACCTAGTCTCCTACTCCTCACAGAACTGAGCTCATTCCACTACCCACTTTGTATCCTACACCTCACAGAACTGAGCCCATTCCACTACCCACCAAGTCTCCTACACCTCACAGAACTATGCCCGTTCCACTACCCACCAAGTCTCCTACACCTCACAGAACTATGCCCGTTCCACTACCCACATAGTCTCCCACTCCTCATAGAACTGAGCCCATTCCACTACTCACCTAGTCTCCCACTCCTCATAGAACTGAGCCCATTCCACTACTCACCTAGTCTCCCACTCCTCATAGAACTGAGCCCATTCCACTACTCACCTAGTCTCCTACACCTCACAGAACTAAGCCCATTCCACTACCCACCTAGTCTCCCACTCCTCATAGAACTGAGCCCATTCCACTACCCACCTAGTCTCCTACACCTCACAGAACTGAGCCCATTCCACTACTCACCTAGTCTCCTACACCTCACAGAACTGAGCCCATTCCACTACCCACCTAGTCTCCTACACCTCACAGAACTAAGCCCATTCCACTACCCACCTAGTCTCCTACACCTCACAGAACCTAGCCCATTCCACTACTCACCTAGTCTCCTACACCTCACAGAACCTAGCCCATTCCACTACCCACCTAGTTCCTACACCTCACAGAACTGAGCCCATTCCACCACGCACCTAGTCTCCCACTACTCACAGAACTAAGCCCATTCCACTACCCACCTAGTCTCCCACTCCTCACAGAACTAAGCCAATTCCACTACCCACCTAGTCTCCTACACCTCACAGAACCTAGCCCATTCCACTACCCACCTAGTTCCTACTCCTCACAGAACTGAGCCCATTCCACCACGCACCTAGTCTCCCACTAATCACAGAACTAAGTCCATTCCACTAGCCAATTAGTCTCCCACTCCTCACAGAACTGAGCTCATTCCATTACCCACCTAGTTCCTACTCCTCACAGAACTGAGCCCATTCCACCACCCACCTAGTCTCCCACTCCTCACAGAACTGAGCCCATTCCACCACCAACCTAGTCTCCCACTCCTCACAGATCTAATCCAAATCCACCACCCTCTGCTTCAGCTGAAAGAGACTGAACTGACTGCCCCAGGAGCAGTCTAGTAATATCTGAACACCATCAATCAAAACTCCACCGATTTAGCTCGTATTCCACCTTCAATCAAAACTCCACCGATTTAGCTCGTATTCCACCATCAATTAAAACTCCACCGATTTAGCTCGTATTCCACCTTCAATCAAAACTCCACCGATTTAGCTCGTATTCCACCTTCAATCAAAGCTCCACCGATTTAGCTTGTATTCCACCTTCAATCAAAACTCCACCGATTTAGCTCGTATTCCACTTTCAAGCTATCGACGACCAGCCTTCATTGCTGACACCAATTTATCGATATCATTAATAATGGGATATCTCCAGACATTCCTTATTCGCTTGTTGGCAGTGACTGCATCGATTTCTCTCATAAAAGTTGTTGTCTATCCTCCTCTTTTCTCACAGAACCACTTCAGTTTCTCACATATACTCGGTTATTTCTCACATATACTCGGTTATTTCTCACATACTTCTCTCATAGAGAGATCAATTTGACACAGATTTCGGGTATCTGTCGTATACTTTCTCTCACAGAGCCAAATCGATTTATCATCATCATGTGCCATACTGGTTGGCGTTGTTGAAAATGTCCTTCTACAAAGGGAGGTCCTAAAAATACAACAGAAAGAAACAATGACCATTTTTTTCGGGTACATCATAAAAAGAGGAAAGTTGGAGTACTTGGTTACAACTGGTAAAATACAGGGAAAAAGACTTCGCGGACAACACAGAGAGAAAATACTAGATAGCTTGGTTTCGTGGCATTGAAAACAGTCAACAAGCAGAATTGATACGATGCACAGTGGATAGAAGATTGTGGAGGGACATGATCGCCACCGCCAACCAGTATGGCACATGATGATGATGAAACGATGTGGCTTTGTGAGAGAAAGTATACGACAGATACTCGACATTGGTGAGAACTTGATCTTTCTATGAGACATGCATATGTTGGCCTCTTTGAGAATGTCTTCATTGGTCTTTTTAGCTGTCCAGGGAACTTTCAACATTATGCTGAGAAATCCCATCTCTGTGGCCTCTAATCTCCTTTTCATTTGTTTGTCTGCTGTCCATGATTCCTTCCCATAGCTGAGAATTGGCTAGATCGACTACTCTCATAAAATATGGTGTATGTATTATACTTTTGACTGCCGTTTCCAAACATGGTGGAATGAGGTCACGTTCGCTGGTCCGCTGCAGAAGTTGCATTAGGGAACTGATTAGCTTCGGCTCTACGGTGTAATTTTCTGCGTCTGAGCGAATCAACTGATCCAGTTAGCAAAGCTCGCCGATGATAACAGGTTGTACTCACCCCAATGTTCCTCATTGTCAAGTCAAACGTTTATGAATACGACCTTCCCCTGCCTAGCGTTATATGTGAATTACGTCAACACATCGTGTGCTTTCCAAAGCCGGCGTTGTAATTGTTTGACATCAAGCTCTGGCATGGTACAACTCCTTGCTAAGCTCTGCTCTGTCTAGTCATTAGCAGTTTTCAATTTGGAGATTGTGCATCAGCTTTTCGCGTGCTGTTGGCTGCTTTTACTATAGTAAATGGGATATTGTGAGTGCAGCCATTGTTGTGTGAGCTATGTCATCACGCTAGTCGCATAGCGTTAGGTCTGTCGTACTCTAATCAAGGAAAGACGGAGTGGGGTTTCCTACATGACTAGTCAGCGTCGGTGAGACTCCCGGAGGTTCGTCTTAGTTATGAGGGACTTGTAGTCTGTTGTTTGATGTGTGATGGTGATGGTGATGGTGGTGGTCTAATGACCAACTAATAACTACATCAAGCTTGGGCAGATGGTGCTCATAAATATGGAAGGGCCGACCATCTAAGGGCAGAATCCCCCCCCCCCCCCACAGAAAAGACAATCTGCTGCCTCGCAGGAAGATTGGGGACAATCAAAGGCTAAGGAAAGCAAGCTTGAATAAAATGCTGACTGAAATCTGATGCACTGGGCCACTGGCGCAGAAAGAACACAGCGCAACGTTTTAACAGGCATTCATTCGAAATTCAATCATAATTTCTCTCATTTACCATATCGACTATTCTCACAACTGTCTTCCTCGGGCTTCTGTTGTTGCCCTATGATTTCACACATACTTTATTATCGTGACGAACAGTGGACAAGAACTGCCCTCTCCTCTCTTGATTGTACACCCTAACAGGGGGCCTCTGTGAAATATGCAGAACAAAAAAATGACAATCATGAAGATACAGACTTCTTTCATTAATGGATGCTTGCGCAGAATAAAATGATGGAAATGGCAGGACAAAATCACTAACATAGAATTATGGAAATGTACCAGTCAAATACCAGTGGATAAAGAGATACAGCGAAGACGATGGCGCTGGATAGGACACACACTGCGGAAGCCAACTGAGAGTATTACATAACATGCCCTTTTTTGAATCCCCAGGGAGAAAGTCAAAGAGGAAGACCAAGGAATTCATGGAGAAGACTGATGGAAGCAGAGATGAAGATGATGGTGAAGATATGGAATGATCTTAAAAGAATGGGAAGAAACAGAATGGCTTGGAATGTTTTTGTTGAAGACCTATGCTCCACAGGGAGTGAATGATAGAAGAGAGAAAAGCAGGGACTTCGGTAGTCTAGTTGGGAAAACCACCCGACGGGGCTACCAACGTTTGGATAACTTGTGTCTGATTCCCTCTGGAAGCAGTGTGAGTTGTAATCGTGGTTAGAAAAAAAATACCCCCCGGTTGACCCAGCCGTTGGCAGAAATGTGTACCAGGGTAGTACTCTGGGAAGGTGAGGAATGCCGCCTCTCATCTTGAGTTTCTATGCTTGAAACGACACTGTCCAAAAGTCTCCGAACACTTCTGGATAGGCGGCCGAGTACATATGTGTGGAAACTCGCGTGCTAAGACGCCGATTCAAGTCTCGTACTTTACCTTTACTCTTACTCTCTTGTAGGACATGTGTTGTTGGTTATCAACTAAATAATCTTCAGAATGGAAATCGTCCTTGGAATATTAAAATTGTTGCACTTAATCTACATTGTTACATTCTGGTAGCGTTTTTTCTTCCTCTTCTTTCCTTCCTCATTTGCCTTTCAGCGTCGAGGAGAGATATAAATTTCTGTCTTTTGCTCTTCTGTTGGCCTCTCTTGCTCTTATGTTTCCTATTGCTTCTAATATTCCATCAATCCATCGTATTTGTGGTCGGCTCTTGGCTCTAGTGTTCTCGCAACGTTTATTGAAGGTTCGTTATGTTGTGTTTTTATCTTTCTGCCTTATCGCGTGGTCAACCAATTTTATCTGTTGTTTCTTTACGTTTTCTATGACGGAAATTATTGTGTAAGGTTTCTTGTGAGTTCTTCATCTTTGATCTATCTCTAAAACTGTTTCATGTTATTCGTCTAACACATTTCAACTCGGCAGTAGTTATTTTACTTATTGTTTGCGGCACCTAAAGTCCAGGTCTAGCAATGGTACAAGAACGTTGGGATTGTATTGTAGAGTGCCCTATATCCTCTAGAGTTATTCCCTTGCTATAAAAAAAAGTAAAGTAAATAGCCCCGTCACGCCAAGTGGCGTATAGGGAATATGGTGATAGTGACCATAAATTTTACAGACCTTCAACACATGATTTTTGGGGTAATGTGGTCGGTATTACGCCCGTGCCGCTTTACTTTCACAGAAAAAATCCGGTACCCATTTAATGCTGGGCGAACCCGGAAGCCGTCGGTTAGGACCGAACCCTACCTCTTATCCTTTGTAGTCCAGTTCACTAACCACTGAGCTATCGCGGCTCATTCCCTTGCTATACAATAGTATAATATTAGTGATAGTTGTGGGTCTGTCTGTCTGTCTGTTTGTCTGTCTGTATTGTACTGTATTGGAACACCCATGCATTTTGCCCATCCCTGCATGTCTCAGAGTTCATGGTGCCAGGAGACTGGTTCGCCATTCACCTCATCCACTAAGAAAAGTACAGAAACGCGCACAGCACTGCACAAACACCTACACATGCATATATATGAAGCTCTAAAGTCAAAGGTGCAACTGAAGCACACATATTAGCTCAATTGTTTCGTTTTCATTAATCCAACAGTTTAACGAAGGCTGGAAGATCGCGATTAACTCAACTGCCATAAAGAGTCTAGTGTGTATAGCTCAGTATATATCAGCTTTATGAGTCTGTACTATACTCTTATACACATCATTAGCATCAATTATTCAACTCGTTATGTAACACAGACTGTTACAGAAACAAACATGTTATTGTGGTGACCTACCTATTTTGTTATTTCTAGTTCTGTGCTTCGTCTATATGTCCCAATATATTTTGTATCCTACCTTCTAGCATTTTCTTTGTTCGCCTGTTTCTGTTTCATTCTTTGTTATAGAATATTCCCAACGTGTCAATGTTCTCAGCTGTGTCTCCTTCATTTATGTCTTAAAAAAGGAGCACTAATTTATTTTTACTTCTGGCATTTGATCTCCTTATCTAGTGATTTCTTCGTTAATTCACTTGACTGTTGGTGGATTATAATGTAAAATCGATTTTACTCCTCTTGGATGGAAAATGAATGAATTAATAATTGAATGAATGAATAAATAATTGAATGAATGAATAAATGAATGAATGAATGAATGTATGACCACCAGGTCTTAGACGTCGACATTTGGACAGCAAAGTCCCGATTTCGAACCCCGCCATGGGCCGTTGAGACTTGTCACTTCCAACCCGTGGTTTCCTAGTGGCTTTACTCTCCCCTGATCTTTGGCTATTGAGATCTGGTATCTAGTCCCTTGGGGAAACGGCGAAATACAGGTCTCGTGTGAACTCGCACAACATAGAGAACCCTTGGAGTTAACAGGCGATATACAGGTCTCGTGTGAACTCGCACAACATAGAGAACCCTTGGAGTTAACAGGCGATATGCAGGTCTCGTGTGAACTCCCGCAACATAGAGAACCCTTGGAGTTAACAGGCGATATGCAGGTCTCGTGTGAACTCCCGCAAAATAGAGAACCCTAAAGTTTTCTATCCTGACAAAGTTGTTCAGTTTAGATCTACCCCGTGCCAAAGACGGATATGTCGGGCCAAAAAGAGCAGATATTGCGATTTTCCCGTAAACTAGCGGCACAACGCATACACGTGTACTTAATTTGTGATCGTTAAGAAGAAGGAAGACTACACTTTGGACCAACTCATGGGTGCTTCACTCATTTAGAAGACAACGAATGGTATTGCGTGATATACTTTGTTCTAAATCCTTCCCAAATGTTCCCTCATGCATGCTTTTCTGTTATTCTTTCCACGTTCGGTGTTCAGTCCCCCGTGGGCGTACTTCCATCATTTCCATTCGCCCTCTGAAGCAGCCGTGCTGATATGGCTTCCAGTGTTTATCTCCCAGCCGTGGTAACAGTGTCAATTAATGGCCCTATTATACAACCCTGTTCTAGTTTCTGGCATATTCTCCTGTTAATCTATGCTGTATTATTATTTATCTATGTTAATGTAAGGTTAACTATTGATTCCGGCATTGAATACATAAAGAAATAACAGATAAAATGGCTTGGCCACGTGATAAGAAGTAAAGATGAACATCCAACACCACTAGCTTTCATTAAACGCTGCGATAACACAAGACCCAAGGGTGATCAAGGAAAAGATGAATTGATAGAATATTAGAAACACTATGAAACACAACAGCAGGAGATGCTAACAAGAGCAAAAGAAAACAAACTATATTTCCCCTTGTCACTGAAAGGCAAATGAGGAAGAAACGGTAGGGGGGAAAAAAGAACATTGATTCAGCGATCATGTTCTGTGCTGTGGTATTTGTGAATGTTCTCTAAGTCAGATCTGGAGCTACAAACTATGACGTCAACCTGAGGCTTCAATTAACGACCATGCTCTGCTCAAAGAGACGACCGTCACTACACCCAAGACAGCATTCAGTGCCAATATACATGGCCACCGATGTTTTTTTCTTACCATCAACCTTTGAACTTATCTGTGGCACGTAACCAGATTTTTTACACAACACACTCCGTGGTTATGGTTATGGTTAGTCGAAGGCCCCGGTATCACTGCAAACGAATTAAAATCCATAATTGTTCAACCGCCCGTGCCAGTGGAATCATCCGAATTAACATCTCATCTCATTGAAGGATCGAAACAAAAAAGGCAGTTTCAGTCCCCATCACAGCAGCTACAGCACACGCCAAAAAACATATATAGCCCCAAGTGGTACCAAAAGTGAACGCAGCTGAATTGTCCTTCTTCATACGATATCATCATTCGTCGTAAGCAATTGGAATATCAAACACAATCCGGACGAAAAACACAGTTCACGGTGTGCACAGAGCACTAAACTCAGGTGCTCCAGCAGCAAGGCAAACTTAGAATATGAGGAAACAGCAACAAGAAACACTTTTCAAACTATGCTTCAATGGGTCTTCCCGTCATATCTGCCATCATCTTCTTCTTCTTCTTTTCTCTTTCTCACTGATACCCAAAAGGTGTCGTGCTTTATATCATTTGTCGTTCTTGAGCTGCTCGAACTGTCTGAATTAGTGATTTTCCTTTGTTGTTACATGTCTCTGTCACTGCATCTATCCATCTTCTTCTGGGTCTTCCTCTTGATTTTTTTCCATACATTCTCGAGAAGAACGCCCTTGATGGTGATTCGTAAGGGTTCATTCTGACCAGGTGGCCAAACCATTTAAGTTGTTGTTGATCTATATATTCTTGGCAGGGTTTAGTTCCTATAATTTTTCTTATGGTTTCATTTGGTATTCTATCTCTTCTTGTGTTTTTTTGTTACTTTTCTCAAGCATCGCATCTCACACGTATTGATCTTTCTTAAATGGGATTTAGAAAGCGTCCATGTTTGACTTTCATAGCACAAAGTTGGTATGAAAATGCTATTTATTATTTGTTGTTTAGCTGCATAGAAATGTTTGAATGTCTTAGCAATGGTGAAAGCTGGTATGTGACAGCATTTGCTTTTTGTATTCTCATATCAATTTCTCTGTCTAGTTTTCCATCTTAATGACCGGTGTTTCAATGATGACGTATATTGCAATCAAAACAAAACACACTATTGCGCATACTGTAGAGGACTTCAGATCCCATGCACGTAATCCGCTTCACCAGCGAAGATCCCAGAAGTGGTACTCCCTACCTATACAGTTTATCTGCATTGGAAAGATAGAACAAACCATCGTTCCGGCACAAAAACGTAACAGTGAACTTTGACATAAATATGACCGCGCCATCTTGAAACCGGAAGTCCCTTTTTTTTTTTTGAAACAGCATTAAAGGAGCCAAAATGGAAGATCAGAACATACTTGGGAAAGAGAGGTGAAAGCAAAGATATGGAATATGGGAAATGTATGGGTGATTGTAAGATGAGGTCAAACAGAACGACTTGGAAGGTATTTGTTGAAGACTTACACTTCACAGAAAGCTGAAAGGAAGAAGGGGTAGTAGAAAAATAAGAACAAGAAGAAGAGTTTTGTCTTGTCACTCATGTTTCAGCTATAATTGGCTCAGCCATCAGATACAATGAGTAATAAAAGGAATACAAGAGGTGTGCGTTCCCGTGCGGCTAAAAAGCACAGTTTCGCTGGCTGAATAGCCGGGGTTCGGTGTTCGAAACCCGAGGTAGACAGAATGGATTGTTTCTATCGGACGTGAAATAAAAATCCTGAGTCTCACACGTCATGGCGACTGCTATAACCAAGCGGCCTTTATCCATCTGGTTCTATCGTGAGCCCCCCGACATGTACCAGCAATGGTAATATGAGTCGTAGAGACAGTTTTCTTGATTTTTTTTAATCGGATAAAATGCAGTTTGATTCCCTTTTTCTAATCCTTGTCTATGTAAATCTCTAGCTCCTTCCCAGTTACACGATGTGCATATATCAATTAACAAAGAACACATTTTGAGACGTTGTGCTGCCATGGGCAGTCCTGGACCCAAAATGCAAGAACAATAAGAAAATTAGCCTCTACTGAGATGAAATCTGTCGGACGAATGACAGGAAAGAGCCTGAGAGATAATATCAGAAATGAAGAACTGTGAAAAAAGTTAGGAATAGCCCCAGGCATAGAATATATACAGAAACAAGAGATAAAATAGTTTGGCCACATGACAAGGCAGAGAAATCAAAACACAACACAAGGAGCCATCAATAAACGTTGCGAAACACCAGACTCAAGGGTCGACCACGAAAAAAGATGGATCGATGGAATATTAGAAAAACTAGGTAACATATCAGCAGCAGAAGCAAACATAAGAGCAAAAGATCACAAATTATATCTCCCCTCGACGCTGAAAGGCAAACGAGAAAGGAAAGTAGAAGAAGAAAAAAGACATTTGTAGAGATACGCTTCTTGTAATATCCTTATACATAAGGCTTGTATTATGAAAAATAAGGCCTGTATTATGAAGTAAAACTTTTCCTGATTTACACTCTAGCGTGTTGTAAGACCTAATGCGTCATGGGAGACACCGCTCGAGCGGGGCACGTTATTACTCTATAATAGCCATAATTACTTGCGATGAGGTAGTTGCGGAAACTCTGAGTAAATATGTTCTTATTAATGTCAACATTAATTATACAAATGATTATTTGCTATAGTCCCATATTAGTCTCCATGTATGTATGTATTTACGTGTGTTATACTTTATATGGGCGAGAAATTAAGTCATCTGGCACTATACTGTAACATTTACACAAGAAGCGACATTGCAGACGTTGCCACTAATTCCGGTGAAAATTAAACAGACAGAGAGATAGGTAGATAGATAGACAGACAGACAGACGGACGGACAGAAGAACGGATAGATGGATGGATGGATGGATGGATGGATGGATGGATGGATGGATGGATGGATGGATGGATGGATGGATGGATGGATGGATGGATGGATGGATGGATGGATGGATGGATAGATGGATGGATGGATAAATGGAAATCCAGGTAGACAGACAGATCTGTCGTTATACCGACCAGGCAAATTATTTACATATATAACAGCTGTTTGTTATCATCTAAAGTGGCATTTTTGTTCTAATCTTGAAAATTGTCCATCATTTACGTATAAAGATGTCCTGAGCCCGGTACATATCACTCATTCATAAAATTGATCATTTGTGGGAAGTGGTTCCACTTTGAACACCGGGTACCAACAAAACGCAAATGTTCTTCAGCTCATGTCAATATTTTTTATGTTTTTTTTTTTTAATTTGAATAACTCTGGTAACAGAAAGATCAAAGATTTATAAATCTGTTAAATTTCCGGGACGCAATATTCAATTTGAAAGCACAAAAATGTTTACATTTTAAGATACATCCCCTGCTGATTACTTTTCATGAAGAATAGAAGAAGTAAGTTTATTTACTTTCCTGGAAAGGAAGACTAAAGTAACAGTGACAAGGGTAAATACAAAAATAAAAATGTTTAACTTCAATGTTAAGTCAGTCCTATTATATGGCTGTGAAACATGGAGAACAACAAAATAACAATCATGAAGATACATACCTTCCTTAATGAATGCCTGCGCAGAATAAACGGATGGAAATGACAGGACAAAATCACTAATGTAGAATTATGGAAATGTACCAGTCAAATACCAGTAGATAAAGAAATACAGCGAAGAAGATGGTGCTGAATAGGACATACACATTGCGAAAGCCAACTGAGATTACACAACATGTCCATTTTTTGGAATCCTCAAGGAAAAGACAAAGAGGACGACCGAAGTATTCTTAGAGAAGACAGATGAAAGCAGAGATGAAGATGTTGGGGAAGTCACTGAATTATCTTAAAAGAATTGCAAGAAACAGAACGGCTTGGAAAGTATTTGTTGAAGACCAATGCTCCACAGGGAGCTGAAAGCTAGAGGAAGAAGAACTGAAAACTATATATATATATATATATATATATATATATATATATATATATAGAGAGAGAGAGAGAGAGAGGGAGAGAGAGAAAGAGAGAGAGAGAGTGGCTGATTGATTTATTGGTGGTAAACAAAGGGAAATATCGATTCTATCCTGTAGTCATCGATTACTTTTTTATGAGAGCTTATGGAGCCTAGCTTATCATAATCGATTACTGTTAGTATTAAAACTTGATTCCGTCCTATCACAATCGATTTGTAAAAGCCTGAACCGAACGTCCACACAATGTGTTGTTAATTCTAAGACAAGCTGCCAAGCAGATACGAGCAACTGGCTGCTCAGTGTAAGTTAATGGAAGCAACTATTAGCGATGTCGGTTGTTAGAGCGTTCATTCATTCATTCATTCATGCATTCTTTCATTCATGCATTCATTCATTCATTCATGCATTCTTTCATTAATTAATTAATTCATTCATTCATTCATTCATTCATTCATTTATTCATTCATGCAATCATTCATTCATTTATTTATTCATTCATTTAATCATTTTACATTCATTCATTCATTTATTCATGTATTTATTCATTCATGTATTTATTCATTCATTCATTTATTCATTCATTCGTGTATTCATTTATTCATTTATTTATTTATTCATTCCTTCATTCATTTATTCATTCATTCATTTATTTATTCATGTATTCATTTATTTATTTATTCATTCATTCATTCATTCATTTATTCATTCATTCATTTATTTATTCATTCATTCATTAAATTCATTTTTCCATTCATTCATTCATTCATTCATTCATTCATTCATTCATGGATCCATTAATTTATTCATTTATTCATTAATTTATCCATTAATTTATTCATTAATTTATCCATTCATTCATTAAATTCATTTTTCCATTCATTTATTCATTCGTCTTCCTCTAGGGCCGAAGAGGGTTTACAGGGCGGAAGTTATAATTCTCCACAATTGTTGATTTGATGTTAGTTCTTGTAGGTCCTTATGTTTGTTCGTCCCGTGGTTGGGTCTCTCCTACTTATCGTTCTGTATAGCGGTTCTCTCGGTATGCCTTGTTTTCTTTTACTACATGTTTTCCACGCAAATACCTGATGGGATAATTATTTCTTCATTCATTCTCAGTATATGACCGATGCATTTCCAACGCCTTTTCTTATTTAGTTATTCGCGGGTTATCATCATTGCACTCCCTACATGATGAAAGGTGCTCATATACCCTCCTCAGCAAGTTCCGCAGCGTCCAGCGATAGTGTTTTTATTTAGGTTCGTTCCTTATCTGTTAGATCGAAATGTATTCTTTCCAACTTATGTTTGAGATCCAACGAAGACATGTATTTTCAATTGCATTTAATTTCCTATCAAAAGTCTTGGTGGATTTCCAATGTTCCCATCCAAAAGGGTGGTATCACAGGTATCACACAGGAGATGGTTTTCTGGCTATAAAATTAATGTAGATTCTATCTCGCCTGGCGTTCTTAAGTCGAAACTGGAATAGTTGGTTACGTGGTTTGCTAACATAAGATCAAAATAACCAGAAAGAATATCGACATTACTAGCAAGAACATCGATATCGATGAGCAAGCACCATCGACATAACTAGCAAGAATATCGACATAACCAGCAAGAACATCCACATAACTAGCAAGAACATCGACATAACCAGCAAGAACATCCACATAACTAGCAAGAACATCGACATAACCAGCAAGAGCATCCACATAACTAGCAAGAACATCGACATAACCAGCAAGAACATCCACATAACTAGCAAGAACATCGACATAACCAGCAAGAACATCGACATTACTAGCAAGAACATCGATATCGATGAGCAAGTACCATCGACATAACTAGCAAAAACATCGGCATAACTAACAAGAACATCAACATAACTAGGATTACCATTGATATAACTAGCAAGAACATCGACATAACTAGCAAAAAACATCGACATAACTAGCAAGAACATCAACATAACTAGCAAAAACATCGGCATAACTAACAAGAACATCAACATAACTAGGATTACCATTGATATAACTAGCAAAAACATCGACATAACTAGCAAAAAACATCGACATAACTAGCAAGAACATCAACATAACTAGCAAAGAACATCGACATAACTAGCAAGAACATCGACATAACTTGTAAGAACATCGAATTAACTAGCAAGAAAATCGACATAACTAGTAATAACATCGACATAACTTGTAAGAACATCGAATTAACTAGCAAGAAAATCGACATAACTAGCAATAACATCGACATAACTAGGAAGAACATCGAATTAACTAGCAATAACCTTCCTTTTTCTTCTCCTGCTGTTATGTTTTCTAGTGCTTTTAGTATTCTGTAAATGCATCTATATTTTGTGTTCGGCCTTTTAAAATATACACCCATTAATATAAAAGAGGAGAAAGACAGGGATGCATTCTATCACCAAGCTTGCTCAATCTATACACTGAGCAAATCTTTAAAAACATCATAGAGATGCCAGGCCTACAAATTAATGGAAAGATAATCAATAACCTAAGATATGCTGACGATACTGTACTACTAGCAGGAAAATCCTAAAGATCTACATCAATTACTTAATGAAATAAACATGATAAGCAAAAAATATGGACTAGATATGAATATCAAAAAGACTAAAACTATGATCATAAACAAAGGAAATACTCAAAACCCACAAGTGGATATCAAAATAGAAGGAATAGACCTGGAGACAGTTCAGAACTACAACTACCTTGGACATACTATAACCAGTGATGGAAAATGTACAACTGAAATAAACAAAAGAATAGGAATGACAAAGAGTAATTTTAATGACATGAAGAACATACTAACATAAAAACAAATAACACCAGGGCTAAAGCTAAGAATAGCAAAATATTACATCTTCTCAATATTCCTATATGGTGCAGAAACATGAACATTAGACTAGAATACAGAACAGAAAATTGAAGCCTTCGAAATGTGGATATATATAAGAATATGTAGAATTGGATGGAAGGAAAAGAAAACAAACGACAAAGTCTTAAAAGAACTAAAAATGAAAAGAGAACTACTAAGCACAATTCAAACAAGACAAATGCGATTTTTGGGCCATGTTAAAAGACACAACAGCCTACTAAAAGTAATCCTGCGTGGGAAAATACAAGGTAAAAGATGCAGAGGCAGACCAAGACTAACATGGACGAGTAACATCAAAAGATGGACAAATCAGCTGATGAAAACCTGCACCATCAAAGCAAGCGACAGAGCAGAGTGGCGCTCCATGGTAGTCAACCTTCGTTGCGGAGACGGCACTCGATGATGTTGATGATGGTTTGTGAAGTCAATTAATGTATTCAAAGTACTCGTTTTGTCTGGTGTGTTGACATTTAGACGTCCTTCACCGTCACCTTCATTATTGCGCCACGATGTGTATCCTTATAAATGGGGACTGGTTGGTCTCGAGGCAAGACGCCGGCCTCGAGACAGAGAGGTTGTGGGTTCAAATCCCCGCACCAGTTGGCATTTTTATTTATGATTTCCCTCTGCGGCAGCCACCCCTGGTCTCAGCAGTGAGGTCCGGCTTGAAACATCAATTACTCATCAACGGACAAAATATAGTACCTCCGAAGACGGAGTTATCAGCCTGTGCGGCGAGGGGCCCCTGTGCACACGGCTGCCAGGAAAAAAACGGTTTAACAGTCGAAATTCAGTTCCTAGTCTCTAGGGACTTCGTCAGAGGTCAAAGCTAGCGAACGACAAAAAAATAAATAAATAAATAATAAACGTCTAGCAAAGCTGCAGAAGGACTATTATGTTTTGTGCTTTGTTTTTTTTTATGTTTTCTTGATTGTTTGTGGCGTTGATGGCTACCAATGCCAGACCTGGATCCAAGATGCAAAAACAATAAGAAAATTAACCACTACCGAGATGAAATGTGTTAGACAAATTATATGAAACGGCCTAAGAAGTAAGATCAGAAATGAAGAACTGAGAAAAAAAGCTAGGAATAATTCCCGCCATGGAATACATAAAGAAACAACAGATAAAATGGTTTGGCCACGTGATAAGGTAAAAAGATCAAAACATAACACAACGAGCCTTTAATAAACGTTACGAGAACACTAGACTCAAAGGCCGAACACGAAAAAGATGAATTGATGAAATATTAGAAACACTAGGAAACATAACAGGAGCAGAGGCCAACAGAAAAGCAAAAGGCAAAAAGTGATATCCTCCCTTTGACGCTGAAAGGCAAATGGGGAAGGAAAGAAGAAGAAGAAGAAGAAGAAGAATAAGAAGACTGATGGCGAAGTACATTGTTACTTGACTGCTAATATTCAGATTCTGGGAAGCAGGGGCAGGTAAGTCATGCTATTATTTCTCTTCCTAGACCGATCTGCTATATCCACCTCATAGTAGGCCAGAAAGGTGATAAACCTGATGAGATCCCGCGTATGTTAGGAATGGTTCTCTCTATCTAGTACTTGTCGTCAATAAACCATGTATGCTAACAGTATGGGACAGAACTCAAGTGCTGCAATCAAAATGTAACAGTTTTGAAACGCTAGTAGCACAATGTTTGCCCCTCTTTCCTATTTCAGCGGGCGGAAGACCGAAAGACTCAATATCAATCAATGAAAGTGATCAAATCGGTATACCTTCGAGCTTTCGCTCTTCTCAGCGAATCATCTCAGGGGAAGGGGTGTGTTTACAGCTCACGGGAAAAAAAATACAAATAATCAACAAAAGGGAAATAAAAAAAAAAACAAGAACAATATATTGTTCGAAGCAGGATCGAACCCGCACTTCTTGGCACGGGAAGCCAAACGCTAGAGCACACGGCCAACTCAGCTATCTAAAAAAAACAGCTGTCATTGGCGATGTCTTTCACGCAGGTGTAGTCATGACTATATCACACGGTTACGATCACAACTCGGGAATAAATTATATATTTGTATTTTCCTTTTAAGACAAGTATTTGCCGGATAGGGTAGGGCTGAATACTCGATTTGCAGACAAACAGTTACAGGACGAAACAGCACGAATAGTAGTTAACGTTGGTTTATACTGGAGACAGATAATAATAAATGAATATTTTTATGGAGGGAGACTTCCGAGGCGATAGATTAGCGAATCATTTCTGGGGAATTAATATGTTTACAGCACTCGGAAAAGTAAAAACAAATAATCAACAACATACACAAAACCCACGATCATCCAGGTCAGCGAGGTCTCATTTCATACTATCTCTATCCTTATAATCACGACCTCTCACATTATACTATCTCTATCCCTATAATCACGACTTCTCACATTATACTATCTCTATCCTTATAATCACGACCTCTCACATTATACTATCTCTATCCTTATAATCACGACTTCTCACATTATACTATCTCTATCCTTATAATCACGATTTCTCACATTATACTATCTCTATCCTTATAATCACGACTTCTCACATTATACTATCTCTATCCTTATAATCACGACTTCTCACATTATACTATCTCTATCCATATAATCACGACCTCTCGCATTATACTATCTCTATCCTTATAATCACGACCTCTCACATTATACTATCTCTATCCTTATAATCACGACCTCTCGCATTATACTATCTCTATCCTTATAGTCACGACCTCTCACATTATACTATCTCTATCCTTATAATCACGACTTCTCACATTATACTATCTCTATCCTTATAATCACGACTTCTCACATTATACTATCTCTATCCTTATAATCACGACCTCTCACATTATACTATCTCTATCCTTATAATCACGACCTCTCACACTATACTATCTATATCCTTATAATCACGACCTCTCACATTATACTATCTCTATCCTTATAATCACGACCTCTCACCCTATACTATCTATATCTCAAAGAACCACGACCTCTCACCCTATACTATCTCTATCCCCTATAACCACGACCTCTCACCCTATACTATCTCTATCCCCTATAACCACAACCTCTCACCCTATACTATCGCTATCCCCTATAACCACAACCTCTCACCCTATACTATCTTTATCCCCTATAACCACAACCTCTCACCCTATACTATCTCTATCCCCTATAACCACGACCTCTCACCCTATACTATCTCTACCCCCTATAACCACAACCTCTCACCCTATACTATCTCTACCCCCTATAACCACAACCTCTCATCCTATACTATCTCTACCCCCTATAACCACAACCTCTCACCCTATACTATCTCTACCCCCTATAACCACAACCTCTCACCCTATACTATCTCTACCCCCTATAACCACAACCTCTCACCCTATACTATCTCTACCCCCTATAACCACAACCTCTTACCCTATACTATCTCTAACCCCTATAACCACAACCTCTCACCCTATACTATCTCTATCCCCTATAACCACGACCTCTCACCCTATACTATCTCTATCCCCTATAACCACAACCTCTCACCCTATACTATCTACATCAGCACAACCACCGTTTCCCACTGCATATTATCCCTGTCTCCATTTCCTTAACGGAAGATGCTGCTTCCTGTATTGCAAATAATTATCCGAAGTTGTCAAAGTTGTGCGGAAGTGGTCATCACCGGCACAGACTTCATATTTGAGATGATTGTATTTGTTGCGTTGCTGTTACTGCCCGTGGGGAACTGATTCTTCTTGTCGTGGGTAGGGCCCATATCTAGTCGGGATAGAATAGTAGAAAGATATAGAAATACGAAGCAGCGAAAAGATAAATGCATTCATCATCATAATCATCATCTTCGTCAAGCACCATGTCAACTGGTGTGATCATGTCTCTCCACAACTTTCTATCTCGACAGTTATTTATCAATTCTGTTGTTGATCTTCTGCCAAGCAATACTCTTAAGCTGTCTGTTAGCTTTTTTATTTCCTTCCCTCTATATCTTCGTCCCTCAATTTTCCCAGTAAAAGTGGTAGTAAAGTCCCCCGTCACGCCAAGTGGCGTATAGGGAAATATCGTGTTAGTGACCCTATATTTTACAGACCTTCAGCACATGATTTTTGGGGTAATGTGGTCGGTATTACGCCCGTGCTGCTTTACTTTCCCAGAAAAAATCCGGTACCCATTTAAGGCTGGGTGAACCCGGAAGCCGTCGGTTGGGCTCGAACTCTACCCCTTGTCCTTTGTAGTCCAGCTTACAAACCACTGAGCTATCGCGGCTCCCAATTTTCCCAGTTGTCGCAATATATTCCAGCTGTTCCCTTCTCATTACGTGGCCAAACAATTATTATTGTTTCTTCCTAATATTGGAAATTAGCTTTCTTTTTGCTTTGGCCTCTCTCCTTGAACGCTTTCAGTACTCTTTTGTACATGGTATTGTCAACATTCTTCTGTAAAACCACATTTCTACAGACTCCAGTGATTTTCTTGCCCGTTATCCTATTATCTATGATTGGCATCCACATGTGAAGACTAGCTCTACATGGCTTTTAAAGCTTTTTTTTTCTTGTTTATATTGTCAAAAATGTAAGGCACAGTATCTGCTTCATTTTTTGGGGGGAAGCTGCTTTTCCTGAGCTATTCTACATCTCACCACTATTCTACAGCTCACCACTATTCTACATCTCACCACTATTCTACAGCTCACCACTATTCTACATCTCACCACTATTCTACAGCTCACCACTATTCTACAGCTCACCACTATTCTACATCTCACCACTATTCTACAGCTCACCACTATTCTACATCTCACCACTATTCTACATCTCACCACTATTCTACAGCTCACCACTATTCTACAGCTCACCACTATTCTACATCTCACCACTATTCTACAGCTCACCACTATTCTACATCTCACCACTATTCTACAGCTCACCACTATTCTACATCTCACCACTATTCTACAGCTCACCACTATTCTACTTCTCACCACTATTCTACAGCTCACCACTATTCTACAGATCACCACTATTCTACATCTCACCACTATTCTACATCTCACCACTATTCTACAGCTCACCACTATTCTACATCTCACCACTATTCTACATCTCACCACTATTCTACAGCTCACCACTATTCTACTTCTCACCACTATTCTACAGCTCACCTCTATTCTACAGATCACCACTATTCTACAGCTCACCACTATTCTACATCTCACCACTATTCTACAGCTCACCACTATTCTACAGCTCACCACTATTCTACATCTCACCACTATTCTACAGCTCACCACTATTCTACATCTCACCATTATTCTACATCTCACCACTATTCTACATCTCACCACTATTCTACATCTCACCACTATTCTACAGCTCACCACTATTCTACAGCTCACCACTATTCTACATCTCACCACTATTCTACATCTCACCACTATTCTACATCTCACCACTATTCTACATCTCACCATTATTCTACATCTCACCACTATTCTACATCTCACCACTATTCTACATCTCACCATTATTCTACAGTCGATCAGGACTGAAACCGACGTCTCGTCCCTTTTAGTCAATTTCACTAAGCACTGAGCTATCGCGGTTCCCCACACTCGTATGGTGAGAGTGAAATAGAGAACGCTACACTGTACAATTTGGACCAAGAAAAAATGCAGAGAAAGTTAAAAAGAGAGAGAGAGCGAGAGAGAGAGAGAGAGAGAGAGAGAGAGAGAGATAAATAAAAACAAGGAAAAAAGAAAAGAGAGCGAGAATGAAAGACACAAGGAAAGAGACAATGAAAGACAATGGAAAGAGACAAGAGGCAGAATAAATGAGAGAGACAAATACAGGCAAGTGAAAAAAATGACAAGAGGTAGCATAAATGAGAGAGACAAATAAAGGCAAGTGAAAAAAAAAATAAAAAGAAATAGGGAGAATGTGAGAGAGAGAGAGAGAGAGAGAGAGAGAGAGAGAGAGAGAGAGATTCGAATGCGTCGAAAAAAAAAAACAGCAGTGGCTATGTTCATGTCACAACCAAACTCATTTGATGAGTGTGAGAAGTGATAGAAAGCAGTAGAAACGATAGCATAAAATTATGAGACATGGTTGGGGAAGATAACTTAAAAGTGATGACAAGAGGAAGACCTGTGAGGAGTGAAAGAGCGAGGGAGACCTGTGATGAGTGAAAGAGCGAGGGAGACCTGTGAGGAGTGAAAGAGCGAGGAAGACCTGTGAGGAGTGAAAGAGCGAGGAAGACCTGTGAGGAGTGAAAGAGCGAGGGAGACCTGTGAGGAGTGAAAGAGCGAGGAAGACCTGTGAGGAGTGAAAGAGCGAGGAGACCTGTGAGGAGTGAAAGAGCGAGGGAGACCTGTGAGGAGTGAAAGAGCGAGGAAGACCTGTGAGGAGTGAAAGAGCGAGGGGGACCTGTGATGAGTGAAAGAGCGAGGGAGACCTGTGAGGAGACCAAAGAGAGAGACCTGTGATTTCAATACGTAGCGGTGGGTCGATTTTGGGAATTTGTTAAAAATGTAAGACTTCACAGCCTTCGCAGGATTGTGAATGCCTAGGTCGTCATGTTTATTGATTTTCTGTGGAATCGCCTAGATCAGTGGTTTTCAAACGTGTGAAAATTGAGACCTGCTAATCGAATTACTTGCTCTCGCCGCATCATTATTTGAAAACGCCCTCAGAAATGCCTCGGTTACAAAAGGCCAGTGCGCCGGTAGCTCTGCAACTCGCACAATTCTGTTGCTACATTCACGGTGTACGTGGACAAATCACATCATAAAAACGCCCCCCCCCCCCCCCCCCCCACCAATCCTTTCTCATCTCCAATTTGATTTAATAAATTAGTCATCCGATACTTCTTCATGGCAAAAGTCTAATCTCCTGCCACTAATACTAAATCTCACTCTCTTCACCAGCTGCTTATACAAATACTCACTCTCATAATCTCTCACTAATCACAAAACTAACCTCTATCGCCTTTCGTGAACATAAACATTCGCATTCCTTGTTTCTCACTATTACTAAAGCTCATTTTAATCACCTCCTACTACTACTACTAAAACTCACTTTCATCCCGTAATTATAGAATACACCATCATCATCTCCTACTAATTATAGAATGCACCATCATCATCTCCTACTAATTACAGAATACACCATCATCATCTCCTACTAATTATAGAATACACCATCATCATCTCCTACTAATTATAGAATACACCATCATCATCATCTCCTATTAATTATAGAATACACCATCATCATCATCTCCTACTAATTACAGAATACACCATCATCATCTCCTACTAATTATAGAATACACCATCATCATCTCCTACTAATCATAGAATACACCATCATCATCTCCTACTAATTATAGAATACACCATCATCATCTCCTACTAATTATAGAATACACCATCATCATCTCCTACTAATTACAGAATGCACCATCATCATCTCCTACTAATTATAGAATACACCATCATCATCTCCTACTAATTATAGAATACACCATCATCATCTCCTACTAATTATAGAATACACCATCATCATCTCCTACTAATTATAGAATACACCATCATCATCTCCTACTAATTATAGAATACACCATCATCATCTCCTACTAATTATAGAATACACCATCATCATCTCCTACTAATTACAGAATACACCATCATCATCTCCTACTAATTATAGAATACACCATCATCATCTCCTACTAATTATAGAATACACCATCATCATCTCCCGCTGACACTTCAAAGCACATTCTTCCCCTCCCTTAATATTAAAGCTCACCTCAATCGCCTCCTAGTAATTCCAAAAATCACTATCATCGCCTCCCAAAATTCTAAAACTGATCTTTATCGCCTCCCACTAATTCTAAAACCCACGGTCATCACCTCCCACTAATTCTAAAACGCAATATCGTCGCCTCTCACTAATTCTAAAACTCACCATCATCGCCTCCCACTAATTCTAAAACTCACGGTCATCACCTCCCACTAATTCTAAAACCCACGGTCATCACCTCCCACTAATTCTAAAACGCAATATCATCGCCTCTCACTAATTCTAAAACTCACCATCATCGCCTCCCACTAATTCTAAAACTCACCATAAACGCCAACCACTGAATCTAAAACTCACCATTATCTCCTCCCACTAAATCTAAAACTCACCATCATCGCCTCCCATGACTCTAAGACACACATTCATCACCTCCCACTAATCTAAAACTCACCATAATCATCTCCCACTAATCTAAAACTCACCGTCATCTCCTTCCACTAAATCTAAAACTCACCATCATCGCCTCCTATGACACTAAGACTCACATTCATCGCCTCCAACCCTTAAAGATAAGATCAATTATCCAAGTCTTTTCGCGTTCAATTGTCGCTAAATCGAAAAAACCCGATGACTGGATTCAATAATTGGCACTGCTATTTCACAATTATTTATTGGCACAACTTCCTTGCGATGAACGTCTAATCATCACCATGGTCTGCAGAAAATACAACGAAACCGTCACTAAACAATTTTGGGTATAATCTAAGCACGATCCGTTGAACCCCAGACTAGGTTCTTTGGGTTGTATTAGACCGTGATTGTCATCCAAATATGGCATTGTATGAGGTCGCTACTGAGAGAGCTATTGGGGCATGATTGACGTATGGGGAATATGGTGTTAGTTATCATATTATGATAACAGTACATGTTGGAGTGGTGTGGTCGGTATCACGCCAAGACGCCTTTACTTCTCAGTAAAGTCTCTGGTGCCGATTTTTAGAGGCTGGGTGAACCCCGGAGCATTGTTGGTCGGAAACAAAAATCGCCACTTTTGAGGATCGAACTTGGGCCCTTCTGATTAGGAAGCGCTAACCACACAGCCACCTAGGCTGCCTGCTGTATGATACTTGTCGTTATGTCTACTGTATGATAGTCATCATTATGTTTCCTGTATGATACTCATCGCTGTGTCTACTGCAAACATCGTTATGTCAACTTTAAGGTACTCATCTTTATGTCTACTGTAGGATACTTATTGTTATGTCTACTGTATGATACTTATTGTTATTACTACTGTATGCTACTCATTGTTATAACTACTGAATGATACTCATTGTTATTACTACTGTATGCTACTCATTGTTATTACTACTGTATGCTACTCATTGTTATTACTACTGTATGCTACTCATTGTTATTACTACTGTATGCTACTCATTGTTATTACTACTGAATGATACTCATTGTTATTACTACTGAATGATACTCATTGTTATTACTACTGTATGCTACTCATTGTTATTACTACTGTATGCTACTCATTGTTATTACTACTGTATGATGGTCATTGTTATTACTACTGTATGATACTCATTGTTATTACTACTGTATGATACTCATTGTTATTACAACTATATGATACTCATTGTTATTACTACTATATGATACTCATTGTTATTACTACTGTATGCTCCTCATTGTTATTACTACTGAATGATACTCATTGTTATTAAACTGTATGCTACTCATTGTTATTACTACTGTATGCTACTCATTGTTATTTTTACTGAATGATATTCATTGTTATTACTACTGAATGATACTCATTGTTATTACTACTGTATGCTACTCATTGTTATTACTACTGAATGATACTCATTGTTATTACTACTGAATGATACTCATTGTTATTACTACTGTATGATACTCATTGTTATTACTACTGTATGCTACTCATTGTTATTACTACTGAATGATACTCATTGTTATTACTACTGAATGATACTCATTGTTATTACTACTGTATCCTACTCATTGTTATTACTACTGTATGCTACTCATTGTTATTACTACTGTATGCTAATCATTGTTATTACTATTGAATGGTACTCATTGTTATTACTAATGTATGATACTCATTGTTATTACTACTGAATGATACTCATTGTTATTACTACTGTATGCTACTCATTGTTATTACTACTGTATGATACTCATTGTTATTACTACTGAATGATACTCATTGTTATTACTACTGTATGTTACTCATTGTTATTACTACTGTATGCTACTCATTGTTATTACTACTGTATGCTAATCATTGTTATTACTATTGAATGGTACTCATTGTTATTACTAATGTATGATACTCATTGCTATTACTACTGAATGATACTCATTGTTATTACTACTGAATGATATTCATTGTTATTACTAATGTATGATACTCATTGTTATTACTAGTATATGATACTCATTGTTATTACTACTGAATGATACTCATTGTTATTACTACTGTATGATACTCATTGTTATTACTACTGTATGATACTCATTGTTATTACTACTGTATGATACTCATTGTTATTACTACTGAATGATACTCATTGTTATTACTACTGTATGCTACTCATTGTTATTACTACTGAATGATACTCATTGTTATTACTACTGTATGCTAATCATTGTTATTACTATTGAATGGTACTCATTGTTCTTACTAATGTATGATACTCATTGTTATTACTACTGTATGATACTCATTGTTATTACTACTGAATGATATTCATTGTTATTACTGCTGTATGCTTCTCATTGTTATTACTACTGTATGCTACTCATTGTTATTACTACTGAATGATACTCATTGTTATTACTACTGAATGATACTCATTGTTATTACTACCGAATGATACTCATTGTTATTACTACTGAATGATACTCAATGTTATTACTACTGTATGCTACTCATTGTTATTACTACTGAATGATACTCATTGTTATTACTACTGTATGCTACTCATTGTTATTACTACTGTATGCTAATCATTGTTATTACTACTGAATGATACTCATTGTTATTACTACTGAATGATACTCATTGTTATTACTACTGAATGATACTCATTGTTATTACTACTGAATGATACTCATTGTTATTACTACTGTATGTTCATCATCATCAAGTACCGTGCCTACTGGCGTAGGTGATCATGTCTCTCCACACATTTCGATCTCGGCAGCTATTTATCATTTCTGTTGTTGACTTTCTGCCAAGTCATTCTCTTAAGCTGTATGTTATTTTTTTCTCTTTGCTTCCCTCTATCTCTTCGTCCCTCAATTTTTCCAGTTGTTACAATATATTCCAGTTGTTCTCTTCTCATTACATGGCCAAAAAAAGATGATTTTCTCTTCCTAATATTGGAAATTAGTTCTCTTTTCGCTTTGACCTCTTTCAGAACTTTTTCATTTCTCTTCTTAGCTGTCCATGGTAATCTCAACATTCTTCTGTAAAACCACATTTCTACAGACTCCAGTGATTTTCTTGTCTGTTTTCCTATTGTCCATGATTCCCATCCATATGTTAAGACTGGCTCTACATAACATTTAAGAACTCTTTTTCTTGTTTCTATTTTCAAAAATGGATTGCATAGTATCTGCTTTTGTCTGAGCCATTCTGCATTTCACCTCTTTTGTACATATTCCGTCTGAGGTTAACAAAGTTCCCAAATATTTAAATTCATTTACCTTTTTTAATATTGTTCCACTTGTCTTTATTTTGCACTGAGGTGATGTCATCTCATTTGTCTAGTAATGGTTATTCTCAATTTTGTTTGACTGTTAACCTCCAGATTGGCACTGGCACAGACTTTTGGTAGGAGAGTGTGTCTCATTGTGCGTTCATTCTATATGATGTTCCGTGTTTGTCTTATCAGTTTGTCTTATCAGTTTGTCTTATCAGTGGATTTATCACAAAATAATATGCCCCCCCTTCGCGGAGTTGTAATCTGATTTTTTTTTTCCTTGGCTGTTCTCTTACTTGGACATACTCCCTGAGTAGAGTCTTCTCAGAATATCCAATTATGATTTTCTGGATGTTAACGAAGACAATAGCACTACGAACAGCTCACATGTTCATAAACAGAGACTTCGCTTAGAACGGGCCAGAGAAACTGTTTCAGAGCAAATACATTGGCGAAGCGTATTGCGGATCTTAATTTTGTGAAGCGAACAAAATGTTGATTCATTTATCTTGATGTTCACATATTTTGTAGCATTCTCTGCAACTCTCTATGCTGATGGAACAACCCTGCAAGTATAAATCCTATCCAGTTGGCTGGAAGCAACAGCAAGTGCAATCTCCGTGGACCAGGAAACCAGGGGTTGAATGCTAAGTCTCCCTCCCTCTGTTTGTCTCTCTCTCCTTCTATCTCGTTCTCACCGTCTTAGAACGTTTCTATGTCTTTATTTGTCTCTACATTGCACACTGTAGAATTCTCTTTTTCATTCTTTCAATTTGAGTGTTTTTGCAAATTACAATCTCTCTTTCTCTGTGTGTTTATTTCTTCTGTCACTGTTTTTTTTTTCTGCGAGGGTGATCCTATCTCACGCTCTTTATTCCTCACTAATGCATCTCTCTTATCGTTCCTTCCTATTTATTCTTCTTTCCACCTTCGATCCCGACTCACCTACTCATGAATTGTTAGATGAATCCACGTTTTGCATAACTCCTATGGTTCACCCAGGCACCAAATAAAATGGGGACCAGAGTTCACACTATGGGAATGACGCCATGCGAATGAAAGTTTTTAGTCAAGACGATTGTTAAAAAAAAGAGAAGAAAAAAAGTGGTATGGTAACTCTTGGTGCATCTTGGTGCATCTTTGTGTATCTTGGTGCATCTTGGTGACCTTTACTCCAGTTTTTAGTCAACTAGTGGCTGGATGACAGAGCTTTATATTGTACTACTTCCATCACTACACCCATTCTTATCGCATACATTTACCTATTAGTCAGGTTTATGTTTACGTAGATCATTGCAATGTTTACAAACGATGCAAATTATGTACGGGTTTCCCATAGTTACTCTACATTAATACCGAAGATTTGTAGAATTTGAAGCATCTGTAAGGAAAGTGAAGTCTCATTCGGTTTAAAGAACAAGGAACAGAAATTAAAATGATTTTTTAAAAGAGGAATATAATACAATTTACTCAAATCAATGTCACTGATAATGGATAATCATGACATAGGACTTCCGGTCAATTTGGCAGATAGGCGATAGGAACCGTTGAGGCAGTGTCTGAAGAGTGTTTCTTGTTGCAGTTTCCTTATATTCCAGGTCCGGCTAGCTGCCGAAGCTACTGAGTTTAGTGTTCTGTGCACACCGCTTGCTCCTTCAAATACTCTGACCTAGTACAGTGACGGGGTGTGGTTCACTCCCATGTAACACAATCTTAGGCGACGTTACATGCGGACCAACGCCCATCTTTGACCGCTGACAAGGATATGATTGAGAGATGTTTGTAGGGCAAATATGGCCTCATGTAACATTTTGTGGAAGCAACCAAATATTTTTATTGTGCTATGTATAACAACGGGAGCCGCGATAGCTCAGTGGTTAGTGAACTGGACTACAAAGGACAAGAGGTAGGGTTCAACCCCAAACGACGGCTTCCGGATCACCCAGCCTTTAATGGGTACCGGATTTTCTTTTCTGGGAAAGTAAAGCGGCACGGGCGTAATACCGACCACATTACCTCAAAGATCATGTGTCGAAGGTCTGTAAAATGTATGGTAACTAACACCATATTCCCTATAAGCCACTTGGCGTGACGGGGGCTCTTTACTTTTTATACTAAGTTCGTTCGTTCGCTTTCGTCAGCTTTTGACCTCTGACGAAGTCCCACCCACTCAATTTTGTGGGACTGAATTTTGCGTGTAAAGTCTGTTTTATCCCATTACAGGATGCCCCTCGCCATGCAGGCAGATTTACTCCGACTTCAGAGGTACTAATTTTTAGGGAATTAGTAAAACCCAGGTGTCCTCGCCAGGGTACGAACCCCGGCTGTTGCCGTGGTAAGCCAACCGCCTATCGATTGCGCTAACCGGACACCCTTTTTATACTAAGTATAACAACTAAACACATTTCTCACCCAAATATAGCAACAAACTATTTTCATTGTGTTCTGTCTAACTAACAACTAAACAACTAACAACTAAACAATTAACAACTAAACAACAACTAAACAACTAACAACTTAACAACTAAACAACTAACAACTAAACAACTAACAACTAACAACTAAACAACTAAACAACTAACAACTAAACAACTGACAACTAAACAACTAACAACTAAACAACTAAAAAACTAACAACTAAACAACTAACAACTAAAAAACTAAACAACTAACAACTAAAAAACTAAACAACTAACAACTAAACAACTAACAACTAAACAACTAACAACTAAACAACTAACAACTAGACACAGCCCAAACTCAGCGCTCTCATCAAACAATTAGAAAACAACAAATCTTCTTCTGTGATCATGACGTCATTCACATTAGGTCTCCGGACTCTCTTATGAAGGCAGCTGTCTGTTTCAGTGATTCGTTTGACCAATATAGTTTCTCTTCCTGGGAGGTGTGTGTGGGCCACATTGTCCTCCTCAGGCCTGTGTAATGATGGAAGTCCTGTAGAACGTGTTTTGTTGTCATGTTATCCAGTGTACAGTGGCATTGGCTAGTGGTTCCAAATCTTAGTTAGATGAACATGTGATTTCTCATTCTGTTGTGGTCATTGCATAAAGTGCGAAGTAAGATGACTTGATTCCTCCTTGATAGTTGGTGGTATCAGTCCCTCTCGTCATACTTTTGGTGCCCTTGTTTCCATGTTTCATGATACTGGCCTTTGATTATGGATTTGGCTTCATCGTAGCTGACCGGATAGTTCTCTTGTGGTAATCTCCCTCCTTCCTAAACTAGTTTGCGCATTGGTTTCCTTGTATTTTACAGTGTGATGGTATCCACTGGATGACCACACTCTGGAATTGATTGCACAAATGATCTAGGATTACTCTCAAGTCATCTAGCACTCTGCTCCTGTGGGGTTTTTAGGGTTGTCATGACTGACAGTGCGTCGGTCAGTATCACCAGTTTCTTGTGCTTGTTATTTTGTGTGTTGGATAGCCAGTTTTGCAGCATTTTCGAGGGCTTTAGTTTCTGCTTTATAGTTGTTTGAGAATTTCCCAGTAGCTATTGATTTGGTAATCTCTTCCTGGTTATTCAGCCTCAGGAAACATCTCCTCCTACATTTGGTAATCTCTTCCTGGTTATTCAGCCTCAAGAACACATCTCCTCCTAAATTTGGTAATCTCTTCCTGGTTATTCAGCCTCAAGAACACATCTCCTCCTACATTTGGTAATCTCTTCCTGGTTATTCAGCCTCAGGAAACATCCTCTCCTACATTTGGTAATCTCTTCCTGGTTATTCAGCCTCAAGAACACATCTCCTCCTACATTTGGTAATCTCTTCCTGGTTATTCAGCCTCAAGAACACATCTCCTCCTACATTTGGTAATCTCTTCCTGGTTATTCAGTCTCAAGAACACATCTCCTCCTACATTTGGTAATCTCTTCCTGGTTATTCAGCTCAAAAACACATCTCCTCCTACATTTGGTAATCTCTTCCTGGTTATTCAGTCTCAAGAACACATCTCCTCCTACATTTGGTAATCTCTTCCTGGTTATTCAGCTCAAAAACACATCTCCTCCTACATTTGGTAATCTCTTCCTTGGTATTCAGCCTCAAGAACACATCTCCTCCTACATTTGGTAATCTCTTCCTGGTTATTCAGCCTCAAGAACACATCTCCTCCTACATTTGGTAATCTCTTCCTGGTTATTCAGTCTCAAGAACACATCTCCTTCTACATTTGGTAATCTCTTCCTGGTTATTCAGCTCAAAAACACATCTCCTCCTACATTTGGTAATCTCTTCCTGGTTATTCAGTCTCAAGAACACATCTCCTCCTACATTTGGTAATCTCTTCCTGGTTATTCAGCTCAAAAACACATCTCCTCCTACATTTGGTAATAATCTCTTCCTGGTTATTCAGCTCAAAAACACATCTCCTCCTACATTTTCTCCGGTATCACTGCAAACGAATTAAAATCCATTATTGCTCAACCGCCCGTGCCAGTGGAATCATTCAAATTACTATCTCATCTCCCAAACAAAGAAAGGTAGCTGTAGTCCCCATCATAGCAGTCTCAGCACACGCCAAAAGACGTAAGGCGATACCGCACAGAAAGTGAACACAGCTAGCTGTTACCTGTCATACGATATCATCATTCATCGTAAACAATTGGAGTATCGAAACATGATCAAAACGGATGAAACACACAGCTCACGGTGTGCACAGAGCACTTAACTCAGTAGCTCCTGCAACAAGCCGGACTTGGAATATGAAGAAACTGCAACAAGGAACACTTTTATAATTATATCGTAATGATGGCGCTGTTGTGATTGCAAGCTGTACTATCTGTGCCTTTCGTTCCAATATACTCAGACTTCAGGATGATGTCGATATTGATAATGATGGTGATGTTTGCCTGTTGTTGCTACTTCCTTGCGTCCACACGATGATTAAAGGAATATACCTCTTCCTTATCCGTCCTAAGAAGAACTTTAAGTGGGCGTGTATGCGTGGTGTTGTGGTTTGCAGTGTAACTGTGATATTTCCGCCTTTCGGCCCAAAACATCCGATTTCAGCAAGGTATATATTTTTTTTAAAACTGGGTTACCTACCCTCTCGATTCCTACTCACATACCCAGACTAAACCGGTTACTCTATTTCTAGAGGCACCTCTAAGAAGTGGAGTAGAGTCTTCATATTTCTGGTTCACCGATCCTGTTCGCATACTGTCAGCTATGATTCGCGCTGACAGCTTTCATCTATGTTGCTGACGTGTACTTTGGCACCCGATGATGGTGTTGACGATGGTTATTGTTGACAATGTTATGTTATCATGTTAAATGAGCCGCACATATTGAACTCCTTTCATAAAGAAATGAGAACTCACGTAGCATAGATCCATCCACCAGAGCTCGTCATTGATCCACCTTTTACTGGAGAAATTGGCGCGGGTTGAATGTCAAAATCATGCAGAAATATATCATCCCTACCATCGATTCTCAGTAGACTGATTCAATTCTGAACACAGAGCTTCGGAATCGTCTTTTTTGAGCGCTGATGAGCAATTGATTACTGAGCAGACTCGACAGGATATATTTGTTTTTTATTTTCTTTATTTTTTTCCCCAGGGGTTTACATATTTTAAAAAAATATATATAAAAAGATCGATGAAACACACTCTATTTGCTACATGCTAGGCAAATCGGATTTAATTTCAATCTGCTAATTTTGTTTTTATTTGTTGTGTGCTATTTCAACACGGGATATTTGTGCAGTCTTCGGGCGTTAACTTTCACGATGGTAGCATCATCATCATCAGCATCAAGTAACATACCTGCTGGCGTGGGTGATTATGTATCTCCATAACCCTTGATCTCGACAGTTATTTATCATTTGTATTGTTGACCTTCTGTCAAGCAGTTCTCTTATGCTGTCTGGCTTCTTTTCTCTTTACTTTCCTTTATATCTTCGTCCCTCAATTTTCCCAGCTGTTATAATATATTCCAAGAGTTCCCTTATGATTACATGGCTAAACAATGATGATGATTATTCCTAATATTAGAAATTAATTTTCTTTCAGGTTTGGCCTCTTTCAGAACGTTTTCATTACTCTTCTTAGCTGTCTATGGTATTCTCTCTACGTTCTTCATAATAAAAAGTAAAGAGCCCACGTCATACCAAGTGGCCTATAGGGAATATGGTGTTAGTGACCAGAAATTGTACAAACCTTCAGCACATAATTTTTGGGGTAGTGTGGTCGGTATTACGCCCGTGCCGCTTTACTTTCCCAGAAAAAAAATCCGGTACCCATTTAAGGCTGGGTGAACCCGGAAGCCGTCAGTTGGGATCGAACCCTACCTCTTGTCCTTTGTAGTCCAGTTCACTAACAACTGAGCTATCGCGGCTCCCGTTCTGCATAATGTTACACCGACATTCTATCATTTCATATACGTCACTGGAGAGAAGGCAAACTAAAAAAATGAAAACGTAAATAGTAAAGATGATCAATAAAATACGAAAGAGAAAAAAATTGAGCAACAGTATGTGCTTGACTTCCGATACTCATCATCATCATGTGCCATACCGTTTGACGTAGGCGATCATGTCCTTCCCCAATCTTCTATCTACAGTGCATCGATTCAGTTCTGTTGTTGACTTTTTTCCATGCATGACACCAAGCTATCCAGTATTTTCTCTCTTTGTCTTCCGCGATCTCTCTTTCCTTTTATTTTGCCAGTTGTAACCAAGTATAGCAATTTTCCTCTTCTCATGATGTGCCCGAAAATGTTGATTGTTTCTTTCTGATGTTTTTAGGAGTTCCCTTTTTTGTATGTTGGACTTTTTAAGAATTTATCATTTGTCTTTGTATATGTCCAGGGAACTTTCAACATTCTTCTGAGAAATCCATCTCTGTTACGGTACTCAGAGAAGAGAAATCAAAAGCAGAAAAGATTAAACTGGTCTCCATGTTGTCTTGCCACAAGCACAGCTATCTTTTTTATCGAAATATAGCATTTTAGTTCTAATTCTATGAATCTTTTTTTTTTCTTTTATGGATCAAACCACGATGAATTTCCCGACATTCCCCTCATTTATAGAATTGATATTTTGTGAGAGAGAATACACTTCCTGATACCATTAAAAAAATAGGAATTATTTAGAACTCTTCGATTTCGTATTCCTGATATTTGATTAGATTATTATTTAAGGAAACAAAAATCATTTAAAGTGAATTAAATTAGTATTTTATGTTGTGTTCTGTTATGTTCTCCACTACAAATATGAACGAAACAAATTATACTAGTCGTTTTCTTTCACTCTGGCGTTCACTAGATGACTACTAAAGGGATTGATACTCATCTTCCTCATCCGTCCTTACAAGGATGTTAAGTGGACGTATATGCGTTGTGCTATGATTTATTTCCACATTTCGTCCCAGCACATCCGACTTCAGAACGGCATTTTTTAGTACCGAGTTGCCTTCCTTTTCCAATCCCTACTCGCTTGGCCAGACTAGATTAGTTAGTCTATTTCTAGAGGCACCGATAGCAGGTGGAGTAGGGTCTGAATAGTTCTGGTTCGCAGATCCTGCCACAAGCTATCAGCCATGATTCGCTGTCAACTTGCAGACCTGTTGCTGTCTGGTGCCTTGCCTCAAAGTTATACTAATCAATCTGAATTACCAACGACAAATTACGTACAGGTTTTATGTTTTTAAAATGAGCAACTCAACTAATATATCGGTGACAAACAGCTCTACAAGATGTCAGTCACAGGTTGTGGTCGGTTAGTTAGTGAATAAATAACAGGAAGCGTTTGGCATGGTCTCTTCCATATCCTGTCAGATCTGATACCATGCAAGAGCAAAACGATATAGATGGCGTTACTCATAAGTTAGGTTTTATACGTTGAAGTCTGACCAGTAACACATCCATATTATCATCATCATCATGTACCATACCGATTGGCGTAGGTGATCATGTCCCTCCACAATCTTCTATCTACAGTACATCGCATCAGTTCTGTTGTTGACTGTTTTCCATGCCATGACACCAAGCTATCCAGTATTTTCTCTCTTTGTCCCCCAACGATCTCTCTTTCCTTTTATTTTGCCAGTTGTAACCAAGTATTCCAACTTTCATCTTCTCATGATGTGCCCGAAAAATGTTGATTGATTCTTTCTGACGTTTTTTTAAGAGCTCCCTTTTTGTGTTGGCCTATTTGAGAACTTCCTCATTGGTCTTTTTAGCTGTCCATGGAACTTTCAACATTCTTCTGAGAAATCCCATCTCTGTGGCCTCTAATCGTCTTTTCATTTATTTGTCTACTGTCCATGATTCGCTTCCATAGGTCAGAATTGGTTCTATATAGCACCGATGAACTCTCTTTTTCATTTCTATTGACATAGATTTGTTGCATAAGATATCTTTCATTTTCTGAAATGCTATTTTGGCCTGAGCTATTCTGCTTTTTATTTCTGTGGTGCATCTCCCATCCGATGTTATTATTGTGCCCAAGTATTTGAAACGTTGCACTTGTTTCAGATTTGTCTCGTTTATTTTTATGCTGCATGATGGTGATGATTGTTTCTTCGATCATATAATATATATCAATTATTGTTGGAAAACATGTCCTAAAGTTCTACATCGAACTTGTTCTACTATATGGAAGCGAGTCATGGGCGATAGGTAAGACAACACAAAGAACATTAGAGGCAGTTGAGATGTGGTTTAACAGAAGAATGCTATGAATTCCATTGAAAGCAAAAATTACAGATAAAGAAATATCATACAAATCATAAGGAAAAGACAATCGACATTTATTGGACATGTCATGCGAAAAGAAGGCATTGGGAATAGTATAACAGACAGAATGAATGGAAATAAGAGCAGAGGAAAACCAAGAAAAAAAAATTGAACATCTTATCAATGGTATAAGAAATGGTATGAGAAAAGATCAGCGATTGGAATTATGTCATGTGTGAGGGACCAAGTGATGTGGCGAGAGATTCTCGCCTACGCCAATCGACACGGCACATGATGATGGTGGTGATGATGATAATGATGATGATGATGATGTAGGGATCCCAGGCTGCGCAACGCAGTTCGGGGCGCGCTGGTCAGGGTTCTCATTGGGTTTCTCAGTATTTCGAGAAATTCAGAGCACCTATGGATGTGCCCGAAGTGCAGTGATGATTAAAGGAGGCTCACTATACAGAGCTTTGCAACAGGGGGCACATCACAACAGACAAGGTCAAGTAAATATTTTGGTTCTTTAGCTTCTTGACTCTCTAGGCCACTGGTTCTCAAACTGTTTAGGATTTCTTGTTTGGCGGCCCCTTCAAGATTCATTGTTTGATGGCCCGGGGACCCTTTTAAAATTTGAAATTAAAATGAAGTTTAATTATCAAATAAAAGAACCCAATAAATCGCCCAGAAAATAACCCAATACAAAGTCTAAAAATGGTCTGATAAATAGTCCAATAAATAGTAAAATAAATAACCCCATTAAGAGTACATTAAAAAGTAAAAAATAGTTCATAAATAACCCAATAGGCAGTCCAATAAATAGTCGCAATAAAATCCAATAAATAACCCCATAAAGAGTACAATAAAAAATAGTCCAATAAATAACCCAGTTAATAGTCCAATAAATAACCCAGTAAATAGTCCAATAAATAAACCTAATAAATAACCAAATAAATAGCCCAAATATTAAACTAAGTGGTCTCTCCTTAACGGTCTCCTCGAAACAGCTTGGCAGCACCTTTGTATAAACCTCTCATTATAAAACTTATTATATTATAATCCTCTCATTATAAACCTTATTATATTATAATCATCTCATTATAAACCTTATTATAATATAATTCTCTCATTATAAACCGTATTATATTATAATCATCTCAAAATAAACCTTATTACATTATAATCCTCTCATTATAAACCTTATTATTATATTATAACCTCTCATTATAAACCTTATTATATTATAATCCACTCATTATAAACCTTATTATATTATAATCATCTCATTATAAACCTTATTATATTATAATCCTCTCATTATAAACCGTATTATATTATAATTCTCTCATTATAAACCGTATTATATTATAATCCTCTTATTATAAACCTTATTATATTATAATCCTCTCATTATAAACCTTATTATATTATAATCCTCTCATTATAAACCTTATTATATTATAACCCTCTCCTTATAAACCTTATTATATTATAATCCTCTCATTATAAACCTTATTATATTATAATCCTCTCATTATAAACCTTATTATATTATAATCCTCTCATTATAAACCTTATTATATTATAATCATCTCATTATAAACCTTATTATATTATAATCCTCTCATTATAAACCTTATTGTATTATAATCCTCTCATTATAAACCTTATTGTATTATAATCCTCTCATTATCAATCTTATTATATTATAATCCTCTCATTGTATGCCTTATTATTATATTATAATCCTCTCATTATAAACCTTATTATATTATAATCCTCTCATTATAAACCTTATTATATTATAATCCTTTCATTATAAACCTTATTACATTATAATTCTCTCATTATAAACCTTATTATATTATAATCCTCTCATTTTAAATCTTATTATATTAAAATCCTCTCATTATAAGCCTTATTATTATATTATAATCCTCTTATTGTAAGCCTTATTATTATATTGTAATCCTCTTATTATGAACCTTATTATTATATTATAATCCTCTCATTGTAATCCTTATTATTATATTATAATCCTCTCATTATAAACCTTATTATATTATAATCCTCTCATTATAAACCTTATTATATTATAATCCTCTCATTATAAACCTTATTATATTATAATCCTCTCATTATAAACCTTATTATATTATAATCCTCTCAAACATCAGTAGCAATAACTTAGAAGAAAAAATGTAGCTTCAGATCTTCAGCGATATTCCTTTAGATGGATCATTTTTCGTTCGTCAGCTTTCACCTCTGGAGAAGTCCGTTGAGACTAGGAACTGAATTTTGCGTGTTAATCCGTTTTAACATGGCAGCCGTGTGCACAGTAGTCCCTCGACACACAGGCAGATAACTCCGATTACCGTTTCTTTTCCGTCGATGAGTGTTTGACGTTTCAAGCCGGGCCTCGCTGCTGAGACCGGGTGTGGTTGCCGCAGAGAGAAAGAGATCACAAATAAAAATCCCAACCGGTGCAGCCGGGATTTGAACCCACAACCTCTCTGTTTTAACCATATAAGTTGTTGTTTTTCTATATATTCTTGGCACTTTAGTTCCTAAGAAAAATTGTAGAAACAAAACCCTGCCAAGAATATGTAGAAAAACAACAACTTAAATGGTTTGGCCAACTGGTCAGAATGAATCCTCACCAATCACCATCAAGGGCGTTCTCGAGAATGCATGGCAAAAAGACCAAGAGGAAGACCCAGAAGAAGATGGATAGATGCAGTGACAGAGACATGTAACAACAAAGGAAAATCACTAATTCAGACAGTTCGAGCAGCTCAAGAACGACAAATGATATAAACCACGACACTTTAATGGTATCAGTGAAAAGAGAAAAGAAGAAAGAAGACCTCTCTGTCTCGAGAGCGACATCTTGCCTCGAGACTAACCAATCCACCTTAATCATCATCATTGAGTGCCGTCTCCGCAACGAAGGTTGGCTACCATGGAGCGCCATTCTGCTCTATCTCTTGCTTTGATGGTGCAGATTGTCATCGGTTGATTTGTCCATCTTTTGATGTTACTCGTCCATGTTAATCTTGGTCTGCCTCTGCCTCTTTTACCTTGTATTTTCCCCTCCAGGATCACTTTCAGTAGGCTGTGTGTCTTTTAACATGGCACAAGAATCGCATTTGTCTTGTTCTAATTGTGTTCAGAAGTTCTCTTTCATTTTTAGTTGTTTTAAGACTTCATCGTTTGTTTTCTTTTCCTTCCACCTTAATGGATAATATAATTCAGAGACCATCGTTTGCCTCTTCGTGCAATTTATTTATTTATAGTGCTCCTAATCTCTAACGACTGCGTTAAATTGTCTCTCTCTGGGATGCATTTGTTACATTACCCTACATATTGGATACATTTGTTACATTATCCTATATATTGGATACATTTGTTACATTATCCTACACATTAGATACATTTATTACATTATCCTATATATTAGATACATTTGTTACATTATCCTATATATTGCATACATTTGTTACATTAAATATATATTGGATACATTTATTACATTATCTTATACACTGGATGCATTTATTACATTATCCTATAATTAGACATACTTCCATTTGCGTTGAGTGCGTGGCATCCTGATTGTTGTGCGCCTTTTGGCTGGTTACCTCCGACTTCAGCACTTGAACTTGCTAGAGCAGACTGTGGTCTTGCTCGGTTGTAGGAAGGCCTGGCCAGTCTTGGTTTTCAGTCCCTGGTGACTGTTAAGCCCCATCCCCACGACAAGGAGCTGGCCTTGATGAGGTACATACAGGAAACGACATTGCTGATATAGACAATACTTCGAGCGAACGAAAGATAGATAGATAGATCCTATAATTAGGTACATTTGTTTCATTATCCTGTATCTGGATACATTTATTACATTATCCTATATATTGGATACATTTGTTACATTTTCATATATATTGGATACATTTGTTACATTATCCTATATCTGGATACATTTATTACATTTTCCTATATATTGGATACATTTTTTTACATTATCCTGTATATGGATACATTTATTACATTATCCTATATATTGGTATACATTTGTTACATTATCCTATATCTGGATACATTTGTTACATTATCCTATATATTGGATACATTTTTTTACATTATCCTATATCTGGATACATTTATTACATTATCCTATATATTGGTATACATTTGTTACATTATCCTATATCTGGATACATTTGTTACATTATCCTATATATTTACACAATTAAATTAACACATGTCTGGATATATTTGTTCAATTATCTTACAAATAGACATCATTAAATTATCCTATACACGGATACATGTATTAAATTCCATTACATTTATACGGTTTTTGTGCTGTTTTTTTTCTTGTACGGAAACTTAATTTGTGAAGAAGGTTTGATGGCAATCTATGTAGATTGTCGAGGTCGTGGCATAATGTAGTCGTAGCAAGGCCAAATTGTGTCTTGAATTTCTAAATGACGCTAAAATGAAGGAAATCGTTGACTAGTACGATTCTAGGTAATGCAATGCGGGGTGAGTGATTATCTTGTTTGTTCCAATAAATGTAATTACTTGTTTCAGCGTCCTGTTTTTGTACTTATTTCTTTGTCAAACAACTTCTCCGCCAGATTCATTTCAGTCAATTGAATTGGCACCCCCATTTCATCACTGATGGCTCTTTCCGTTATTATTTGCATTAAAGCGCCACCAACAGCCAACAATATAATTGTCTCATACATTAGCAGCAATAATTTAGAAGAAACAGTGTGACAATCTTTAACGATAAGGGTCAAGTACTAGACTTGAACCGGCGTCTTAGCACGCGAGTTTTCACCCATATGTGCTCAGCCGCCTATCCAGTCTTCTGGATAATTTCGTTTCAAGCATTGAAACTCACGATGCGAGGCGGCATTCCTCACCTTCCCAGAGTATTTCCCTGGTACCCATTTCTGCCAGCGGCTGGGTCGATCGCAGGGGTATTTTTTTATATTTCCAACCACGAGTACGACTCACACTGCTCCCAGCGGGAATCAAACACGGGTTGTCCGAACGTCGGTAGCACAGTCGGGTGGTGGAATCAAACACGGGTTGTCCGAACGTCGGTAGCACAGTCGGGTGGTGGAATCAAACACGGGTTGTCCGAACGTCGGTAGCACAGTCGGGTGGTGGAATCAAACACGGGTTGTCCGAACGTCGGTAGCACAGTCGGGTGGTGGAATCAAACACGGGTTGTCCGAACGTCGGTAGCACAGTCGGGTGGTGGAATCAAACACGGGTTGTCCGAACGTCGGTAGCACAGTCGGGTGGTGGAATCAAACACGGGTTGTCCGAACGTCGGTAGCACAGTCGGGTGGTGGAATCAAACACGGGTTGTCCGCACGTCGGTAGCACAGTCGGGTGGTGGAATCAAACACGGGTTGTCCGAACGTCGGTAGCACAGTCGGGTGATGGAATCAAAAACGGGTTGTCCGAACGTCGGTAGCACAGTCGGGTGGTGAAATCAAACACGGGTTGTCCGAACGTCGGTAGCACAGTCGGGTGGTGAAATCAAACACGGGTTGTCCGAACGTCGGTAGCACAGTCGGGTGGTGGAATCAAACACGGGTTGTCCGAACGTCGGTAGCACAGTCGGGTGGTGGAATCAAACACGGGTTGTCCGAACGTCGGTAGCACAGTCGGGTGGTGGAATCAAACACGGGTTGTCCGAACGTCGGTAGCACAGTCGGGAGATGGAATCAAACACGGGTTGTCCGAACGTCGGTAGCACAGTCGGGTGGTGGAATCAAACACGGGTTGTCCGAACGTCGGTAGCACAGTCGGGTGGTGGAATCAAACATGGGTTGTCCGAACGTCGGTAGCACAGTCGGGTGGTGGAATCAAACACGGGTTGTCCGAACGTCGGTAGCACAGTCGGGTGGTTTTCCCAACTAGGCCACCGAGGCTCCCAATCTATCTTCAGCGATATTCCATGAAATGGATCATTTTGTTTATTGCATGTATTTATTTGCTTTGTTTGTGTTCGCCAGCTTTCACCTCTGGCGAAGTCCTTAGCGTCTATTGACTGAATGTTGCGTGTTAATCCGTTTGTCCCTGGCAGCCATTTGCACAAGAGTCCCTGGTCGCACAGGCAGATAACTATCCTCAGAGCTATTCATTTTGTTCACAACTTTACACAACTGGTGGAGCCAGGACTTTAACTCACAACCTCTCTGTCTCGAGACAGAAGTCGAGACCACCCAGTCTCTCTTAATGGATAATCTAATTTCATCATTATCATCATTGAGTGCCGTCTCCGCATCGAAGGTTGGCTACCATGGAGCGCCATTCTGCTCTGATGGTGCAGATTGTCATAGGCTGACTTGTCCATCTTTTGATGTTACTCGTCCATGTTAGTCTTGGTCTGCCTCTGCTTTTTTTTTTTACCTTGTATTTTCCCCTCCAATATTACTTTTAGTAGGCTGTTGTGTCTTTTAACATGCCCCAAAAAATGTCATTTCTCTTGTTTGAATTGTGTTTAGTAGTTCTCTTTTCATTTTTAATTGTTTTAAAACTTCTTCATTTGTTTTCTTTTCTTTCCATTCAATCCTACTTATTCTTCTATAAATCCACATTTCAAAGGCTTCAATTTTATGTTACGTTGCCTTGTCTAATGTCCATGTTTCTGCACCATACGGGAATATTGAGATGTAACATTTTGCTATTCTTAGTTTTAGCCCTGGTGTTATTTGTTTTGATATTAGTATATTTTTCATGGCATTAAAATTACCTTTTGCCATACCTATTCTTTTGAATAGGTATGGCAAAATGAATTTAAATATAATTTAGAGCATTTTGTACCTCTTCGTGCAGTCTTTTTATTGATGATATTCGTAATCTGAAACGGGCTGGGCTCTTATCGTCGCAATCGTTTCTCGTAGGCCTATGTTTTAGCTCATGCGAATTGTGTGATTGGGTAGATGCAGTCAAAAATGTTTAATAACAACAGCGATGAAACTAACATCACATTGCTCGTCTGTCTATATATCAATTAGAACTTGCTTCATCTTTCGATGCACCCATCCATCTATACTTTGATCTGTTTATATATCTACCCAATTCTTCATCCACCAGTTTCTATCTATCTATCTATCTATCTATCTATCTATCTATCTATCTATCTATCTATCTATCTATCTATCTATCTATCTATCTATCTATCTATCTATCTATCTATCTATCTATCTGTCAATCTGTCTATCTGTCTATCTGTCTGTCTGTCTGTCTGTCTGTATGTCTGTCTGTCTGTCTGTCTGTCTATTTATTTATCTATCTATCTATCTATCTATCTATCTATCTATCTATCTATCTATCTATCTATCTATCTATCTATCTATCTATCTATCTATCTATCTATCTATCTATCTATCTATCTATCTATCTATCTATCTATCTATCTATCTATCTATCTATCTATCTATCTATCTATCTATCTATCTATCTATCTATCTATCTATCTATCTATCTATCTATCTATCTATCTATCTATCTATCTATCTATCTATCTATCTATCTATCTATCTATCTATCTATCTATCTATCTATCTATCTATCTATCTATCTATCTATCTATCTATCTATCATTGTCAGTCTTTCTGTCTAATGTATTCCCTCACTCAATCATCTACCTCCATCATCTACATTCGTTTCCTTCTCTTCTATCCTCTACATTTTCCATGCACTCTTTCTATTATTGTTTCGTTTTAATGAACTTCTTCCTATTTTTAAATGGCTCTCTGCAGTACCCGATGGACCCAAATGATCATTATAGAACACGAGTACTCGAATCGATACTGCCATGATGGGAACGGTAGCTCTCTGTGTGAACAGCGTTCCATCCATTCCTTCCTTCGTTCTTTTAATCTGACATTCAGAGCCCTCTTCAAGAATGGCGTGAGCCATTATTTTTATATCAGTCATCGAGACCTTATGAACTATCTACTAGTTCTCTCTTATGTTTCTCTGATTTCTTTTACAAAAATCTTCATGAGTGGTAATTTTAAGGATTTGCTTTGCAACAATCTCTAGTAATTTAATTATCTTATTTTTTTTTCAACCATACTCAAATATTTTAGTAATTGTTTTACAACAAACTCACTTGTTTTACAACAAACTCACTTGTTTTACAACAAATTCACTTATTTTACAACAAATTCACTTATTTTACAACAAATTCGCTTGTTTAGTCCATTTGATTTACATCAATCTCAATTATTTTACTGATTTTTTTTTTACAACAGTTTCACTTATTGTATCGATTTGCTTTACATCAACCTCTCAACCATTTTAGGAAATTGTTTTGCAACAATCTCAGTTTTTTAAGGAATTGCTTTACAACAGTCTCAATCATTTCAGAGAATTGTGTTACAACAATCTCAATCATTTTAAGGAATTGTTTTATAACAATCTCAATCATTTTCTGGAATTAGTTTACAATAATTTCAATTATTTTATGAATATTTTAAGCTAATATTATTCATTGTTTTAGTTTTGTTTTTTTTGTTACAGCAATCTAATCTGTCACTCAGAATATTTGCTTTATCGAAATCTTAATCGTTTTAAGGAAGTGTGTAAACAATATTCTATTACAGTTTAGGAAATTGCTTTACTTCTGCGTTAATCTTTTTATTGATTTGTTTTACAATAATTTAAATCTCTATGAGATTTGTTTTACAATAATCTAAATCTCTATGAGATTTGTTTTACAATAATCTAAATCTCTGTAAGATTTGTTTTACAATAATCTACATCTCTGTGAGATTTGTTTTACAATAATCTAAATCTCTGTGAGATTTGTTTTACAATAATCTAAATCTCTGTGAGATTTGTTTTACAATAATCTAAATCTCTGTGAGATTTGTTTTACAATAATCTAAACCTCTGCGAGATTTGTTTTACAATAATCTAAATCTCTGCGAGATTTGTTTTACAATAATCTAAATCTCTGCGAGATTTGTTTTACAATAATCTAAATCTCTGCGAGATTTGTTTAACAATAATCTAAATCTCTGTGAGATTTGTTTTACAATAATCTAAATCTCTGCGAGATTTATTTTACAATAATCTAAATCTCTGTGAGATTTGTTTTACAATAATCTAAATCTCTGTGAGATTTGTTTTACAATAATCTAAATCTCTGTGAGATTTAAGTAAAGAAGTAAAGTACCCCCGTCATGCCAAGTGGCTTATAGGGAAATATGGTGTAAAAGTAAAAGTAAAGTACCCCCCGTCACGCCAAGTGGCGGCGTATAGGGAAATATGGTGTTAGTGACCCTATATTTTACAGACCTTCAGCACATGATTTTTGGGGTAATGTGGTCGGTATTACGCCCGTGCTGCTTTACTTTCCCAGAAAAAATCCGGTACCCATTTAAGGCTGGGTGAACCCGGAGCCGTCGGTTGGGATCGAACCCTACCTCTTGTCCGTAGTAGTCCAGTTCACTAACCACTGAGCTATCGCGGCTCCCACTAATTTTTAGGGAATTAGTAAAACCCAGGTGTCCTCGCCAGGGTACGAACCCCGGCTGTTGCCGTGGTAAGCCAACCGAAATATGGTGTTAGTGACCATATATTTTGCAGACCTTCAGCACATGATTTTTGGGGTAATATGGTCGGTATTACGCCCCTGCTGCTTTACTTTCCCAGAAAAAAATCAGGAACCCATTTAAGGCTGGGTGAACCCGGAAGCCGTCGGTTGGGATCGAACCCTACCCCTTGTCTTTTGTAGTCCAGTTCACTAACCACTGAGCTATCGCGGCTTCCTCTGGGAGATGTGTTTTACAATAATCTACATCTCTGTGAGGTTTGTTTTACAATAATCTAAATCTCAGTGAGATTTGTTTTACAATAATCTAAATCTCTGTGAGATTTGTTTTACAATAATCTAAATCTCTGTGAGATTTGTTTTATCAATTTCAATTTACTGTAAGGAATTGTTTTACTGGATTATTTTTTGAGGTCTTTTTTTTTTAACAGAAACATCCATGGTCAAATGAGTAAGGTAAAGAATATAATCTAAAATGATAAAAGATTAAAACATGGCAACAAATGAAATACATTTAGTATATTGGATAGAAATCGGAAGTACATGAAGGACATGCAAAATTCTGATAACGTCTGAGAAGTGTAGAATGTCGTGTATTTTCTGTGTGTTAGATTTTGTAGCATTGTTGTATATTATTTAAATGTTGAGGACATTTTGCTGGTGTTCTGTCTCTCTCTCTCTCTCTCTCTTTCTTTCTCTCTCTCTCTCTCTCTCTCTCTCTCTGTGTGTGTTTTAGTCTTATCTATTTACAGCGCTTGCTGTGCGTTGCGCTGTTCACATATAATTGCAGACACGGCTACATGATAACCAACCTTCAATGCTAAGACGGGGGCACATGATGGTGATAATTTATGTACAGATATCACTGTGTGAGGTGATTGGGGGAGGTGGGGGAGGGCAATTTTGCGATCCCATCAGAGTGATATAAACAATGAGCTAAACATTTTAAGCGTCTATGACTTTAGTTTAGTTTAGTTTAATTTGGTTTAGTTTAGTTTAGTTTAGCATCGTCTAATCAAGTCTAGTCTAGTCTAGTTTAGTTTAGTTTAGTTTAGTTTAGTTTAGTTTAGTTTAGTTTAGTTTAGTCGACATATCAACTTTATTGCACAATGGACCACCCTATGATGCTCAGATCCCCTCTTAAGTACCCCCCACCTGTGAAATCAACCTGTGACTTCAACCTGTGAAATCAACCTGTGACTTAAACCTGTGACTTCAAACTGTGAAATTCAGCCTGTGAAATCAAACTGTGACTTCAACCTGTGACTTCAATCTGTGACTTCAACATGTGACTTCAACCTGTGAAACCAACCTGTGACTTCAACCTGTGACTACAACCTGTGAAATAAACCTGTGAAATCAACTTGTCAATTCTATCTACATATGACCTTTCACGTCTTCATAGGAAGTTTGGAATTAGTCACTTTCTTCAACACAAACTGTCTGATGGTGCAATGCTGAGCAGGTTCCTTCATTGCTCGTTTTGCCAACCAATAATATAACAAGGACAACCTGCACCATCAAAGCAACAGACAGAGCGGAATGGCTCTCTATGGTAGCCACCCTTCGTTGCGGAGATGGCACTCGATGATGATGAATATGACAAGTCTGGCTGCAGACTGATCTAGGCACTGATAATCCATTCATGGATGCTTTGTAGGCATCGTTGTAACTCAGTTCTGGTCTACACGCAGGATGCTCCACCGTAAAATATTTTCATGGGAATGCGATTATTGCCGAGTTTTTCGAACAGCCACATTAATCTACGTCACCTGAGTGTTGTCTTAATGGATGGAAGCTTAGAACGTTGCAGGGCATTTGGGTTTGTTACTTTATCCTGCCATTTTATGTTCATTTTTTTTTCATTAGTTGCGCACGTCGAAAATGTGTAATCCCTTCTCGTGCCTTTAATAGGCTGTCCAAAGTTTGAGGTCTATACAGAAGTGTGTTGAGAACTCAAGTTTGATATATATGGTGAAGTGTGTTGAGAACTCAAGTTTGATATATATGGTGAAGTGTGTTGAGAACTCAAGTTTGATATATATGGTGAAGTGTGTTGAGAACTCAAGTTTGATATATATGGTGAAGTGTGTTGAGAACTCAAGTTTGATATATATGGTGAAGTGTGTTGAGAACTCAAGTTTGATATATATGGTGAAGTGTGCTGAGAACTCAAGTTTGATATATATGGTGAAGTGTGTTGAGAACTCAAGTTTGATATATATGGTGAAGTGTGCTGAGAACTCAAGTTTGATATATATGGTGAAGTGTGTTGAGAACTCAAGTTTCATATATATGGTGAAGTGTGTTGAGAACTCAAGTGTGATATATATATGGAAAAGTGTGTTGAGAACTCAAGTTTGATATATATGGAAAAGTTTGTTGAGAACTCAAGTTTGATATATATAGTGAAGTGTGTTGAGAACTCAAGTTTGATATATATGGAGAAGTGTGTTGAGAACTCAAGTTTGATATATATAGTGAAGTGTGTTGAGAAATCAAGTTTGATATATATAGTGAAGTGTGTTGAGAAATCAAGTTTGATATATATAGTGAAGTGTTTTGAGAACTCAAGTTTGATATATATAGTGAAGTGTGTTGAGAAATCAAGTTTGATATATATGGTGAAGTGTGTTGAGAACTCAAGTTTGATATATATGGAGAAGTGTGTTGAGAACTCAAGTTTGATATATATGGTGAAGTGTGTTGAGAACTCAAGTTTGATATATATGGAGAAGTGTGTTGAGAACTCAAGTTTAATATATATGGAGAAGTGTGTTGAGAACTCAAGTGTGATATATATGGAGAAGTGTGTTGAGAACTCAAGTGTGATATATATGGAGAAGTGTGTTGAGAACTCAAGTTTGATATATATGGTGAAGTGTGTTGAGAACTCAAGTTTGATATATATGGTGAAGTGTGTTGAGAACTCAAGTTTGATATAAATGGTGAAGTGTGCTGAGAACTAAAGTTTTATATATATGGTGACGTGTGTTGAGAACTCAAGTTTGATATATATGGTGAAGTGTGTTGAGAACTCAAGTTTGATATATATGGAGAAGTGTGTTGAGAACTCAAGTTTGATATATATGGTGAAGTGTGTTGAGAACTCAAGTTTGATATATATGGAGAAGTGTGTTGAGAACACAAGTTTGATATATGGTGAAGTGTGTTGAGAACTCAAGTTTGATATATATGGTGAAGTGTGTTGAGAACTCAAGTTTGATATATATATGGTGAAGTGTGTTGAGAAATCGTTTGATATATATGGAGAAGTGTGTTGAGAACTCGTTTGATATATATGGAGAAGTGTGTTGTGAAAACTCAAGATTGATATATATGGTGAAGTATGTTGAGAAATCGTTTGATATATATGGTGAAGTGTGTTGAGAACTCGTTTGATATATATGGAGAAGTGTATTGAGAACTCGTTTGATATATATATGGAGAAGTGTGTTGTGAAAACTCAAGATTGATATATATGGTGAAGTATGTTGAGAAATCGTTTGATATATATGGTGAAGTGTGTTGAGAACTCGTTTGATATATAGCCTTGTCTTCAGAGTTGACAACCCACATACTTCCCTTATCAGTAGCGATGACAACCCACATATGTGCCTTATCTTCAGAGCTGACAGCCCACATACTTGCCATGTCAGTAACGATGACACATACTTGCCATGTCAGTAACGATGACAACCTACATACTTGCCATGTCAGTAACGATGACAACCTACATACTTGCCTTGTCAATAGCGATGACAACCCACATACTTGCCTTGTCAAGAGCCCTGTTACCCCACGCAACCCCAATGGCTGTGAGACCATGCTGAGACATCTGTGTCACAACGTGACCATGGGAAACATTTTCACCAAATAAAAACTTTTCGACAGAAGTAAACACAAAAATGCAAGGAGATAAGCAGAAACTTCAAATATACACATCACTAAATACCATGCGGCAGCTAGAGTAGAATATGTAAAATAAACATACAACGGTATTGAGCAGCTAAACTAATAGAAATACAAGACAAACTACGACGATTCGGCAAAAGCCTTCAACAGGAATAACAAACAAACTGTTCAAATTAAACCCAAAAAATCAGTCAGAAAACAACACTGATCTGTTAAAAAAAAAAAACGGTGGAAATAGACTATGACCAGCATTTACGTAGAGGTTGGTTATAAGATTAATAAACAACAAGGCAGGTAGAACATAACTGGATCAAAAGGAGTCAAAAAGGAGTCAAAAAGGAGTCAGAGAGAAAAAAGTAAGGAGATCTCATGATGATGTATGTGTTCCATAGGGTATTATGAGAACGCTAAAAAGAGTAAAACAGAATGAAGACGGGGGTGGCAAGGGGAAGCAGAGTAGGAGAGGTAATAAAGATAACACAGGGAGAAACAGTGGTAGGACAGAGGAAAAAGAAGGAGAGGAGACCAGTGATTCAAGAAAACAGTTTCTCTCTCTCTCTCTCTCTCTGTCTGCGATCAGGACTCAATCAGAGTAGGATTCCACTATCACATGAAGTCAGCTGTCAGGTTAAGTGTGTTGACCGCCCCCGCAGACAGAACATCACAATTAGAGTCTGCCAGATCCACTCTGACCCGTTAATACGTTGCACTGTGTTCTGCGCCAGTGGCCCAGTGCATCCGATTTCAGCCAGCATTTTATTCAGGTTTGCATTCCTTAGCCTTTGATTATCCCCAATTTTCCTGCAAGGCAGCATATGATCTTTTCTGTAGGGGGATTCTGCCCTTAGATGGTCGGCCCTCCCAGGTTTACGAGCACCATCTGCCCCAGTCGCTAGAAGTGACTAACAGTTTAAACATCTCGGCCTGACGTTGCGGCATGTTGGGTAACTACCAGAGAAGGGGTAAAGGCGTAGACATGCAGGGCTGCTGTAAAGCTTATGATAAGAAAAGAAATAAAAATTTAAAATGGTGGCTGAGGCCTGCTGAGCCGCAACGTCGCTTTGTTATGTGGTGTCCCTCAATTACTGAGAGATATAACCATAATTTTTTATTCTTTTAATTCATTGATTGTGTAGTTACAAACGGAATTGATTACTGAGAACATAAAACCGCGAACATTAGTTTGAGGACAGACACAATCGCCTTAGACTGTCTGGAACGACAGCTAAAATAAAACACAATGTAAGAAAAGACATACAAATAGGAAACTTACCCAGTACTCAAATTTGTCTGCCACTGTTTTTATCAGGTTTGTAACTGTATATAATAATATAATTAAGTCATTACCTTACTTGCTATCAATTAATAATTGTTCTTTTTTCTTTTTTTCCTTTCAGGTTAGTTTAGATTCACGAGTGCGAGAAGTTATAAATAGAAACATGGTTGAACCCACACCGCACACATTTGACGAAGCGCAACTTCAAATATGGACATTAATGCATCGAGATTCATATCCACGTTTTCTAAATTCACAAACGTACAAAAAACTTTTGCAGCAGCTGTCATGAATGATTGTGATCACGTGATGTGTGAAGAAATGTAATCTAATGAACTGTTTTCATATATATATTTATAAGTTCTAACGAAGCACTGACTGAAAACGACTGAACAACAAGAATACAAAATACATGTACTTTTTGGACAAAATTTGATCTCTAACGAGACACAAGATAGGACATGTTCATTGTTTAGAATGAAGAATTACTTTCTTGACATTAAACTACATTCCAAAGACGAGGTTGCGCAACGGCTGCCAGATTCTTTGCTTACCGTTATTTAAATCAGGTCTGGGCCTGTTTCATGTAAAGTGACTTCATTTTAAAAATAAAATGTCCCTTTACAAGTCAATGCGGCTTGCAGTGTGCCAGAAAGCGTCTACTCAAGTGGCAAACAAGGACTTGCTTTCGAGTCTACTGTGATGAATTTCAGCTTTAGTCATGAGTTTGAAAGCGTGTTTCTAGTGACAAGCAAGAGCTTGCTGCTCCATTCAAATTCACGCATCATTTGAACATGTATTACGAAACGTATAACGCAGCTAGAAACAAAGGCGTGCTTGCAACTCTTTCAAAATAAACATGTTCTAAGTATGCATAAGAAAGCATTAATCTCCCCTAGCGACAAACAAGACTTGGTTTCAAATCTGTCAGGACGAATACAAGTTTAAAGGCTGTTGATAATTTTGCTCATTTTCATTCTGTGAGTGATAACTCTACCCTGGCTGTTCCACGAAGTGTCACCTCACTACTACCTCATAAATGTGCATGAAGACGGCACCGTTAACTAAAGCTCTCACATACACCATCGACCCCATAAGACGTTCTCCTCCACACTGTGTCTCCCACATCCTAACCTCTTTGGAAACCTACCGGTGTATGATGCAGCTTTAATATCCAACGTGGGAACAGTTGTTGCTGTTTGCAAATGTCAAACTGGAGATAACTCATCGAAACAGACGATTCTCCAATTCATTCCTGCCGTTTTGTTATTCATCTAATAATATAATATGATTTCTATTTTTCTTTTTAATTAATGAAATGTCAGACATGAGCAACAAAAGCTAAATGTTTTAACCTTTTTTTTGTTGAGCGCATATAAGATGTAGTAATGATAGTTCACGATCATCATTATCAGGAAATTTGTCCACCTGAGAACTTGGCTCACTTAACAGTTACTTGGAAGTTTATTTTTTTTATTTTTCCCAGTCCTGCTCGAGATGTAAAAAAGTCTACAACAGTCAAAGCCAGCTCGCTCGTCTGTGATCTCCCCTTCCTGTAGGTCTCTCTCTCTCTCTCTCTCTCTCTCTCTCTCTCTCTCTCACTCGTTTAATTGGAACATTACAAATAGAGAGCACTAATATTGGAGAGATCTAGTTAAAATGAAACAAACAGATTTGTTTTCTTCTTTTTCCTGACCAACAAGCATACAGTGACGTACATGCAGGGCACAGCAACATAGTCCCTCCATTTTGCTCGGCACCTGATCATCCTCTGCAGTTTGTCCTCAGTTCGTCACACCGTCACAGTCAACTAGTCACAAGCGAGTTCAAGTTCAGAATTTCCACTAACGAAAACAAAACTATTGTCCTCTGTGTTTATTCTCAATGTACCTAATATTAAAAAAAAAACAGCAGAAAATAAAAGAAAATCGCACAGAGTTATCGTTCCAAGTTTTCTTTTAGAGCAAATAACTTATTTGAATGGTGGGGAGACTACTTAAAGTGTTACAGCAGACAATATTTCCCTGCTGGTAAGGGAACTTACAGGGTTATTTGTTCGGATATAGTACTTGAACAATGATGATATACTCACAAATACACAGACGCTGAAATAGCTCTTCGAAAACTCACTTTGCTCAGGAGCAGTGTAATGTTTTGATTTATTCAGGTTTAATTGCTGGTCAAGTCTGCCTATTACGTCTCCCTTGTTGTTTAGTGTATGTTTTTTCTGAGTGTTTTTTATTATTAATCTTGTTTGTCTAAAGTTTAATTTGTTTCCTGTTGTTTGTTTCATCTAACCTAAACACTTTATTTGTAAACATGTACAAATTGTCCTTGATCCTACTTCAATCAAAGACTCTTATCTCTGTACACAGAACCATCATCAAAGTACTGAATGTTCATTATTATTTCGGCTTCTTTCCTGTCTGCACAAACGGGTCACAGCACAGGCCACAAGCTCCGCAACACCGGCAATGAATCTTTAGAATTATCATTAACTCTTTAGCACCAAACATATTTTCGTTTGGATAGGTTAATGTGACGTGAAATTAATAATGTAATGTCTGCAAGCTTAAACATCTGTATACGTTTATTCTTGATTAAAATGGGCCATAGAATAAATGAAAATAGAGAGAGAGAGAGAGACTGTGGCAGAATATGATGACGTTGTTTAAAGGTCAAAGGAATATTTGGCCATTCATGTAGCGATTTTAAATGTTGAAAACGTTGCCCCAGAGTTAATGAGAAACATAATTTCAATGGTGAGACATTTAAATTGTTAAAATCTATCCCTGGCAATGGAATACAGCCTGATCTTTACGATGTTCAAATGCTAGTAGTTAACTTCTTGCTGGTTCTTTTACTTCTTGACAATCCAGCAGAGAGCCATCTTGGAGTTAATGTTTCCGTGTGGGAGCTTCCTACTTCCTTATAATAACAGTTAACACCTTCAACATCATACTCTCTATATTGTGATTAGTCTCCGTGAACTAAAGTGAACTAATCGTAAATGTCTAAATAAACATGTTCATCAATCTTGTTCAAAAGCCAACACAAGCCTTTCAACGATGTTTCTTACAAATCGGAGCAATGTTGTTTTTCTTCGCTGTGCTTTACTGAATCTCTTATATCAAGTTCCATATGTTTCGTGCGATCGTAAACTGAAATGACAAACGTGCATAGACCTATTCCTTCCGTTATACTTGCTCTAATTATGTAAACAAAAAATTAAAGAGCCCCGTCACATCAAGTGGCGTCGTATAGGAAATATGGTGTTAGTGTCCATAACTTTGACAGACCATCGGCACATGATTTTTTAGGTAATGTGGTCGGTATTACACCCGTGCCGCTTTACTTTCCAAGAAAAAAATCTGGTACCCATTTTAAGGCTAGGTGAACCGGGAAACCGTCGACTCTTGTCCTTTGTAGTCCAGTTCACTAACCATTGAGCTATCGCGGTTCCCTTTTCTAATTATATACTCACCGAAAACTTATTTTGTGTCAGTATTGTGAAGCAATGGTTTCTCCCTTATTGCGCAATATCTTTCATCTAAAGGATATACAATTTTGAAAATCTAAGAAATTAATGACTGAACCAAAGTAGGCCAAGACAAAACACTGCACAGATTTATAGAACAGAAACAAAATATCATCAATGAGGAAATTTCAGTTGTTGTAGAATACGTCGAAAAGAACAACGCACTAGGGCTAGAAAATACTAAAACAGAAGTGGTTGTTGTAGCAGGAAAAAATATGAGTAGCATGGACACAGAGAACATTTAATACATCATGGATTGGACAGAGAACATTTAATACATCATGGATTGGACAGAGAACATTTAATACATCATGGATTGGACAGAGAACATTTAATACATCATGGATTGGACAGAGAACATTTAATACATCATGGTATGGACACAGAGAACATTTAATACATCATGGATTGGACAGAGAACATTTAATACATCATGGATTGGACAGAGAAAATTTAACACATCCTGGAATAGACATTGAGAACGTTTAATACATCAATGCATGGACACTGAGAACATTTAACACATCATGGAATGGACACAAAGAACATTTAACACATCATGAAATGGACATTGAGAACATTTAATACATCAATGCATGGACACTGAGAACATTTAACACACCATGGCATGGCCATAGAGAATATTTAACACATCATGGCATGGCCACAGAGAACATTTAACACATCATGAAATGGACATTGAGAACATTTAATACATCATGGAATGGACACAAAGAACATTTAACACATCATGAAATGGACATTGAGAAAATTTAACACATCATGGAATGGACACAAAGAACATTTAACACATCATGAAATGGACATTGAGAACATTTAATACATCAATGCATGGACACAGAGAATATTTAACACACCATGGAATGGACAGTGAGAACATTTAACACATCATGGCATGGCCACAGAGAACATTTAACACATCATGGAATGGACAGTGAGAACATTTAACACATCATGGCATGGCCACAGAGAACATTTAACACATCATGGCATGGCCACAGAGAACATTTAACACATCATGGCATGGTCGTCACAGAGAACATTTAACACACCATGGCATGGCCACAAAGAATATTTAACACACCATGGAATGGACAGTGAGAACATTTCCATTTAACACATCATGGCATGGCCACAGAGAACATTTAACACATCATGGAATGGACAGTGAGAACATTTAACACATCATGGCATGGCCACAGAGAACATTTAACACATCATGGCATGGCCACAGAGAACATTTAACGCACCATGGCATGGTCACAGAGAACATTTAACACACAATGGCATGTCCACAGAGAATATTTAACACATCATGAAATGGATACAGAGAACATTTAACACATCATGAAATGGATACAGAGAACATTTAACACATCATGGCATGGACACAGAGAACATTAAAACACATCACGGCATGGACGCAGAGAACATTTAACACATCATGGCATGGACACAGAGAACATTTAACACACAATGGCATGGACACAGAGAACATTTAACACACAATGGCATGGTCACAGAGAACATTTAACACATCATGGCATGGACGCTGAGAACATTTAACACATCATGGCATGGACGCTGAGAACATTTAACACATCATGGCATAGACGCTGATAACATTTAACACAGCCGTGGCAAGAACAGTTGTCACCAGAAAACTAGCTATCATCTTCCCAATATGGAAAATAGAGGATAGCAAGAGAGATGCAATCATTACAGAAGAAATTGCCTTACTAAGTCATGAAAGAAAAAATGGGCTCCCAAATCGTATGTATAAGTCTGTAACCAGTTCAAAAACAACAGATTAGCGGCTCGTAAATAGGCTTCCAAAGAAATATAGAATGTCATATATATTTATTTTCAAAATAAATAAACTCTCAGAAAAAGCAACTAAATTAAACAATGATCTATATGTAGCCTTTATAGGCCAAATAAACAGGATCGACAGAATAAATAGTCAGCAACTATAACAGTCCAGAGTTACAACTACCTGGGACATACTATAACCAATGATGGAAAATGGAAAATTGAAATAAACAAAAGAATAGGTATGGCAAAAAGTAATTTTAATGCCATGAAAAATATACTAACAACAAAACAAATATCAACAGGGCTGAAACTAAGAATGGCAAAATGTTACATCTTCTCAATATTCCTGTATGGTGCAGAAACATGGACATTAGACAAGAAAACAGAACAGAAAATAGAAGCCTTTGAAATGTGGATTTATAGAAGAATAGGTAGAATTGGATGGAAGGAAAAGAAAACAAACGATGAGTTTTAAAACAACTGAAAATAAAAAGAGAACTACTAAATACAATCAAGACAAGACAAATAAAACTTTTCGAGCATGTTAAAAGACACAACAGCCTACTAAAAGTAATATTAGAAGGAAACATACAAGGTAAAAGTGGCAGAGGCAGACCAAGACTAACATGGACGAGTAACATCAAAAGATGGACAAGTCAATCTACGACAGCCTGCACCATTAAAGCAAGAAACCGAGTAGAATGGCGATCCATGGTAGCCAACCTTCGTTGCTGAGAAGGCACTCGATGATGATGAACTATAGCAGGTACTAAAAATATATGGAGAGTATCAACATATTTTTAACACTGTAAAAAGTCAATACAACGACAGCAGCTTTATTGTAAGATCAGCAGAAAGTAATGGCCGGTGTCAAGCTGGGATATATGTCCCCTTCTACCTTCCTTCTTTCCAATTGATTGCATTGTTTTATTAGAAAGACCGCATAGAAACAAACCCAATACAATAGAGAAGGAACAAACAAACTCTTTATTCCCAGATCACCTATGGAAGCATAGAAAACCCTGTAAGAACAAGTGAACAAATAAGGTTATATTGGTAAACAATTCAGCACGAAATGGATATTAGTAAAACATAAGTAACATATATTTCCAGCCAAAGACAGAACATCGGCACAAAAATTCAGCACGAAAACGAACATCAATAAAACAATGTTTAAAATGTAAAGAATCTCGTCACGCCAAGTGGCATATAGGGAATATGGTGTTAGTGACCATAATTTGTATAGATCCTCAGCACATGATTTTTGGAATAATGTGGTCATTATTACGCCCGTGCCGCTTTACTTTCCCAGAAAAAATCCGGTACCCATTTAAGGCTGGGTGAACCCGGAAGCCGTCGATCAGGATCGAACTACACCTTTAGTCCTTCGTAGTCCAGTTCACTAACGACTGAGCTATCGCTGCTCCTAGTAAAACATAAGTAACATATATTTCAAGCGAAAGACATATCATCGACATAAAGATGGGTGATAGGCAAGAAAAATAAATGGATGGATTCAAATATTTAGGCAGTTTGGGGTCATGTGACTGAAAACAAAAGATGAAAGCAGACTCAAAATGCAAAAAGGCGTGTCAGATAAATGGTCAAATGCCTATTTTACGGGCCAACAAAGAAATCACATGTGAAGCAAAAATGGCACTCTTCGACATGATCTCCATCTCAACGTTGTACTCTCCGTGTCAAACTTAAATGCAAGATTATAGAATAACCAATCTAATAAATACCACTGAAACGAAATGTGCCAAAAGTATGATAATGGCAGAGATAACATTAGAGGTTAAGAGCTAGGGAAAACAGGCATCACAACCGCAGTAAAATATATCGGGCCTAAAGAAAGAATAAATTTAATGAGATGACAAACATGACAAGGCATAAACAATTAATCACAATCCACGCGTATATCAACAAATGCCATAAGAACAACAGACCAAGGGGGCATTGTAGGGAAAAAAATGTATATACGGAATACTAAAAACACCATAAATTACAATAGCAGAGGAGGTCAGTCATAAAAACAAAAGACCTCAAACAATCTCCCACATAAACACTGAAAGGCAAATTTGGTAGGTGAAGACGTTTTAATCTGAATTTGTTTGTATCATTCCGAAGTTCACTCACTGACTAACTAAAGGAATAGATTTGTTTTAAAAAAGTAAAGAGCCCCGTCACACCAAATGGCGTATAGAGAATATGGTGTTAGTGACCATAATTTGTATAGACCTTCAACACACGATTTTTGGGGTAATGTGGTCGGTATTACACCCATGTAGCTTTACTTTCCCAGAAAAAAAATCTGGTATCCATTTAAGGCTGGGTGAACCGGGAAACCGTCTATCACGATCGAACTCGACCTCTTGTCCTTTGTAGTCCAGTTCACTAACCACTGAGCTGTAGCGGCTCCCTAAAGGATTTGGACTCTTCATTATCCGCAATTAAAAGAACATATGTGTCCGGATGGGTTGTATTCTGGTTTGCAGTAGAAGTACTACGATTGTTGTGCCATTCGACTTAACATATCCGACCAGCACGGCATTTTTGAGTACCAGGTTGACTCCCCTCTCCATCCCTACTCACATAGACAGTCTACTCTGGTTAGTCTGTTTTAGAGGCATTGCAAAGAGTTGGAGTAGGGTGAGGATGGCTCTGGATCCTGGCGCAAGCCATCAGCTAGGAGTCGCTGGCAGCTTCCTGCTCTATCGCTGTCAGGCGCCTTGCCACCTTATTTAAAATGCACTTTATTGATTTATAAAAGCCTAGCTTCATGATAAATATGGATTATGTCAGGATTCGTTCAGACTTCCGAAGGATTTACGCGTTGCATCTGACATCTATACAGGTCTGCATTATTTACAAGCCTCTTTGTAATTGCCAACACAATCTATTTTAAATTTGATCAGATTGTTTTGACAAGTTTTACTTTTAAAAATTATCTGCGTCTAATAATAAAGGTAAATGTAAATTACGAGACTTGAACCGGTGTCTTAGCACGCGAGTTTCCACCCATATGTGCTCGGCCGCCTATCCAGAAGTGTTCGGAGATTTCTGGGTAGTGTCGCTTCAAGCATCGAAATTAACAATGCGAGGCGGCATTCCTCACCTTCCCAAAGTGCTACCCTGGTACCCATTTCTGCCAAAGGCTGGGTCGACAGCGGGGGTATTTTTTTTCCCTAATCACGAATATAACTCACATTGCTTCCAGCGGGAATCGAATACGTGTTATCAGAACGTCGGTCGCCCGGTTGGGTGACAAATAATAATCCATTTATCCATCTATCTTTCGAGCCGTAGTCGGCCCATAGGTCGTAGACCAAGATACTCCTTCATCTGAATTTTTGTTCTATCAGTTTTTAATTCTGTTAAAGATATTTTATCAAATCTCGCCATTTGTCTCTGTTCTGTGCAAGCAGCTCTATCTCATTGAGGGAGTCGATTCCTGCTGCTCTTGCCTCTCTCATCAATGTTCCTCTCAGTAACAATGTTCTTCTCAGTGATTCATCATCATCAAGTACCGGGCCTACTGGCGTAGGTGATCATGTCTCTCCACAACTTTCGATCTCGGCAGTTATTTTTCATTTCTGTAGTTGACCTTCTGCCAAGCCATTCTCTTAAGCTGTCTGTTATTTTTTTCTCTTTGCTTTCCTCTACCTCTTCGTCCCTCAATTTTTCCAGTTGTTACAATATATTCAAGTTGTTCTCTTCTCATTACATGGCCAAAAAATGATGATTGTTTCTTCCTAATATTGGAAATTAGCTCTCTTTTTGCTTTGACCTCTCTCAGAACATCTTCATTACTCTTCTTAGCTGTCCATGGCACTCTCAACATTCTTCTGTAAAACCACATTTCTACAGACTCCAGTGATTTTCTTGTCTTTTGTCCTATTGTCCATGATTCGCATCCATATGTTAAGACTGGCTCTACGTAACATTTAAGAACTCTTTTTCTTGTTTATATTGTCAAAAATGGATTGCATAGTATCTTCTTCATTTTTTTTTTTTGGAAAGCTGCTTTTGCATGAGCCATTCTGCATCTCACCTCTTGTGTACATCTTCCGTCTGAGGTTAGCAAAGTTCCCAAATATTTAAATTCATTTACCTGTTTTAATATTGTTCCACTTGTCTTTATTTTGCACTGAGGTGATGTCTTTTTCTTTGTTGTTACCATTACTCTGTCTTTTTGCTATTAAGGCTGAGTCCTTTATTTTTGCTTTCTTTCACTATAATGTCCAACATTTCTTGTAACTCATTTTCACTCTTAGCGATTAAGATTGTATCATCAGCATACCTTAGATTATTTATATTATGACCTCCAATTGTTATTCCAGTCATGTTCCTTTTGGATATTAAAATACTCTCACTATAAATATTAAACAAATCTGGTGACAGCACACAACCTTGTCTAACACCCTGTTTTATTTGTTGAAACATTCCCAATTGGTTTCCAGTTCTTATGGCCGCTGTTGGTTGCCAGTACATGTTCTTTATTATTCTTAGATCTGTGCTGTCTACGTTTATGCTTTCAAAAATTTTGATTATTTCTTGGTGCTTTACTTTGTTAAATGCCTTGGTGTAATCTATGAAACATAGGTAAAGATCTGTTTTCACCTCTATGGCTCTTTCTACCAAAGATCTTATTATATAAATGGCATTGCTTGTGCCTTTATCTCTAACAAAACCACACTGTTCATCGCTAATTTCTGAACTGATTTTGTTTCGCACTCTTCGCATGATTCTTAGTAATATCTTAGTCATATGACAATTCATTTACAGTCGCAGTGGTTAGTGAACAAATAATAATAAATGAATATTATTATAGGGGGAAATTCCGAGGCGATAATCAGCGAATCAATTCAGAGGAAGAGGTATGTTTACAGCACTCGAAAAAAAGACAAATAATCAAACAACAGAAAAAAAACAAAGAACAATATATGGTCCTAAGCAGGATCGAACTCTTTAGGCCAGTCGGGTGGTTTTCCCAACTAGGCTATCGAGACCCCTAAAGAATAATAATTGGCCTTCTCTTTGGTAGGTTAGCTAGCTCAAAACGCTTGTTTGTTTGTTATAACGTTTATTTATTCTTGATGTGTCATCATGTTACATGATAAAGAAACAATGTTCCGTAGTTTGTTTCATTCAACAAAGAAAATATAGGTTTCATTGAGTTCCCATTTATTTCCAGTCATCATCATCATCATATGCCGTCTCCGCATCGAAGGTTGGCTACCATGGAGCGCCATTCCACTCTGTCTCTTGCTTTGATGGTGCAGATTGTCATAGGTTGACTTGCCCTCTTTTGATGTAACTCGTCCATGTTAGTCTTGGTCTGCCTCTGCCTCTTTTACCTTGTATTTTCCCTTCCAATATTACTTTCATTAGGCTGTTGTGTCTTTTAACATGCCCCAAAAATTACATCTGTCTTGTTCTAATGGTGTTTAGTAGTTCTCTTTTTATTTTTAGTTCTTTTAAAACTTCATCGTTTGTTTTCTTCTCTTTCCATCCAATTCTACCTATTCTTCTATAAATCCACATTTCAAAGGCTTCAATTTTCTGTTCTGTTTTCTTGTCTAATGTCCATGTTTCTGCACCATACAGGAATATTGAAAAGATGTACCATTTTGCTATTCTTAGTTTTAGGCCTGGTGTTATTTGTTTTGATGTTAGTATATTTCTCATGGCATTACAATTGTTATTTCCTGTATTTGTTGTTACTGCTAAAAGAACACCACATTGACCAGAAAAGAAAGAAGCATCAATCTTGCTTCATTCAAAGCCCAGGAAGTAACGCCTTCCATTACATTTCATGAACCTTGTTGTCTCCTTCTTGTAATGCTCCTTGTTGTCTCCTTCTTGTAATGCTCCTTGTTGTCTCCTTCTTGTAATGCTCCTTGTTGTCTCCTTCTTGTAATGCTGTACAGTTGTCTCCTTCTTGTAGCTGTAAAGTTGTCTTTTCCTTGTAGCTGTAAAGTTGTCTCCTTCTTGTAGCTGTAAAGTTGTCTTTTCCTTGTAGCTGTAAAGTTGTCTCCTTCTTGTAACTGTACAGTTGTCTCATCCTTCTAGCTGTACAGTTGTCTCCTCCTTCTAGCTGCACAGCTGTTTTCTCCTTCAACCTGTACAATTGTCTCCTTCTTCTAGCTGTGCAGCTGTCTCCTCCTTCTAGCTGTGCAGCTGTCTCCTCCTTCTATCTGTGCAGCTGTCTCCTCCTTCTATCTGTGCAGCTGTCTCCTCCTTCTATCTGTGCAGCTGTCTCCTCCTTCTATCTGTGCAGCTGTCTCCTCCTTCTAGTTGTACAGCTATTTTCTCCTTGTAGCAGTAAAACTGTCTTCCAGTTAATAGACCATTTTCACGTGACTATAAATAAGTTCCTGATTAAAGGTAATGAAAGCATGCCAGGCTTCTATCTATTGACATGATACAGAGATAATTCCCAAAAAATAATAAAAGACCAGATCAATTACTTCTGCTGTAGATGGTTATCTAATTAATAAAATTTAAGAAAATAAAAGAGCTGAAAAAACACCAGAACACCTCAACTTCAAATGTTGATGTCAAGTTTGAAAGACTTTACAAATTTACTGCATTTTGTGTTATTAGATTGCTTGATCCTAACTAAATTTCCAATTTAGTTTGAGACAATCACCAATATGGTTCAAAGATTTTTGAGATTTACATTAACAGCCAAAGATAAAAGCAAATCTTTCACAGCAGAAATGAGATTACTGGAAAGAGATGCTAAGTGTAACAAGCTGAGATTGACCCTGAAACGTCATTGTAAAAAATAGTTACCTTTGTACAAGTAGCAGTGTTGATTCACATTATAAAACAATAAATCAAATGGTTGGGACATATCACATGATCATCACCAGAAAACATCCTTTAGTGAATATCAGCACTGAGAATTAATAGGAAAAGTGGTAAAGACAGACCTAGAAGATGATGAACTAATTAATTTTAGACATCTCTAAGAGCTCCATTCACAAGATACACTCAAGAATATTGACTTAACCACTACAGTTTTCACTATGTTGTACATAAACAAGGAGTAGGAGAAAGTAAAGTAGGTAAAAATGCTCCACGAATCAATTCAGAGGAAGAGGTATATTTACAGCACTTGGAAAAATTGACAAATAATCAACAACAGAAAATGCTCCAAAAGTATTCAGAAAACAGATTGTGTGACATCATTGCCAGAATTTTAGTTCCCATTTTGTTCTCATTGAACAATTTTAAACAGAACAAGTCATTTTTAGCGAAACAAGACTCCAACTTTTTCACAAACTTTAGTTCATTTATTTTCCCAGCATTCTTTTAGATGTGTTGTCATTTTATGTCAGACATGGTGTGTTCCTCTTCTCAAATTGCAAAGACAATTATATACTTTTTTTTAAATTAAAAGATTAGTGTCAATAACTTTAGAAATTAGTTAATTTTTATTTGTAAAATGTCAACAGAAAACCTGGACTACAGTTGTGAAATCTGCCAGTAGGGATGGTGTGTGGTGTCACTTGTCACAAATTATTGTGATCAATTTGCAGCTACTGATTCTCAATATATTCTCAATATTCACCAGTCCCTTTGAAGAAAACCTGAAACTGTAATCTATAAAACTCACAGGGACAATTTGCTAATTAAATCAATAAACGTACCCTGTCTTACACAAATGGGCATGTCAAACACATCCTGATTTGTAAAGCAAGAGAGATACCAAAAAACTGACTTAATTGAGTTAATTTGCCAAGTAATGTCTTCATCACAACGTATAATTGCACTACTTGTTCATAATTCATTATAAAACATAAAACATAACTAATATTGTTCAAATATTTTTTGAGTCCTTGCTAACTAAAAAAAACAGCCCCAAAAGTTTAGTTTCCCAAAATTCAATGTTCCTATTTTCAGAATATTCTCACACACATTCATTCTGTTCATACTATTTTTGTTTTTATCACAGAGAATGAATTTAATGTCTGCCAGACTGCCAATCATATGATGAAAAATACATGCCCAGTTGTTCCACTTCTATATGTATAAACTTCCATATTAATATTTATTATTTCTGTGGAATTGTTGTTTTCATTTTCATGTTTGCTATTTACATTTTCCCAGAAGGACAAAGTAAACTATTTTACACTCTTATCAGCTAACAAAACTTTGTTCTCCTCCTTTCAAATGTTTGCAAATATGTATTCCAATTCTTGCTACATGATAGTTTTATTTCTTTTGTTAAATGTTTGTATGTAGATATAAATTATGATACTACATACAATTAGTTTGTTTTCATTGTCAATCAAAGTTGCACATGTTGAATTTGCATCTTTATGAAAAGAAGTTATTAAAATTTTGTTTGTATTTTCCATTTGCAAAATTATATGTGTGAAATTGTTTGTTTGCAGAAATACCCTCTTTAATTTCATCTGCAAATTTCTTGGAATTAAAATTGTGGTTAAGAAAATGTTTACATTCACTCTTATAGTAATCACTGGGTGAATCTTTTTTGGATACATTATCATTTTTAGTGTTCAACATTGTTGTGCACATAAATTTATTTATATTTTTATTTATGGATATCTGGTCATGGGTACTCAGAATATCACAGCTCAATGTCAAAGTTGGTAAAGTTGTTTCACAGGCAACCTTTAATGGTTACGTTAGAGATGAACAAGAAAGATATATGAAGTCTATGCTTTGTTTATTGAGGAATGACACAAAAACTGATGCAGGATGACAACTCTGAAGCCACATTTTATGTGAATATGATTGGACGACTGACAGAACAAGAACTGCATGCACCTGCAAGAAAAAAAGGGCTATCAAAGAGCATACTTTTGTGTCACCATTTTAGGGGTGCTGGTCAGTTATGGGTTTCTATGACTTCAATGAGGTTGGTTCCCTAAATCAATATAAGTATGATTGTGTGATAATCATATGTCAATTTTAGTGCAGGTAGTATTCTATTTCTTGAACAAATACACACAAATTGAATATTCCAAGTACTTTATGAAGTCACTATTTTTTTCAATGTTCTCATTTACTAGAGCTAAATTTTTGCAATCGGTAGGGTAGCAGGATGGAAATACAGTAAGTATGGGTTCAAACCCAGACTGACACTTTCCAACTGGAATAAAAAAAAAATTGGTACTTGAATTATAGAGTTGGGGAAAGTAGTGACAAAGAGAAAGAATATTGGTCCCCTTAATGCTGTAACCAAGAACAAAGAATTCACTTCCTTAAAACATTATCAGTTGCAGGATATTATTCAACTTGACTGTTTGCCAAATCCTTGAAACCTTCCACATTGTCTTCCCTTTTGTGTCATCATAATTTCCTGTTGTTACTCAGCACTTCTTTCCTCACTATCAGTTGTCAAAACATGTGTGTGCTACTATTACTAGGGTTACTACAAAAGACATAGACACCGTCAATATATTATACAAAATAAAATATTATAGTAATAGACAAGTATTTTTTATGGCTTTGTAGGGAATGTCTTGAAGTTTGTATTAGCAAGTTAAAGATGTTCTATGTTTTCACCTTTGTAACTTCTATCTATCTATTGTCCTTTCGAGCCGAAGACGGCACATAGGGCAGAACCACAATCTCAAAAACAGAAACCGTGCGTGCCAAAGCGGCACATATTGCAGAGATGACTGCTTCTAAAATCTATGGCTCTGTTTCCATAACTATACTTTTTACAATGACAGCTTGTCAAGCCATCGATCAACCTTCTTAGTCGCCTCTTACGACATGCCTGGAAGGTCACAGTGTCACTATTCTTTACTTCCCTCATAATGAGGCCCCGGTAACACACAGTAGTGTGAATTTGTAACTTGGCAGATATCAATGCAGAGTCAACAAATTTCAACAATGTTGTTATCTTGGTAAAAATAGGTTTAGATGCATAACTTCATTGCATTTACCTTTATAAGTAATTATTTTCAACTGTTTCTGTGGAACTTTCCGCACTATCTGTTGGGGCAATTACAATTCTAAACTGGCCCTTGTGGTGAATTTGTGTGGGCTATATTGGTACAATGCTTAAACACAATCAACATATTCCTGTGACATAAGTGATCTTCCAGGACTTTAGACAACCATCCCATATTCTCACATTTCTTGCTAAAACTGTCTTGCTGTTGGTGCTTCATCATCTATCTATCTATCTGTCAGTCTGTCTGTCTGTCTGTGTCTGTCTGTCAGTCTGTCTGTCTGTCTGTCTGTCTGTCTGTCTGTCTGTCTGTCTGTCTGTCTGTCTGTCTGTCTGTCTGTCTGTCTGTCAGTCAGTCTGTCTGTCTGTCTGTCTGTCAGTCAGTCTGTCTGTCTGTCTGTCTGTCTGTCTGTCTGTCTGTCTGTCTTTCTGTCTGTCTGTCAGTCAGTCAGTCTGTCTGTCTGTCAGTCTGTCTGTCTGTCTGTCAGTCTGTCTGTCTGTCTGTCTGTCTGTTGACCTTTCGAGCCGTAGCATCTCATTGAGGGAGTCAATTCTTACTGCCTTTGCCTCCATGATCAATGTTCTTCTCAGTGTTTCTCTGACTCAGCCTCTTTTTCTCCTACCTGTTGTTTACCACTTGAGGGCTCACTTTGATATTCCGTTATCTCTTTTCATCACATGTCCAAATTATGTTCAACGTCTTTTCTTGATTACTTATGATATTAGTGGCTTTACCATAGTCTACTAAAAAATGCAGCTACATGATAGTAACAGAATTTATTTTCACTAGTTCAGTCACACAAAATGACCTACATATCACATAGGCTGACGTGTTGAAATTTCACTAAAATGTTGAATCAGGATGGTGCCATTTATTCATGTTCTTATCACCGACTGTTGCAACTTGTGTATCCTTTCAGTCACTCTGAAAAAACATTTCTGTCACCAAGAAAACTAAATGAGAAATGATATAAGAAAAGCTGTTGAACCCAAACAGTGCATTATCATCATCATCAAGTACCGGGCCTAGTGGCGTAGGTGATCATGTCTATCCACAACTTTCAATCTCGGCAGCTATTTATCATTTCTGTTGTTGACCTTCTGCCAAACCATTCTCTTAAGCTGTCTGTTATTGTTTCTCTTTGCTTCCCTCTATCTATTCGTCCTTCAATTTTTCTAGTTGTTACAATATATTCCAGTTGTTCTCTTCTCATTACATGGCCAATAAATGATGATTGTTTCTTCCTAATATTGGAAATTAGCTCTCTTTTTGCTTTGACCTCTCTCAGAACATCTTCATTACTCTTCTTAGCTGTCCATGGTATTTTCAACATTCTTCTGTAAAACCACATTTCTACAGACTCCAGTTTATGTTATATTAGGATCATCATCACTGAACTCTGGGTACATCCATACCTTTTACACAGAATTTGCAACAATTATCTAGTTTAACATACTCAAGAGATGCAACATCATGTGGTTGTTCAACTTTCTTCCTCACTCTTTAACTAACATTCACATCAATGGTGGCAAGCTTCAGTATATCCTAGATTTCAAGTTCATGAGAAGCATTTTTCATAAACACAACTTGACTTAATTTGTTTTAGCTGTGACCTGACTGTTCTTACACACCAAGTCTTATGGGTCAAGGCAATGTAATAATTATCACAAGATGATTACAATACCTATAGTGTAGTTTAATAATTAGAGAAGAAAGGAAGACTCAATAAAAGCAATGAATCAATGTCTGACAGACAAGAAGCACCAGCTGAACTGTCACAATGACTAAAACCTACAAAAATTGCAAAAACACAACAAATGATAGATCATACAATGACACCATTTCTTTGCAATCATTGTTGATGTACACTTCTCTATTTCACTTAGTAACAAATTATTGTTAATTACAAATATAAATGAAATAACCTGGCCTCAAGCAGCTCTTTTGTTTCATAGAAGCTGTACACCAGTTCAGTTCATCTTTTTCTACTTTCACTTTTTTGTTATATTTTTGTTGGTCACAAGGAAGGCCTCAGAATGATATTTATTATTTGCCCATTGTGGTATTACATTATAAGCTGTACTAATACCACATTTTTAAAATCAATATTGATGTGAAACACAGTCACTACATATTGCATAACAACAAAAGGTTACAACGCAAAAGATGAAGAAAAAACATTATTATAGTTGTTCATTTATCAGAGTTGATAAGCTGTAACTTTTCTCTGTTAAATAAATCTGGAGATGCTTGCTTGCGTTTGCCAGATGACTAAAAGAATACACCTGCTCATCATCCGCTCTTAAAAAGATGTTAAGTGGACATGTCTGCATTGTGTTGTCTTCTACCTTTTTTAGCTCCCAGTGAAGCATAGGTCTTCAACAAACACTTTGCAAGTCGTTCTGTCTTTTGCCATTCTTTTAAGATCATTCCATGTCTTCCCCATAATCTTCATCTCTGCTTCCATCTGTCTTCTCCAAGAATTCCTTGGTCTTCCTCTTTGTCTTTTCCCCTGGGGATTCCAAAAAAGGGCCTGTTGTGTAATACTCTCAGTTGGCTTCCGTAGTGTGTGTCCTATCCAGCGCCATCGTCTTCACTGTATCTCTTTATCCACTGTTATTTGACTGATACATTTCCATAATTCTATGTTAGTGATTTTGTCCTGCCATTTCCATCCTTTTATTCTGCATAAGCATCCATTAATGAAAGTCTGTATCTTTGTGATTGTCAATTTTGTTGTTCTCCATGTTTCACAGCCATATAATAGGACCGACTTAACATTTGAGTTGAAAATTTTTATTTTTGTATTTAGCCTAATTTCTTTGGATTTCCATATGCTTCCCAGTGCAATGAAAGCTCCTCTTGCTTTTGATATCCTTATTTTTGTTTCATTTTCTGTTCCTCCCTCTTTATCTATATTACTGCCCAGATATATGTAAGATTGTACGACTAGTAGAGGTATTTCTCCTAGTTTTATTTGGTTATTGCCAACTGTATTAATTCTCATAATGTTGGTCTTATTTCTATTAATCTTCAGTCCTAGCTGTTGTGATCTTTCATCAAGTATGCTCATTTTATCCTGCATCTGTTGATGACTGTGTAATAGGAGAGCTATGTCATCAGCAAAGTCTAAATCATCAAGTTGTTTTCTGTTGTTTTGAGTTATTTTCATAATCCAATCTATGGCCAGTAGAAAGAGAAATGGAGACAGAAGGTATCCCTGCCTTACTCCTGTTCTTATTTCAAATGCTTCTGTAAGCTGTCCTTCATGCACCACACTACATTTCATTCCTTCATACATTGTTTTTAACAGGTTAATAAACTTTAAGGGGATTCCGTAATTACTCAGCAACTTCCAAAGCATTCTTCTGTCTAAACTATCAAATGCCTTTTCGTAATCTATGAATCCAATATAAAGTGGGGATTTTAGTTCTAAACTTCGTTCAACTATGATACGTAGAGTAATTATTTGATCAACACATGATCTGTTCTTCCCAAAACCTGCTTGTTCATCTCTCAAATGTTTCTCTATAGCCTCTTTTAGTCTCTCCAGAATGATTCTGCTTAATATTTTTTCCTGGCACTGATAGTAGCATTATTCCCCCTATAATTTGTACACTCATGTAAACTTGCTTTCTTTGGTAGTTTGACCATATAACCGTCTTTCCAGTCTTTATGTATTTCTTCCCTCTCCCAAATTTTATCTAATGGATTATGTAGCATCTTGGTAGAGGTGTTAATATCTGCTTTGATGGCTTCCGAAGGAATTTCATCTGGTCCTGTGGCTTTACCATTTTTTTAATAGTTTGATGGCTTTCATTATTTCTTCTTTGCTTGGTTTTCCACAGTTAACGTGTAACTCTTCTTCTGCTGGTAGTATATCTGGAGGATTATTTGAGCCGGGTCTGTTCAAAAGTTCTTCAAAGTGCTCTGTCCATCTCTCCATTTGTTCCCTTATATTACTAAGCAGATTTCCTTTCTTATCTTTAGCATTGGATAATGTGTAATTTTATTTTGTATTTGGTTGTTTTAAATGTTGCTCTTATTAGTCTTGGTCCTACTGCTTCCCATTCTATTAGTGTTTTCTGTGTATTCCTTGATAGCATTATAGATACCCCTTCACTATGTTGTGCTCCAGGTTCCTGGTGTCCTGATGATAAAATCATGTCTCCTGTATTTAGTTTTAAAACTTTCCGTTCCTAACCATCTTGTTTCACACATTCCCAGAATATCTATCTTGTAGTTTGTCATTTCTGCTGCTACCTGTGCAGTTTTTCCCTGTTCGTTTAGGGTACATACATTCCAGGTGCCAATTCTGGAGGATTTCCTGGTAGATAAAGGGTGAGTCGGCAACCCGGACTCCTTACAGCTTTCTCCAGCTTGCATCATACGTCTCTTAGACAGAGAGTCCTTATCTTTCCTGGATTGCGGATTTACTTTTTCTCTCTTTGACTTGTCCATGTTTGTGAAGTTTTTTCAGCTTATTTTTTTACAGTATGGGATAGTCATTCCCATGCCCAACCCTCCTTTCTCACCTCTTACGAACATACCTGGTAGGGTACAGCGCCGCTATTCTTTACTCCCCTTTCGGGCTCCAGCAGAGCACGGGCCGCATTATGTTGTGGTTTGCTGTAAAACTGTGATATTTCAGCCTTTTAGGCCAACACATCCGACTTCAGCATGTTGTTTTTTAATACCGGGTTGTCTTCCCTTTTTTATTCCTACTCGCTTGGCCAGATTAGACAGGTTAGTCTGGAGGCACCGTAGAGAGGTGGTTCTGGATGGTTCTGGTTCACTGATCTTGTCACAAGCCATTAGCTGTGGTCGTGACAACTTCCAGCTCTGCTGCTGGGAGGTGACTTTGCCTCAGAATCTGGAGGTAACTACTAAGTTCCATACAGCCCTGAAATCTCCACCTGCAATGAGGCAATGGATTTCTTGAGAGTTGACCTGTCACAGAGGCTGACGTTGTGTTGAAATTTGACTCAAATGTTTTCTCAGGATGGTGCCATTTATTCATGTTCTTATCACCGACTGTTGCAACTTGTGTATCCTTTCAGTCACTCTGAAAAACCATTTCTGTCACCAAGAAAGCTAAATGAGAAATGATATAAGAGAAGCTGTTGAACCCAAACAGTGAATTACATTATGTTATGTTATGATAATCATCACTGAACTCTGGACACGTCCATAGGAGCTCTGATCTTTTCCTCAGAAAACTGAGAACTCCTAAAGAGAACCCTGACCCACATACCTGAACTACATTGTACAGGACTGGGATCCATAAATTGTACTGATGTGTTACTGAATTTCAATTAATGAAACCTAACTTAAGTGTAACATTATCTCCTGAGTTATATCTTTGCATGGTGTCAGATCTGACAGGCTATGCAAGAGAACATCAGAAATGGCTCATGTCCCCACACAGTGTGTTGAACATAGCAAAACGTAAGAACATAAAAAAAGTAAGTGATTTGGTCACCCATGAGAGTAGAACTTTACAATCTCCCGCTATGCACTTACTACAGATAGTGATGTAGCTTTGAGACATGTAGAAGACCATGATTCAGATGATGTATAGATGACATCACAGAAATCCGCAGTGACACAAGCTAACCATCCAGCCATACATACATTACTTTTCATATGAGTAGGTAGAGAGGACATAACCAGATTAACTCAAACAGTACAATGTGATTTGCAAACACAGCAATTAAAATTTACAAAACAAGGAAACTATTTAACCTAACAAAAAAAACAATCTATCTTTAAAAAAAAAAATAATAATAAATAAAATTACAATTACTGAAGCTAGACTTTAATCATTTTTGTTCTGCTGGCAATGAAATGAAAACTCTGACTTTAAATAGCTTGTGGTGATTGTACTGGCCATATGATCTTTAGCCTTCGTAGGTCCTAAGTTCCCCTAGTAGACCATAGATTTGAGATGAATGCTGCAGTGATGGCTTTGTGATTTTATTATATTTCTTTTTCACACATGTCTCATGATAGTTCCAGGTTCTTCTGTTATCACAGCTATTTGTAGGAACATTTTTTAATGAAAAGACATTTTGGTCTGTCTTTGAATGTGATTTTAGACAACAAAACACCAAACACACATAATCAGTTTTGAGAATCACGGTTAACTTAATTGTCCTCATTCAAAGTAAGGTTTCTTTCAAAGCTATTTATATTTTTGCCTAAATTCATTAATTAATGTCATTATACATTTTTAAAGTAGGTCAATAAACTATGAGAGATACTTCTGTGAGCTTTCTTTTAGTGATTGCACATGCTAATTGTGTCAAACTTCATGCCACTTATTTTGAACATAATTTTTTTTATTTTGATTTCTTCATATCATTCTTGATAATCAAGGATTCTGTGAGGCAGGAACATTTGGCACAAGTTGACTGCATTTGCCATAGGAATGCCCTGCAGACAGTTACTATATTTAGATATTTTGTCCCAAAGAATCTGACTTTTTATATAATTTTTGGCTACAGGGCTTGCCTTTCCTCTCAAATCTCTACTTACTCGTTTGACTTAACCAGACTGGATTGTCATTCTTTTGGGATCACTTAATGAGGTGGAGTAAGGTCTTGCTCAGCATAAAGCATATGTGTTTATGGTGACTACTATGGATGATATGTACTTCAAGATAACATCTCTTCTTCTTCTTCTTCTACCTTTTTAGCTCCCAGTGGAGCATAGGTCTTCAACAAACACTTTCCAAGTCGTTCTGTTTTTTGCCATTCTTTTAAGATCATTCCATTTCAAGATAACATAACGTGACTAAAAAAAAGTAATCATTCAAATGATTTTAAATAAATACCATTTCAATCCATGCATCATTTTGTATTTTCATTTTAACACTTTTAAACTTCGTTATTCTACTATTAAAATTCTGTCAATAAAATGGAAATAATGAGTCTTTAAGTGCCACAGACACTCTTTCAATCTGTAGTCATTTAATTATGACAAAAAGACAGGTTTTTCTAAGTGAAACAGTTGGTCATTTAAGATAAATAACAACATTTACAAAAAAACAACTTATTGTTTCTGTTTTAAATTACTCCTTCTGAACTACCACAATAAAATCTCTCTTCAGCAGTCTATTTGTTATCTATCCATTGGAATAATTCTACCCAGCCTTTTAACTATCACAGCAGTCACTGGAATAATTCTACCCAGCCTTTTATCTATCACAGCAGTCACTGGAATCATTCTACCCAGCCTTTTAACTATCACAGCAGTCACTGGAATCATTCTACCCAGCCTTTTAACTATCACAGCAGTCACTGGAATCATTCTACCCAGCCTTTTAACTATCACAGCAGTCACTGGAATCATTCTATCCAGCCTTTTAACTATCACAGCAGTCACTGGAATCATTCTACCCAGCCTTTTAACTATCACAGCAGTCACTGGAATCATTCTACCCAGCCTTTTAACTATCACAGCAGTCACTGGAATCATTCTACCCAGCCTTTTAACTATCACAGCAGTCACTGGAATCATTCTACCCGGCCTTTTAACGATCACAGCAGTCACTGGAATCATTCTACCCGGCCTTTTAACTATCACAGCAGTCACTGGAATCATTCTACCCAGCCTTTTAACTATCACAGCAGTCACTGGAATCATTCTACCCAGCCTTTTAACTATCACAGCAGTCACTGGAATCATTCTACCCAGCCTTTTAACTATCACAGCAGTCACTGGAATCATTCTACCCAGTTACTTAACTTTTCAGCAGTCTTTTATCAGCATACAAAAAAATCCTACTCAATTAATTAACTTCACATTATACAATCCAAGTATTATTAATATTAAATGTCAGTGTCCTGCTCAAGAAATATTTCTGCATGCTATATACATTTGTAGAGATGTATCTGTTGTAACTAATTTCTCATTAATTTATTAATATATAGTACTGATATATATATTTAAGTTTCTACATGCAGTAATCAAAATACTATTTAAAAAATATAATGAAGTAATGCTATGTATTTTATGTTTTAGAAAGTAAATAAACTATTTCAGAGAACAAGCAAGGGAAAAGTTAGTTATTGTGTAAACTAGTCAGCCAAGAAATAATTTAAACATGATTAGTGATGTCCTGTGTGTTCCTTGAAGATGAATCAAAATTTATCCAGAAAAATATATTTGTTCCCCTATACATACAAAATGGAGCTCATACTCGTATATATATATTTAAAGTGATGAAACATTTCATGAATGTCTTCTTCTTCATCCTAACATTTTCCCATTCAGTCAGTGTGTATGCGTTGTGTCTTTAGTTTACTCATGAATGCATTCTTCTTCTTCGTCCTAGAATTCATCCATTCAGTCGTTGTAGATGCTAAAGGCCTAAAGAGTAAAAGCAAATGTTACCTCATTCTTTGATAGACATAAGGAGAATATGGTGTTGCTGAACATATAAATTTAAATGTTCTCTTTAAAAATCTCTCAAAATGTTATCAACCTCAGGTGACTCAATTTGCTTCATGCTTTGAAAAAGAAAAAAACTTTCTGGATGTATCCATCTCTTTTATAATGCTTCTTCTTTTTCTGGCTCTAAAATCTGCAAACATTTCCTTGTCTTCCATACATTATGAGGAGTTACTAGAGCAGTTTGTTCAACTGATTCCATGTCACAAAATGTTTTATTCACCCGCAAATTTAATGTTTATACTTTCACGCAAAAGTTAGGCACTGTGAAGTTTTGAAACAAGGTTATAATTTAATTAATAATATCTTCTTCTTCTTTCCTTCCTCATGTGCCATAAAGCATTGTGGGGGTGATATAATATGTGGTGTTTTGCTCTTCTGTTGGCCTCTGCTGCTGTTATCATTCATAGAATTTTGAATATTCCATTATTCATCTTTTCCATGGTTGAACCATGAGTCTGGTGTTCTCGTAACGTTTATAAAAAGCCCGTTGTATTATACGTTTTGGTCTTTCTGTCTTATGTGGCAAAAACTTTATACCTGTTGTTTCTTTATGCATTATATGGAGAGAATTATTTCTAACTTTTTCTCAGTTCTTTATTTCTGATCTAATCTCTCAGGCTGTTTCCAATTATTCGTCCAAGACATTTAATCTGTAGTGGTTATTTTTCTTATTGTTCTTTGAGTTTAGAGTCTAATGAATTATATGAAAATTGTTAATATGGTAAGATGTTTAAATATACTACCATAGAAACATCTGTTTTGGTAAATATATTTAGAAGGGTTGCAGCAAATTATACTTCTGGTACAAATCAGATAAAAGAATTTGCATGATCCGTGATTTTTTATTTCAAAATTATGAGTAATTTGTAATTGTTTAATTTCCATATGTACCATTAGGGTTAAATTAAAAGTGTGAATAATTAATTCAGGTATTAAAAGTGTGAATGATTAATTCAGACATTAAAAATGTGAATAATTAATTCAGGTATTAAAAGTGTGAATGATTAATTCAAACATTAAAAGTGTGAATGATTATTTCAGGTATTAAAAGTGTGAATAATTAATTCAAACATTAAAAGTGTGAATTATTATTTCAGGTATTAAAAGTGTGAATAATTAATTCAGGCATTAAAAGTGTAAATAATTAATTCAGGTATTAAAAGTGTGAATAATTAATTCAGGTATTAAAAGTGTGAATAATTAATTTAGGTATTAAAAGTGTGAAAAATTAATTCAGGCATTAAAAGTGTGAATAATTAATTCAGGTATTAAAAGTGTGAATAATTAATTCAGGCATTAAAAGTGTGAATGATTATTTCAGGCATTAAAAACCTACACCTTTGCAAGTAGGCAAGGTTTCATTAAGGACAAGCTGTTATTACTACTTCTTCAGTATGAATATTTTGCATTTCTGCTTTTTCTGTCTCAAAGTACAGCAAATAGTTCTTTCAAATTGGCATCAGTTTCATGGAAGAATCATTTTCAGTTTTGACATAAAAACTTGTGTTCTATTTTTGTTGTTGAAATAGCCCTATTGCGTAGAATCATTTGGCTGCATTTCTACAATTTTAAAGCAAAGAGAAATGAAATTACATTTATGTAATCCTTTCTTTATTATGTAATTTCATCATACTTGAGAGTATCAGTGATGTGGTGGTAATGTGGTGGCCTGATCATTCAATGAATGTAGGTTTGAACACAGTTGACACTTGCTATTTGATCTAGCTGTAAAATTATGGAGTATTTGGCTCACTTTATATTCTTTCGTTCTTTTCTTCGTTATTTCTTCTTTCTTTTCTTCTTTCTTTTCTTTTGCTTGTTTCTTTCTTTCTTTTCTCTTTTCTTTTATTTCATTTCTTTCTTTCTTTTTTTTTTTCTTCTTTACTTCCACATTTACCCATTCAGGTGTCAAGGGAAATACAAAGTTCTGCTTCTCACCCTTTTGGCAACCTCAATCATTGCCAATTGATGTTGTTGTAGCATTTCTTTGATGTTGTCTGTCCATCTCTGGAACTTATACTCTGGGTCAGTCTCTTTATTCTTCTCCTTTCTCCCTCTCTTTTAATATATGCCTTGTATGGTGAGGAATCAAACAGCCTTCTTTCTAGATAGGCAAACATTTTATCTATTGTTTCTGTATGTAACTTAGGATTGGTTTAGCATTTCTGACTGTCTTTTCTGGTCACTCCAAGCAATTTTCTCAGACATTTCATCTTTGTGGTGTTAAGCTTTAAATTTAATTTGGAGTGGTCTGGCACCGCTACTAGATGTACAATCTTACAAATATCTGGGCAGTAATATAGATAAAGAGGGAGGAACAGAAAATGATACCAAAATAAGGATATCAAAAGCAAGAGGAGCTTTTGTTGCACTGGGAAACATATGGAAGTCCAAAGAAATTAGGTTAAATACAAAAATAAAAATTTTCAACTTCAATGTTAAGTCAGTCCCATTATATGGCTGTGAAACATGGAGAACAACAAAATTGACAATCACAAAGATACAGACTTTCATTATTAAATGATTATGCAGAATAAAATGATGGAAATGGCAGGACAAAATCACTAACATAGAATTATGGAAATGTACCAGTCAAATACCAGTGGATAAAGAGATACAGCGGAGACGATGGCACTGGATAGGACACACACTGTGGAAGCCAACTGAGAGTATTACACAACAGGCCCTTTTTTGGAATCCCCAGGGGAAAAGACAAAGAGGAAGACCAAGAAATTCTTAGAGAAGGCAGGCAGAGAAGCAGAGATGAAGATAATGGGGAAGACATGGAATGATCTTGAAAGAATGGCATGAAACAGAACGACTTGGAAAGTGTTTGTTGAAGACCTATGCTCCACAGGGAGCTGAAAGGTAGAAGAAGAAGAAGAGTGGTCTGGCATTATACTGGCTACCTCATTCATTAAAATATGCCACTAGTCTTTGAAAAAAAAAAAAAGTAAAGAGCCCTGTCATGCCAAGTGGCGTATAGGGAATACGGTGTTAGTGACCATAATTTTTATAAACCTTTGGCACATGATTTTTGGGGTAATGTGGTCAGTATTACACATATGCTGCTTTACTTTCTCAGAAAAAAATCTGGTACCCGTTTAAGGCTGGGTGAACCCGAAAGCCGTCAATCAGGATCGTAGCCAACCTCTTGTCCTTTGTAGTCCAGTTCACAAACCACTGAGCTATCATGGCTCCATTGAAAAATGTAGGCACTCCTTATTCCCCATGTGCCTGAACCATGTATGAAAGCCTTTTACCTGACTAACTGACTTGGAGAAAAATAATAACAGCAAGGGAGAGCACTGCACCCATATCCTGCCCTCATATCTCTACATGCATGGACCAAGTATATTGGCATATTATTTTACTCCACTGATATGTTAAATGTGTTAAAAGCTGTTAATTTATTGTAATCTATATCATCTCAATTTTAACATTGAAACTAATAGACTTCTTCTTTCCTTCAACTGCCTGTGGAGCATAGGTCTTCAATAAACACTTTCCAACCTGTTCTGCTTTTTTGCCATTCTTTTAAGATCATTCCATGTCTTCCCGATCATTTTCATCTCTGCTTCCACCTGTCTTCCCCAAGAATATTTTGGTCTTCCTCTTTGCTTTTTCTCTTTTTCCTGGGGATTCCAAAAAAAGAGCCTGTCATGTAATACTCTCAGTTAACTTCCACAGTGTGTCCTATCCAGTGGCATCGTCTTCATTCTATCTCTTTGTCCACCGGTACTTGACTGGTACTTTCCCATAATTCTACATTAATAATTTTGTCCTGTCATTTAAAACCTTTTATTCTGTGCAAGCATCCGTTAATAAAGGACTGTATCTTCAAGATTGTAATTTTTGTTGTTCTCCATGTTTCACAGCCATATAACAGCACTGACTTAACATTGGAGTTGAAAATTTTATTTTTCTAATTACCCAAATTTATTTGGATTTACATATGTTTCCTAGCACAAAGAAGGCTCCTCTTGCTTTCTGTATCATTATGTATTATTGTTTCATATTACATGATTTTGTGTTTTTTTGTTTTGTTTCCAGCTGAAGACATTCACTTTTTTTTTAACCAAAACATCAGATATCACCCAATAGTGTCTTCCTTCAGCAGAAAGCTGTAAACAAACATTGTTTGTTTGTGTATTCTTTCTTCTCTTTATTTTCAAACCACAAACTTTACTGCAGTACTATAGAGTACTTTGTGAATTCTCACAAACATTCTTATTCTAGACTCTCAAGTTTAGAATCCTTTCTATTTTGCTGAAAAGAATATTCATCATCATCATCCTCATTATCATCTCTTTAAATTATCAGGAAGTACAGGCTGTCAACATTATCATTTTGTGGAGAATAAGACATTTTGTTGAATTCTCTCTCTCTCTCTCTCTCTCTCTCTCTCTCTCTCTCTCTCTCTCTCTCTCTGACTTCTGATAATGTCAAGACATTCCAATTTAAATGTTTTCAGGAAGGACAAAACTCCTGCTAGTTAACTTTCAACTATCTCCCTTTCAAATAATTTACTTCAAAGTTATACTATTTCCCTTTTGTTCTTTTGAGTGGTTCAGTTGAGTTTTTAGTTGTACTTGCAGTGTTTGTTTCTAAATGATTATTGACTCACTCTAAGTTTTATTACATGTTGAGGTAATCAGCTTCATTCTAATTGCTCTTTATAAAAATTCTCCTCTTTAATTACATTGCACCACACATTATCTATCTATCAATATATTGTTTTTTCAAGCCATTGTCTTATTTCGGCACTAGTCTTTAGTTCATTTCAAGTAATACAAAGTATATTCCTGAGATATTTGTTTTCAAATGTTATTTATTATGTTTATGTATGTTTGTTTATTTTTTTGCAATTCTGCTGTGGTTTGAAAAAAGCATTCTTATAACGATCTTTCCTCTGCAACTATCTTTTATAAAATGTGAAAGGCTTCTGCATTTTTTTTTTCTTGCATTAATATTATTCTTTTTATCTCAAGCTATCGCTCATTTTGTTTTTATCAATTTTTTCTTTTTACACTGCTTCTATTTTCATCACCTTTCTATTTAATGATGTGTTTCATTTCCTCTAGTTTAAGACCTCTCAAGTTTCTGCAAAACTATATTGGAAATATTGAAAGACATTCTCTATAAACAGATTTTGTCCTTTTGGAAGTAAGACATTGTTACATTGAATCAATTCTGTCAAATTGATAATAACTGTGGACAATAAATACATAAAAGGTGATCATTGAATGCTTTTCATAGGATATTCTTTAGGTAATTTATTAAAGATGATATGATGGTGTATTTTAAAAGATTGAAGAAACAGCTAACAATACAGATCTGAATAATCTGCTATTGTAGGTTGATAATGGAGGAGTAGACTAACAATGGAGATATGAATGATTGCTATTGTAGGTTGATAATGGAGGAGTAGACTAACAATGGAGATATGAATGATTGCTATTGTAGGTTGATAATGGAGGAGTAGACTAACAATGGAGATATGAATGATTGCTATTGTAGGTTGATAATGGAGGAGTAGACTAACAATGGAGATATGAATGATTGCTATTGTAGGTTGATAATGGAGGAGTAGACTAACAATGGAGATATGAATGATTGCTATTGTAGGTTGATAATGGGAACATCTAACAATATAGATCTGGAAGAGGAAATTTATTTTATGGAGGGATGATAACGTATGAGGTCGCTGATTTAATCACAATAAATACATATTTTGTTCTCTGGAGAAGCATGTTTTAGATGACTTTTTTGTAAATTAGTATTTCAGTAGAAGAATTTTAAAAAATAATGAGAGAACTGGCCATTTCACTTCAAAATGTTAAAATATAATAATGTGGAATGTCAGTTATTTGAATTAGCAGAAAATGATATTCTATGAATCTATCCTTGACATTTTCCCAGCATCGCAATTAATGGACAAGAAGTAGGATCAAGAAAATAATGAAAATTAATTTCTGTAGATCATCATCACCTTTGTTGGGTTAGTAGGTAATTTTGTTCTATTATTGGTACAAAGAAAAATGGCTATTTTCTCTTTATGTTACTTCTTTATTTCACTGGACTTTAACAACTCACTTATACCTTCATAGTATAATTTTATCGTTGATTCATAAACATATATATAGAAGTGAAACTACATCACTGTCTAGACTTTGAACTGGGACTGAGATTGGCTTTGAACAGAAGGATATGTTGTGTGAATGAAATGACTAGTCAACCAGCACTGAACTGGCACAGTCTGTTGATGCATGCTGACGAGAAGATCAGTACATCTATGGATGTTTCTCAAATGCAGTGATAATGATATTCTGTAAAATAAAATAATATTATATATATATATATATAATTATATAATATAATAGGTTAATATAAGTATATATAAGTTTATATCTCCAAAGTAGGATGCTCTAGTGAACACAACAAAGAGGTGAACTTTCCATAATACAAGCTGGGACAAGGTGTGTGGGAAGGGGGGGGGGGGGGTTTAGTGTTGCTCAGGACTTACAAACACCCTTTTGGTCTATTCCAAAGGAAAACAGTTATGCTATGTTTGGTACCAGTCAGACTTAGAAGCTACCTGAAGGAACCTACAGCCCCACATGTTTGGTACCAGTCTGACATAGAAGCTACCTGAAGGAACCTACAGCCCCACATGTTTGGTACCAGTCTGACATAGAAGCTACCTGAAGGAATCTACAACCCACATGTTTGGTACCAGTCAGACTTAGAAGCTACCTGAAGGAACCTACAGCCCACATGTTTGGTACCAGTCTGACATAGAAGCTACCTGAAGAACCTACAACCCACAAGTTTGGTACCAGTCAGACTTAGAAGCTACCTGAAGGAATCTACAACCCACATGTTTGGTACCAGTCAGACTTAGAAGCTACCTGAAGGAACCTACAACCCACATGTTTGGTACCAGTCAGACTTAGAAGCTACCTGAAGAACCTACAACCCACATGTTTGGTACCAGTCAGACTTAGAAGCTACCTGAAGGAATCTACAACCCACATGTTTGGTACCAGTCAGACTTAGAAGCTACCTGAAGGAACCTACAACCCACATGTTTGGTACCAGTCTGACATAGAAGCTACCTGAAGGAACCTACAACCCACATGTTTGGTACCAGTCTGACATAGAAGCTACCTGAAGGAATCTACAACCCACATGTTTGGTACCAGTCAGACTTAGAAGCTACCTGAAGGAATCTACAACCCACATGTTTGGTACCAGTCAGACTTAGAAGCTACCTGAAGGAATCTACAGCCCCACATGTTTGGTACCAGTCAGACTTAGAAGCTACCTGAAGGAATCTACAACCCACATGTTTGGTACCAGTCAGACTTAGAAGCTACCTGAAGGAATCTACAACCCACATGTTTGGTACCAGTCAGACTTAGAAGCTACCTGAAGGAATCTACAGCCCCACATGTTTGGTACCAGTCAGACTTAGAAGCTACCTGAAGGAACCTACAACCCCACATGTTTGGTACCAGTCAGACTTAGAAGCTACCTGAAGGAACCTACAACCCACATGTTTGGTACCAGTCAGACTTAGAAGCTACCTGAAGGAACCTACAACCCACATGTTTGGTACCAGTCAGACTTAGAAGCTACCTGAAGGAACCTACAACCCCACATGTTTGGTACCAGTCAGACTTAGAAGCTACCTGAAGGAACCTACAACCCACATGTTTGGTACCAGTCAGACTTAGAAGCTACCTGAAGGAACCTACAACCCACATGTTTGGTACCAGTCAGACTTAGAAGCTACCTGAAGGAACCTACAACCCACATGTTTGGTACCAGTCAGACTTAGAAGCTACCTGAAGGAACCTACACCCACATGTTTGGTACCAGTCAGACTTAGAAGCTACCTGAGGAATCTACAACCCACATGTTTGGTACCAGTCTGACATAGAAGCTACCTGAAGGAACCTACAGCCCCACATGTTTGGTACCAGTCAGACTTAGAAGCTACCTGAAGGAACCTACAGCCCGCCGCATGTTTGGGATTTACTCCCCTAGACTTTGCTTTTCCTAAGACACTCCCCCCCCCCCACTCCACCTCACAAGACAGTTGGGACAAAATGTATAAGCTGTATTGTTTACCTGTCTGTAACTGTAGTAGTTTCATCATTGCTGATTATAAACCAGACATATATATATATATTATGTGTGTGTGTGTGTGTGGGGAGAAAAATAGAGAGAGAGAAAGAGAGACATATTTATATATAAAATACTGTGGTCACATCAAAAGACACAGTGGGTTGGAAGGAACAAAAATTGAAAGCATGGTTCCTGGATGAGACTTTCGATGCTGACAAAGAAGGCAGGCTGTGGTGAATATAATGATTTGCAAAGTGCATGCAACTACAAAAATATATAAGTACCCACTGGACATACAGTGATAGGATTATACTACTCAAGTTGAAAGAAAAACCATTCGACATAGCAATAATACAGACATATGCACCTACTCAAGACTACACAGATGAACAAATAGAGGCATACTATGAAGACCTAAATAAAGTTATGAAGCAAGTGAAATCTTCAGACATCTTGATTGTAATGGGTGACATGAACGCTAAAGTAGGAAAAGGTAGATATAAGACAATTATAGGAAATCATGGTTTAGGAAAAAGAAATGACAGAGGAGAAAGATTAATACAATTCTGTGAAGAAAACAGGCTGATAATATGTAACACCTACTTTGAGCAAGAGAAAAGGAAACTAAACACATGGAAAAGCCCTGGAGATAGGAAGAGGAATCAAATAGATTACATAATGATAAAAGAAAGGTTCCGTAACAGCGTAAAGAAAGCCAAAACCTACCCAGGAGCAGATATTAATTCTGATTACAATCCTGTAATGATTAAAATGAAAATCAAACTAAAGAGAAACAAGCAAAAATCTGATTCATCAACAAACCCACTCGACATAACAGCTTTAAATCAAAAAGATATTAAAGATACCTATACAATACAAGTAAAGAACACATACCAGAAGCTGCTAGAGGAAGGAATTGAACAATACAGAAGAGAAAATCCTGATGAAAAAGTAACAACCAAATGGCAATGCATAAAGAAAAGCATACAAAAAGCCTGCGACACCTTACCCAAAAGAGAAAAGAACAAAAACAAAAATGGATAACTAACACCATCTTAGAAAAAATGGAAGAAAGGAGACAAGCGAAGAACACTGCCCAATACAATAAAATAGATAATGAGATACGCAAAATGTGCAAAAAGGCAAAAGAAGACTGGCTCAGCCAAAAATGTAGAGAAATAGAAACTATGGAAAGCAAACAAGACCTAAGAGGAATGCACACAGAAATAAAGAGAATGACTAATAAAAATAAAAAAGCCACAGAAGGTGGATGCATTGCAGACAAAAAAGGAAAAATGCTAACAGACAATAAGGATATCATAGATAGATGGCAGGAATATATAACAGAACTATTTCATGATCAAAGGGACAAGAAACCAGTTATAAAATGTACATCAGGCTATAAAATCTTAAAATCTGAGGTGGAAAAAGCTATAAAAACAATGAAAAGGGGAAAAGCAGCAGGACCTGAAAGCATACAGATAGAGATGATACAGGCACTTGAAGATTTTGGCATTGAAGTGATTACAGACATATGCAACGACATATACCACACAGGATACATACCAAATGAACTAAAAACATCAACTTTCATTGCATTGCCTAAAAAGAATGGTGCAGTTGAATGCAGTGACTTTAGAACAATAAGCCTAATGAGCCATGTTACAAAAATCTTGCTAAAAGTTATACAAGGAAGGATTCAGAATAAAATCAATACTGAATTAGATGAGCAGCAATTTGGATTTAGGAAAAATAGCATGACAAAAGAAGCCATATTCTGCATGAGAACATTAATCGAAAAATACACAGAAGTAAACAAACCAATATATGCCTGCTTCATAGACTACACCAAAGCTTTTGATAGAGTACACCACAAACAACTTATAGAATGCCTAAAAGAGATACATCTAGATGACATGGATATACGACTAATATGCAATCTATACTGGGAGCAAACAGCAATAATAAAATATAACAAAGAGTTCTCTACACCCATTGATATAAAAAGAGGAGTAAGACAAGGATGCATCCTATCACCAAGCTTGTTCAATCTATACACTGAGCAAATCTTTAAAACATCATAGAGATGCCAGGCCTACAAATTAATGGAAAGATAATCAATAACCTAAGATATGCTGACGATACTGTACTACTAGCAGAAAATCCTAAAGACCTACAACAATTACTTAATGAAATAAACACAACAAGCAAAAAATATGGACTAGATATGAATATCAAAAAGACTAAAACTATGATCATAAACAAAGAGATACTCAAAACCCACAAGTGGATATCAAAGTTGAAGGAATAGACCTGGAGACAGTTCAGAACTACAACTACCTTGGACATACTATAACCAGTGATGGAAAATGTACAACTGAAATAAACAAAAGAATAGGAATGACAAAAAGTAATTTTAATGTCATGAAGGACATACTAACATCAAAACAAATAACACCAGAGCTAAAACTAAGAATAGCAAAATGTTACATCTTCTCAATATTCCTATATGGTGCTGAAACATGGACATTAGACAAGAAAACAGAACAGAGAATTGAAGCCTTTGAAATGTGGATATATAGAAGAATAGGTAGAATTGGATGGAAGGAAAAGAAAACAAATGACAAAGTCTTAAAACAACTAAAAATGAAAAGAGAACTTCTGAACACAATTAGAACAAGACAAATGCGATTCTTAGGCCATGTTAAAAGACACAACAGCCTACTGAAAGTGATCCTGGAGGGGAAAATACAAGGTAAAAGAGGCAGAGGCAGACCAAGATTAACATGGACGAGTAACATCAAAAGATGGACAAATCAACCGATGACAACCTGCACCATCAAAGCAAGAGATAGAGCAAAATGGCGCTCCATGGTAGCCAACCTTCGTTGCGGAGACGGCACTCAATGATGAATGATGATGCAACCTGATGATATGTGTAAGTGGTAGAGGAGGGAAAAGATAATAAGAAAAAATATGTAATATACTCTTGACAATCGAAACAAGAAAAAGAGTTCTTAAATGTTATGTAGAGTCAGACTTAACATATGGATGTGAATCATGGACAATAGGACAGCAAACAAGAAAATCACTGGAGTCTGTAGAAATGTGGTTTTACAGAAGAATGTTGAGAATACCATGGACAGCTAAGAAGAGTAATGAAAATGTGCTGAAAGAGGCCAAAGCAAAAAGAGAGCTAATTTCCAATATTAGGAAGAAACAATCATAATTTTTGGCCATGTAATGAGAAGAGAACAACTGGAATATATTGTAACAACTGGAAAAATTGAGGGACGAAGAAATAGAGGAAAGCAACAAGAAAAATACCAGACAGCTTAAGAGAATGGCTTGGCAGAAGGTCAGCAACAGAAATGATAAATAACTGTCGCGATCGAAAATTGTGGAGAGACATGATGCCCTACGCCAGCAGGCCCTGCACTTGATGATGATGATGTAATATACCACAAATGAAATATTATTACAGGAAAATATATTACATCATTTAGATCAGAATGTTTGTATTTATATTTTAATGCATGTGAACGGAACATGCGCTCTTGCTTGTTGTGAGTTTACTGATTACTACCACCAACCAAACAATAGTTGTGGTAAATAAAATATATATTTTTCTGCTTTTCTTTGAAAAAATTGGGGCTAGCACGTAAATTATTTTGGTATATACATGACACTTGAACTTTAAATTATACTTTTCTGTTTTGGTTGAACATTCTAAATAACATAAGGACATAAAGAGTTAGCTTTCTCTAGTTTCATGAAGACCTACTAATATGTACCCACAACTATCATTACCTTTCCATTTTGTTTGATGTTGACCAGAGTTTATTGTAATCTAAGGCAAATATTGAGGAGAAAGGAGAGAAATTGAGAGAAAGAAAAGAGAGGAGAGCGAGTGAGACCATCTTTATGTTAAAATTTTTAAAAATTAGGCTCACTTCATTTCTTATCTGGATATAATGTTAGTGTTCGTCTTAACACTAAAGAACATTTAAAATGTGACATCAAAAGTAATTGACAACTAGCTGCATAGAGTAAAGAATGAAAATGAACTTCTACAGACCATCTCCAATTGTTGCTATTGCTTGTGCATGTTTCTATAAAGAAAGAATTGATGTGATCCTGCCCAAGTGTCTGGTTGTAAATTACAGCAGAACAGAACAAAGCAAAGCAACTAAAAAAGCACTATTTCACTTTCAGATAGCAACAGTAAAGAAATCTGAGATCTTTGAAACTTCACATTTATGCTAGTTGAAGATTCACATTTTTTTTTCTTCACTTCATTTAACTACTACAGAATCAGGAAAGTACTTATTTTTTTTTATTAATTTCTAGAAAAAAATATATAGGCCTACATAGAATGGTACCATCAATTAATTAATACTGAAAGTAAATAGAAATGAGACTGTAAAAATAAATATCTCCAGTGTAATACTTATTTCCTTACTGCTCTTATGTTGTAATATATTGTTTGTAATATATTTATATTTATAATAATAATATGTTTGTAGCTTTCATTATAAATTATTTTGATATAATTTTAAATTAATCCATTATATCAAAATCTGAATTCTCTTAAATACATCAATATGTAAGGAGATGTAATATGTAATCTATAATGGGAGCAAACAGCAATAATAAAATATAACAAAGAGAACTCTACACCCATTGATATAAAAAGAGGAGTAAGACAGGGATGCATCCTATCACCAAGCTTGTTCAATCTATACTCTGAGCAAATCTTTAAAAACATCATAGAGATGCCAGGCCGACAAATTAATGGAATGATAATCAATAACCTAAGATATACTGACAATACTGTACAACTAGCAGAAATTCCTAAAGATCTACAACAATTACTTAATGAAATAAACATGATAAGCAAAAAATATGGACTAGATATGAATATCAAAAAAGACTAAAACTTTTATCATAAACAAAGAAAATACTCAAAACCCACAAGTAGATATCAAAATAGAAGGAATAGACCTGGAGACAGTTCAGAACTACAAATACCTTGGACATACTATATCCAGTAATGGCAAATGTACAACTGAAATAAACAAAAGAATAGGAATGACAAAAAGTAATTTTAATGTCATGAAGAACATACTAACTTCAAAACAAATAACACCAGGGCTAAAACTAAGAATAGCAAAATGTTACATCTTCTCAATATTCCTATATGATGCAGAAACATGGACATTAGACAAGAAAACAGAACAGAGAATTGAAGCCTTTGAAATGTGGATATATAGAAGAATAGGTAGAATTAGATGGAAGGAAAAGAAAACAAACGATGAAGTCATAAAACAACTAAAAATGAAAAGAGAACTACTAAGCACAATTCAAACAAGACAAATGCGATTTTTGGGCCATGTTAAAAGACACAACAGCCTACTAAAAGTAATCCTGGAAGGGAAAATACAAGGTAAAAGAGGCAGAGGCAGACCGAGACTAACATGGACGAGTAACATCAAAAGATGGACAAATCTGCCTATGACAACCTGCACCATCAAAGCAAGAGACAGAGCAGAATGGAGATCCATGGTAGCCAACCTTTGTTGCGGAGAAGGCACTCGATGCTGATGATGAGTTGCTTGCAATCTGAATTCATTGGCTGGTCTCAGTTCTCATTGTCTTTTCATTAAACATTTTCTTTTATTTTGACAGTTGTTAAATGCATAATCTTCATCACACAGGACTTACAGCGTATTTCACCAGTCTTATTAAAGGATCTTATGCTTACTATCTTTTATCTTTACAATTGTTTCTCATTGTATGTTTTTTATATGTTTATTATATGTTAGTAACATTTTGTTCTGTTTTTCCTTTTAGTAACATCCTGTATAGTTTTGAATATCTGCTTAAGATTGGGTAATAGAAGAAAGTTAAATAAGAAACAAATATTATTGGTTACAATATGATTCTGTTTAGATGCTAACTTAACAAATTATTTAACAACTTTTCAGTTACGCTGGAAATTTTTTTTAAAGTGGAAAGGGGGATAACTGAGTTGGCAGATGAAGGTGTGTATGTGCTGAACCAGAAGTTAATGAAACTTTGCTTACTTTACTACCTTCCATCTCATGTTGCTTTTCAAAATTAAGAAAAAAAGTTTTTGAATCAATGAATGCTCTCTAGATTGTCTCATGCATGGTGCTCATCGTAATGTCAGCTATCTCATTAACCCATTGTTTTATTGGTCGGCCTTTCCCCTTTTCCAAGTGTTAATTTTCTGTCGGGGTTTCTATCTGGTATGATCATGTTGCATGCTTAATGTGTTTTTAAATATGATCTTGCACTGACGTAACTTCCTATGAAACTTTAAACAAACGTACACATAGTCATATGTTAGGCTGAGCCTGTCGTGAGTAATGTGAAGGTTGATATTTTTCATCAGTAATGACATGAAGCAGGTCTTATATTTCAAGTTATTGAAACTTTAGCCCATTTTACTCTAAGTCATATCTGTGAAAGAAATAGAACACACATGGGTCAGTGAGGTCTGTACTGATAAATAAATAATTAAATAAATAAAATAACTATCTTTAAGTTAGTGTGAAAGTGAACATTTTTTTCTTATTTTGTTTTACTTAATATTTGTAAAAATGTAAAATAAAAATAAAAACTATATGTATTTAAAACATATTCTTAGTCCTAATAACTTTACATATAAAGTCTCAATTAACAACCCCCCCCACCCCCCCCCACCCCCCCCCCCCCAAAAAAAAAAAATTAGCTGTCAACTTATATCTGGCCCAGCTCAGTGGTTAGTGAACTTGGACTACAAAGGACAAGAGGTAGGGTTCGATCCCAACCGACGGCTTTCGGGTTCACCCAGCCTTTAATGGGTACCAGATTTTTTTATGGGAAACTAAAGTGGCACAGGCGTAATACCGACCACATTACCCCAAAAATCATGTGCCGAAGGTCTATAAAAGTTATGGTCACTTACACCATATTCCCTATACCCCACTTGGCGTGACGGGGGCTCTTTACTTTACTTTATATCTAGCCCACTTCATTTTTCTAAACTTGACAACTGGTGTCACTAATGTATTAGTGATGAAATAAAATGTAATGTTCTGTAACCTTTCATTTTGTGGGTAAGTGAAATATAAATTTCTCCATACTAGACCATAGCATGTCAAAAGTTGGGGTTTGGGAGGGGGGGGGGGGCATCTTTCTGTAATTATTTTTCTCAGCAATTTTGAGAAATATATATAGGCAGAAAACAATTAAATGTTAGTGGTATCATGCATAATATGTGCATCTAAAATATCTAAAAATATGTACTTGCTTCTATTATCTTTAGAATAGTTAATATTTAATTATCAGATTAGATTATGGCACAATAAAAACACAGTGTTGACCTGTCAGACTGACAGTTGATAGCATATTTAACTTTTTGTTGTTTGACTTTTTTTCTTAAGTTTATTATCTCCCATTATCTAATGTATCATGGCTGCTGATTAGAGAACTTAACCATCTTCAACTTTTGTCTTTCACTGTTTCTTCATTAGAAGCCTGGAGTGCATTGCCTCAGTGAAACCATTTACCAAACTAATGTAATTGTTAAGTTTCATTTACCACTTTCTTTAGTTCACTTCTTATTTGGTCTTTTGTTTATGTTATCTGTATTGTGTGTTCATGAATAAATTTTTAATAATTTTTAAAAAAAAGCTATCTTTATGACACATAGTACCATTGCTAGTGTATGTCGGGGGGCAACGATAGAACCAGAGGGATAAAGGCCGCTTGGTCAAGCAGTCGCCATGACGTGTATTGGTTATTATAATTAATTATTCTTTCGTTTTGTCCTTTATTTCATTTTTTAATTAGTACACTGATAATGAAAAAGTATCCAAAGCATCTAGATTTATTTTTATTATTATTGAAGTATAGAAGTATGTTATGTGTAAATGTATAAGTTTAAAAAACAAAACTGGACTGCCAAGATATTGAAAGTTACAGAGCCTGTACAAACAAAACACAGAGCCTAATAGAGTATTTCAAAGTTGGCTGCATTTGTTGTATTTATGCAAATGTGGTGCTGAAGCATCTAGCATCAAAGAGGCAATTATGTAAACAATTAGAAGGAAAATCACTGTGTCCTTTACATTGGCGACTCTGAGTCCTCTACTCCTAACATTGATATGTACATGCTTAAAAGCATGAAGTCTTACATATGCTACTCATGAAGTCTTACATATGCTACTCATGAAGTCTTACATATGCTACTCATGAAGTCTTACATATGATACTCATGAAGTCTTACACTACTCATGAAGTCTTACATATGATACTCATGAAGTTTTACATATTATACTCATGAAGTCTTACATATGCTACTCATGGAGTCTTACACTACTCATGAAGTCTTACATACACTTTTCATAAAGTCTTACATATGCTATCATAAAGTCTTACATACACTATTCATGAAGTCTTACATATGATACTCATGAAGTCTTACATACACTTTTCATAAAGTCTTACATATGCTAATCATAAAGTCTTACATACACTATTCATGAAGTCTTACATATGATACTCATGAAGTCTTACATATGATACTCATGAAGTCTTACATACACTATTCATGAAGTCTTACATATGCTACTCATGAAGTCTTGTATAACTCATCATGACCTCCTCAGTAAGCAAAACCCCCTTTATGGGCAGCAGACAATTTGCCCACAACCGGATGGTTTATGTGCTCCAAAAAAAATATAAAAGACACTGTTTGAGGTTAAGCAAAAAGCACCTCACCCAAAGAAATCCAACACTTTGTGTTTGTGAGCAAGATATTGTTATTTCCACAAAATTGCGAATGATATATAATGTGCACAATTTGTATGTTTATCTATGATCAAAATGGATTTTTAAACTAAAAGAAAAAATATCTGAATTATGTTAAATGAACATTCTTTCTTCTTCCTCTTCTTTCCTTCCTCATTTGCCTTTCTGCGTCGAGGAGAGATATAATTTGCAGTTTTTTGCTCTTCTGTTCGCTTCTGCTGCTATTATGTTTCCTAGTGCTTCTAATATTCTATCCATCCATCTTTTTTCGAGGTCGACCCATGGGTCTGGTATTCTCACAACGTTTATTGAGGTCTCGTTGTGTTGTGTTTTGATCTTTTTGCCTCGTCACATGTCCAGACCATTTTATCTGCTGTTTCTTTACATTCCATGGCGGGTGCTATTCCTAGCTTTTTTCACAGTTCTTCATTTCTGATCTTATCTCTTAGACTGATTCCAGTCATTTGTCTGACACATTTAATCTCAGTAGAAGTTATTTTTCGTATTATTCTTGCATCTAGGGTCCAAGACTGGCATTGGTAGCACAACATTGAGATGAAGAATGTTCTTTGGTCTGCGTTATAGGCATATGTAAAATACAACTTTTTTCTCCCTATATGTTGTCACCATATTTGTATAGCAGGTCTAAATGAAACCAGCTCCATATATTAACTAAACAAATTCCTGATAAGTGTAACTCTTCTTATTTTTTTTCCCAACTCCTTGTGAGCACAGGTTCCCCCACAAACACTTTCAAGCATTCCATTTTAGTGTCATTCTCTTAAGATTATTCCATCTTCCCCATCATATTCATCTCCACATCCACTTGACTTCTCCAAGAATATACTGACCTTCCCCTGGATATTCCAAAAAGGGGCCTGTCATTTAAAACACTCAGTTGGCCTTCGCAATGTGTGCACAGTACCATCATCTTTGTCACATCACTGACCATTTACATTTGGTACTTTTTCCATTGTTGTATGTTTGTGCTTTCTGCTCTTAATAACCTTGCTCATTGTTACTGAGGCAATGATAAAAATTATTGCTAAGTATTTGTTACAGGATATTTATGTGTTTTTTTTTTCAAAACGGAAATGTAATATCACAATAACACTCGGGGGTGTGCTGAAGTCGGATGTGTTGGGCCGAAAGGCGAAAATATAACAGTTATACTGCAAACCACAATACAACGCAGACACGCCCACTTAACGTCATTTTAAGGACGGATGACGAAGAGGAATTCTAGTCTACGAATACTCTAGAATACTATAGTCATCTGGTGAACGCAAGCAAGCAAGCACACTCGGGTGTGAAATATATCACAATAACACTTGGGAATGAAATATATCACAATAACACTCGGGGATGAAATATATCACAATAACACTTGGGGATGAAATATATCACAATAACACTCGGGGATGAAATATATCACAATAACACTCGGGGATGAAATATATCACAATAACACTCGGGGATGAAATATATCACAATAACACTCGGGGATGAAATATATCACAATAACACTTGGGGATGAAATATATCACAATAACACTCGGGGGTGAAATATATCACAATAACACTCGGGGGTGAAATATATCACAATAACACTCGGGGATGAAATATATCACAATAACACTTGTGGATGAAATATATCACAATAACACTCGGGGATGAAATATATCACAATAACACTTGGGGATGAAATATATCACAATAACACTCGGGGATGAAATATATCACAATAACACTCGGGGATGAAATATATCACAATAACACTTGGGGATGAAATATATCACAATAACACTCGGGGGTGAAATATATCACAATAACACTCGGGGGTGAAATATATCACAATAACACTCGGGGATGAAATATATCACAATAACACTTGTGGATGAAATATATCACAATAACACTCGGGGATGAAATATATCACAATAACACTTGGGATGAAATATATCACAATAACACTCGGGGATGAAATATATCACAATAACACTCGGGGATGAAATATATCACAATAACACTCCAGGTATCAATATTTCCAGGATGCTCATTGTTTTGTTTTTCCAAATATGTAAAACTTCAAATCATCATAGCCAGGTATATGTTGACATAAATGATCTCTATTGATGCCTTTCTTGACTTCCTGCCATTCTCTTGAGCTGTCTGGTATCTTTTCTCTCTTTTGCCTTTTATTTCTCCTTCCTTCATTTTTCCTGTTGTCACAATATGTTGATGTTGCATTAAATGGCCAACAAATGGTGATTATTTACCCTGGCACTGGTAATGTTTTTTTCTTTTTGTCTTGGCCGCTGTTCGAGCATTATCATTATTCTTTTTTAGCTGCCAATGATATTCTAAATATTACTCTGTAAAAATAATTGTATGCGAAGAGACTTCCAAAGATTTCTTGCCTCTTGTCTGATTGTCCAGGATTCACTTCCAAATGTTAGGACAAGACCTACATAACAATGAAGATTTCTTTTTCTTAATTTCATTGTCAATGACTTTTGCATAATATTTGTTTCCATTCATTAAAACGCAATCTACCATCTGATGTTATTATCATGTGGAAGTATTTAAATTCATTAATCTGGTTCTTCTCCATTTACTGTAATAGGATTTTTAAAGAAAAGTAATTCTCTTGCCAGTCAGATATGGATAGATGAATGCTTATTTCTTGTAAGAATTGATCGTTTGACTTAACCAGTTACATCATTTCTTTATTTAAACTTAAATTACAAATATTTGGTGACAATTTTTTGAAAATTTGCTCTCTTACAGTCAATGTTTACAAATCTCTCATTTGATGTTTTTATTAAAACCTTAAGTAACCTGTTAATATGGTTTTTATTTTCCACATTTACATTGTAACATCTTTAAATTTTGGAAAGATTTTCTTTAAGTTAATTGATTTTCAACTTATATTTCTGTAACACTAACAAAATAATATGTAACACCTTAATTTTGTGTTTGTATTTTAAAGGACTTTATTATAGTCATGACAAATGTGGTGTGAGGGCCCGCAAAAATATAGTCATTTCTTTTTTAGGACATACTAGTCCAACTACTGAAGTACATACAACATTCAGATGAAAGAGTATTTTCTTCTGCGATCATGGCTCATTCAGAGTAGGATTCCGGACTCTCTTATGAAGGCAACTGTCTGTTTAAGTGATTCGGTTGCCCGTATAGTTTCTCTTCCAGGGAGGTGGATGTGGACCACATTGTCCTTCTCAGGTCTGTGTACTGGGGGCAATCCTGTAGAACATGTTTTGTAGTCATATTGTCCAGTGTACAGTGGCATAGGCTGGTAGTACCTATTTTGAGCTTGTTGAACATGTGGTTTCTCATTCTGTTGTGGCCAGTGCGTAGGCGAAGTATGATGACTTGATCCCTCCTTGATAGTTGGATGTATCCGTCCCTCTCGTTATACTTTGGGTGTTCTCGTTTCCATTTTTCACGGTACTGGCCTTTGATGATGGATTTGGCTTCGTCGTAGACATTAATATTAATGAGCTCAAATAAAGCATTGATCAGCTCAAGGCTGGTGACGTATTCATCCAGCTTATCCCAGTATGGTATAGGTGATGGTAACAAGAACCTGCCTTGTTCATCATATGTTGGGCATGATTGTAGCAGATGTTTAACAATCATATTGCCTGTGCCACAGTCACATCCATCAGAGGTTCTTATCTTTAAGATGTTGAAAAGATAGTAGGCCCTACTTCAATCTGTTGTGGACTGTTCAGAGAGATGAAAGAATATCATAGTTGAAAAAGTTACAAAATACATAACGATATGCTAATCAATTAAAGATATAAACTGTTAAATGAATTATAAACATGAATTTTACAGAGTACATTTTTCTAACCCCACATCCATGAACTGTGACATTATGTTCTATAGAACTACACATAGTAGTTTTAGATTATTTTGCTCTGCATTTTTTATTCTTCCCGCGCCGCGTGACGTCACATAGAGCTTGTAGTGGTTTTTGCCACCCATCTCTATTCTAGGCGAGATGTTTGATCTTATCTAATGCTTCTCTTATGAGTGTTCTTTTTAGTGTCTCTTTCGGTCTTCCTCTTTTTCTGTGTCCTGATGTTTCCCATAGAAGAACATGTTTTGGAATTCTCTTGTTGTCTCTTCTCAGCTCATGTTCGACATATATCCATCTTCTTTCCTTAATCGTATATGAGATCATTGATTGTATTGCCATTTCTCTTATTTCAATATTAGTCTTGAATTCATTCCATTCTAAACAGAATATTTTTTTAGGTCTATTGTCTTCAAAAGTGCTTAGTTCTCTATCAATGTCTTTTTTATGTTTTCCTTCTTTTGCATGCATGGGCCACGTGACAAGGCAGAAAGAACAAAACACAACACAACGAGCCTTCAACAAACGTTGTGAGAACACCACACCCAAGGGTCGGCCACGAAAAAGATGGGTCGATGAAAAATTAGAAGCACTAGGAAACATAACAGCAGCAGAGGCGAACAGAAGAGCAAAAGACCGCAAATTATATCTCCCCTCGACGCTGAAAGGCAGATGAGGAAGGGAAGAAGAGGAAGAAGAAGAAGAGAAGAAGAAGAAAAGAAGAAGAAAAGAAGAAGAAGAAAAGAAGAAGAAGAAGCATGCATGGGTAAATTGCTCAGCATTCATCATCATCGAGTGCCATCTCTGCAACGAAGGCTGGCTACCATGGAGCACCATTCTACTTTGTCTCTTGCTTTGATGATGCAGGTTGTCATAGGCAGGTTTGTCCATCTTTTGATGTTACTCGTCCATGTTAGTCTTGGTCTTCCTCTGCCTCCTTGTATTTTCCCCTCCAGGATTACTTTTACTGCATCACTGAGCAGAAATATTTGCTTAAAGAAATTGTTCTTATTTTATATTTTAAAATTGCTTTTTGCAACCATGCTTATTATCATGCTGCAACTTTGTCCTTTATTAGTTTCATGATTACATTAGATTTGAATATCAGAAATGATTGTACTGGGCAACTGGGAAAATTAAGGGACGAAGAGATAGAGGAAAGCAAAGAGAAAAGATACCGGACAGCTTAAGAGAATGGCTTGGCAGAAGGTCAACAACAGAAATTATAAATAACTGTCGTGATCGAAAGTTGTGGAAAGACATGAGCACCTACGCCAGCAGGCCCGGTACTTGATGATGATGAACAGGAATGGAAAAATAACATTTACTGAGATGAATGAGATATGATTATACAAATATTTATTCACGCGATAAATACAAGCTACGCTTAATGCCTCAGTGGTTTTAAATAAGTTTTACAAATACTTTCCATTATAATCTTTAAATATATATATATTGTTTCTAGTTAACTTTATGGCCCAAATTTGCTGGATCCTGTGATAAAATCGTGTGCCAGTTATTGTAAATGTGTACCAAATCTATCAAACTCTCAGTAAGGCATTTAACCCATTTCTAGTGTGCCAGTTATTGTAAATGTGTACCAAATCTATCAAACTCTCAGTAAGGCATTTAACCCATTTCTAGTGTGCCAGGGGAACTACAATATAAACATAACGAGTAAAGGTCGTGTGCCTAAAGAAATTGCCATGAAATGTTCGGATAGATGTCTATTTCATCCCTAGGATATATTTCTATTTCATCCCTAGGATATATTTCTATTTCATGCCTAAATCAAGCGCGATAACTCAATTTTATGTTATTTTTATTTTTGTGAAAATGTCTCAGCTGACAGCTTGGACAAACGAATAATTGATTATCTATCAACAATTATTACACTCTCCATTGTATTGAACAGGTTGTTTGTATCCTACTGCTCACACTTTCATAGCACATCACAAACATTTCATTCCTGTTTGCAAAATGTCAACAGAATTGTCGTGTTCATTTTATTTTGCATTGTATCACTTCATTGGTATTGTTGTTAATACTTTGTTTTATACAACAGAAGATGTCAAGTGTGTGTGTTTAATCACCACAGGCTGGTTACAATGATTGCATTTGCTCTGTTTAATCTGTTATATGAAATTGTTCAAGTAAACTCTGTTCATTTTGCAGAATGTTAACTGGCCAGGTTCACAATTATTAAAAGTGTGTGTGTGTGTGTGTGTATTTAAAGTGTAAAATAATTATGATTGATATTTATTTTAAGAGTATATGTTTATTTGTTTTGTTTGCTAAATATCCTTCCAGGCAGTTTTTGAGTAAATGAAAGTAGGATAGCTAATGAATTATGAGCTCACATCTTGTTTCGATTCCCATCAATCAAAGGCGAGGTCATTGTTAATGTGTGTTTTATTTAAACGTAAGAACTGAGCAAATGTGGATTACATTTTTTTGTTTTTGTTGATCTTTTATAACTATTGTTTTTTTAGTTGTGAAGCTGTACATTAAGTTATTTAAACAGTTCAAATGTGAGTATTGTTGATTTGAAATTATTATCCCTTACTATTTTTTTTTTAAAAGAGTTTGAGTATCAAGAATCAAAAGCCGGGTATCTGTCCTTGATTTCAAGACTTGAATTCAGGAATTATTTTTTAGTTTGGACAGAATAAACTGACATGAAATGAATCCGCCTGAGGTCATTTAAGTTCAAACGTTGGAATAAAACTTGCCAACAGTTACAATTTATCAAACTATAGATACAATTATAAAGAAGTGTCGTAGGACATGAAAATATAGGCAAAAATATACTATCTTTTATACCATCTTTGAATAATACAGAAGGGAGGTCAAAAAGTAATGCACACCAATTTTTTTCTCGGAAACTATTCGGGCAAAATGTGTGAAATTTTCACAGATTGTAGCTGAACATCCCCTTTACACTACCTATTTTTCAACATAATCTCCGTCCAAGCGTATTGCCTTACGCCAACGCGAAACTAGGTCATGAATGCCTCGTTTGTACCAAGTTTTGTCCTGCTCGCGTAGCCATTTTTTAACTGCACGGATCACATCCTCATCATTGTCAAAGTGTTTCCCACGCAGGAATTTTTTGAGTGGTCCAAACAGATGGAAATCTGAGGGAGCCAGATCAGGGCTGTAAGGAGGATGGGGCAGTACAGTCCAACCAAATTTGTTGATTGCTTCCCGTGTTACCAGACTTGTGTGAGGGCGTGCATTGTCATGTTGAAGCAACAAATCTGCAGATGGCTTATTAGGCCGAACTCTGTGGAACCGATTTTTGAGTTTTGTCAGTGTATTGATGTAAGCTGTCGAGTTGATTGTCTCACCTCTTGTCATTACATCAACAAGAATCACACCATCAATGTCCCAGAAGACAGTGATCATCACCTTTCCGGCTGATGGAGATGTTTTGAATTTTTTTCTTTTTGGTGACTGCGGATGATGCCATTCCATTGACTGCATTTTTGTTTCAGGCTCATAATAATGTGCCCACGTTTCGTCACCGGTAACAATTTTTGGACAAAAACATTTCTCCTTCAACACCGAAACGCTCCAACAATTCAGAACAGAATGTTTTCCTTTGAACTCTGTGATCATTTGTTAGGCACCGAGGAACCCATCGAGCGCAAATCTTTGAATATCCGAGAGTTTTAAAAATTGCGATTGCACTTCCCTTGCTGACTGTAAGCTGCAATGCCAATTGCTGACTAGTGATACGCCTATTCTTACGAATAATGGCATCAGCCCGGTTTAACATGTCTGTGCAGGTAGCCGAGGCAACACGTCCAGAACGCGGTAAATCATGCAGCTCCACTCGTACACTTTCTGCAGCTTTAATTCTCTGAACCCAGCGACTAACTGTGCTCCTATCGACTGCAGAACATTTGTACACTGCACACAGTCGTTTATGAATGTTTGCCACAGTTTCTTTTTCCGCAACCAGAAATTCTATGACAATTCGCTGTTTGTAACGGACATTGTTGACAAGCTCCATTTTAACGGTTCATAGATTGCGTAATATTTTGCAGAATGCTGTGCAATTTGGTGCACATAATTGGAACATGTCATATTCCAAGTGTGCAAAATTTCATATTCCTATCTTTATTATTAGCCGAGAAAAAAATTGGTGTGCATTACTTTTTGACCTCCCTACGTACTTTGATCTTGTACATGAAATGTTATGAAACGTTGGTAAGAAAATTAGAAAGACCTTTGGTGTGGACATTTATAGAACTAAATTTCATGCACGAGAAGTTCTTTCTAGAATGAGTTTAATGACGGGAGACAGCAATTCCAGTTACAACGCTACAATTTCTAATTTACATTATTTATAGTTACAGTATTGTCGAGTTGAGTTCTTTGTGCTTCAGAAAGCTCGAAAGCCTCGGTGGCTGGGTGGGTAGTAGCCTACAGTCGTAGATCGTGTCTTGATCAGAAATATCATCTTTCAACTCCCATTTGTGTCGGATTGTTTTTTTTTATTTCAACAAGGCTTTGTGGGTCACCCAGTCTCTAGAAATGAGTAGAATAGATATATATGGCCCTTCTTGTCTTGTCAGACGGTCTAGTGGAGGCTATTGTGTATTTTTTTTTTACGTTTCGTTTTTTGTCGAACATCTTCTCTCGTGGCTAATTCTACCAATGTTTGACAAACACACACGGCCACAGAATGAACAAGTCAGGCCCACTGATCCACATGGGTGTCATGAGTCTTTTCTCTTCTAAGAACTTTGGTGCTTTCTTCCTCATTTCACTTTGCCTACTCTGCCTGGGCACGGACTATGGAGATAGTGCTTTACCCAGTCGCACTATCCCCCTCTCGACTTCGTATCAAGAATTTCCGAAGGAGGGACAAAGTCCATACGTTCGGAATTGAAAGAAGATGCAGGGGATGCCAGAAGGACGGTAACGCTGTCTACTGCCTTAGGGTCCCTCCCTCCGGATTTTTACTCTGGGTGTACTCCCATAACCTTCGATTCTAACTAGAATCTAGTCCACAAGATAGTGGAGGGTTTGGTATAGATGAGATATGTATGGCAGGTAAAGACGGTGGGCGTGATACCGAATGAGTCACCCAAAGAAATGTGCTGTGGTGATGGACGAATATGGTCACTACCAAAATACTCCCCACACGCCCTGCAAAGTGTGGAGGGAACATTTTTTTTTTTTGGTCTCCACAAAATTCTCCAAGTAGAAGACAGTGACGTATGTAGATAGATTGTGTTGTAAGTGTTTGTTTGACTTTACGGATTAGTTGTACTGAATGTCAGGAGTCAATGACAACGAAAAGAGAACATGTTTGATTCCATCATCATCAGGTGCCATACCGATCGATGTAGGCGATCATGTCACCCTTTCAAAATGTTCTATCCAACGTGCATCATATCAATTTTGTTGTTGACTGTTTTCCATACCATGACACCAAGCTATCTAGTATTTTCTCTCTTTGTTGTCTGCGATCTCTCTTTTCCTGTATTTTGCCAGTTGTAACCAAGCATTACAACTTTTCTCTTCTCATGATGTGCCCGAAAAATGTTGATTGTTTCTTTATAATGTTTTTTATTAGCTCCCTTTTGTCCTGGTCTCATCGAGAACTTCTTCATTGGTCTTTTAGCGGTCCATGGAACTTTCAACATTCTTCTGAGAAATCTCATCTCTGTGGCCTCTAATCGTCTTTTCATTTTTTTTTCTACTGTTTACGTTTGTCTACTGTCCATGATTCGTTTCCATAGGTCAGAATTGGCTCTATATAGCACCGATGAACTCTCTTTCTCATTTCTATTGACATAGATCTGTTGCATAAGATATTTTTCATTTTCTGAAATGATATTTTGGCCTGAGCTATTCTGCTTTTTTTATATCTGTAGTGCATCTTCCATCAAATGTTATTTTGCCCAAGTATTTGACTCTACACTTATTTCAAATTTGTCCTGTTTATTTTTATGCTGCATGCTGGTTATGATTGTTTCTTCGATATGACCATTACTTCTGTTTTCTTACTATTCAGACTGAGACCTTTCTTGTTGCTTTCTTTCACTACTATGTAAATCACTTCTTGTTGTTTATTCTTCGTTTTGCTAGTGGGTCGTCAGCATATCGCAGATTGTTTATGTTTTGACCGTTGACTTCAATTCCTTCTCATAACATTTTTGCTGTAAAGTGAGAAAAAATCCGGCGAGAGAACACAACCTTTTCTAATTCCTTATTTTATATATTGGAACTGTCCTGTTTGGTTGCCAGCTCTTATGGCTGCTGCTTGTTGCCAATACATGTATTTTTATGATTCTCAGATCCTTACAATCGATGTTTACATCCAGCATACATAAAATGTTGGCAAAAATTCTGGCCAAGGGAGGTAACTATATGATTTCTATCTATATTACTGGGACTTGATTGAGAAATCTACATTTAGGAGAATGTCATTTGTTCATGGTCCATGTCGAGAGACGTTGGATATATCATGTTCCTCCATAACTCTCAGCATTGTGCTCGTTATTTTACAACTTTACTGTTGATCTTTTCCCGTGTGACGCATTCAAACCACCCAGCAGCTTTTCCATTTTATCGACCTATGTCTCTCCGGTCTTCTATTTTTTCCTGTTGACATGGTATTCCAACCCCACTTATCTCCACACGTGTCCCACAAATCAGGACTGATTATGAACTTCCATATTTTCTTGGGGAACACAACGGTGGTTTCCCCTTGCGTGCTATTGAGAGTGCGTATGGTTTACACTACTAACCTTTGACCCTAACCAGGGTCTGTCTTGCATGGCAGCAGGTGGTTGGAAGTAAGAGTTTTCATTCTCCTGGATCAGTTGTCAGCCAAGACTGTCCAGTCTCATATTTCGCACTCAATCTGGTATTAGGTGCCAGAAACTCGCCTTCTGCTACAAAATACCCCTGCCACGTGTGGGTGAGGAGATGGACTTTGCTGTCAGATGATGTTTGAGGCGCTGGTCTTGAGAGTATTTAGTTAACACTGATAGCTCATCCAGGCTCTGACAGCAATCAGATAATAAGAGAATGTGTGCATTTGAAATTATATTTGGTATTAGTAGGGGCGGTTTGTAGAGAAACGAATGAGAGGTTTAATCAGCAAGCTACAGGAACCATGCATACAGAGGAATGACATGCAGTGATAGAAGACAACACAAAATAGGCGATACAGTGATAGCAGACAACGCAAAACAGATGATACAGTGATAGCAGACAACACAAACAAGGCGATACAGTGATAGCAGACAACACAAAACAGACGATACAGTGATAGCAGACAATACAACAAGACATGATATTGCTGAGAATTTTCTTATTTTATGGGACATGGACTATAAACACAAATGCAGAGAAAAACTAGAAACACACACACTTACACATACAAAGCTGTACAAAGAAGTTGGAAAAAAAAAAGATTTTAACCAAATTTTGAAAGAAATTAAAAGCGTAATAGGTATTTTAAAAACATAAATGTGCATACACTATAGTCACTCTGCAGTGAACCAGGCTACACAAAACGTCCTTAGTTACGAACTTAGCCTGGGCTACTGTGGGGACATAGAAAAGACACAAAACAAAAACGTGAGGGAAAAAGGAGCACTTAACTCATCTGGCCAGTTCAACTGTCCGAGTTCTCTTCTTCTGCGATCATGACTCTTTCAGAGTAGGATTCTGGACTCTCTCATGAAGGCAGCTAGCTGTCCGTTTAAGTGATTCAGTTGTCTCGTATAGTTTCTCTTCCATGGTGTTTATGAACACTGTATATTATTTGTTGACAAGAGTTATTCAACTTTGAAAAGCCGTAAATATAGTGTCACGTGACCAGTTCTTCAATCTACCGTAACCGCCAATCACTAGAAATATTTTAAATAATTCCTTAGTATTATCTCATGTTTGTCTAACAAAGGTGAAAGAAAAGAAATGTAATAGGAATGGCAAAAAGCAATGTCAACAACATGACAAATATACTCACGTCAAAGCAAATAACATCTGAACTAAAACTACGAATAGGAAAATCTTATATTTACTCAACATTCCTGTATATGGCCTTTGGCGTCTTGGCAGACGGTTAGTAGCAAGTAATCATGATAAGTCAGTAGTTTAGTAAAGCACCAGTGTCTCATACTGGGTGCTGCTTTACTGAACATCTCTCGTGGCTGAATTTTCCAATCCTGGACAGACAGATCCATCCACAGAACGAACAAGGTGGACCCCCGGTACCCGGCCTTGTCTCCTTTTTCTTGCGCCTTTTGTCTTCTGAATTTGACATCAGCACTGTCTCGAAAGTTGATGTACCAATTTTGTATTTTTGCACTCCATGTGCTACGATCCGCAGCCACATTTTCCAAGTTCCTTTCACTTATAGAAAATTCCCTCAAGGAAGCCCTGCAAATATCCTTATATCTCAGCACTGGGCTGCCCTTTGGTCTCTTTCCGTCCCTAAGTTCTCCATACAATATTTGTTTAGGAATACGATTGTTTACCATTCTTCTTACATGACCCAGCCACCTTAGTCTACGAATCTTAAGTGTTGCCATGATCGATGGGATACACCAAACATTCCTGCATGGCGCAGAAAAAAAGTAAAAAAAAAAATAAAAAATAAGTTCCCTCCACGACTTGCTAGGCGTTACGGGAATATGGTGTTAGTGACAATATTTTTTCATGACCACGGCACATTTTTAGGTGATGTGGTCGGTATCACGGCAGGCCGCCTTTACTTCCTAGAAAAATTTTTAGAGGGTGGGTGAACCCCGGAGCCTTGTCAGTCTGAAACAAAAAACCGCTACTGCAGGAGATCGAACCCGGATCCTTCTGGTCATGAAGCGAGCACACTAACCACTCAGCCACCGAGGCTCTCAGAAATGGTGCAGAAACATAGACATGAAATAAGAAAACAGAGCAGAAAATTGAAGCTTTTGAAATGTGGATCTTTAGGGTAATGAGGAAAATTGGGTGGAAGGGGAAAAAAAAAGACAAACAATGAAGTTCTGAATCAGATGACAATGAAAAAAAATAATAACTACTTAACACAATTTGAAAAAGACAAGCGAAATCTTGTGGACATGTGAAGAGACATAACACCTTTCTAAACGTCATCTTGGAAGGGAAGGTTCAAGGCAGACGAGGCAGAGATAGACGAAAACTAAAGTTTACAGATAACACCAAAAGGTGAAACTATGACAACGTCCGCCATCAATGCAAGAAATAGAAATGGCGCTCCATGGTAGCCAACCTTAGAAGTGGAGCCGGCACACAATGAATGAATGAAAAAAAATGTATTCAACATTCTAGGTACAGTGTGAGCAAATCGATCTCCCAACATTTTATTGCATTTTTCTGATTAACCACTAAAGTTAAACAGAAAATAGAAATCGTTGACCGTTTACATTTTGTAGGAGCATTTCATTAATAACACTTTAGATCTTGTGTGGCAGATTTCATTTTTTACATTTTATTTAGTTATTTCAAGAGCAAGGGAGCCGCGATAGCTCAGTGGTTAGTGAACTGGACTACAAAGGACAAGAGGTAGGTTTCGATCCTGATCTACTGCTTTCAGGTTCACCCAACTTTAAATGGAAACCGGATTTATTCTGGGAAAGTAAAGGGGCACGGGTGTAATACTGAGAACATTACCTCAAAAATCATGTGTCGAAAGTTTGTAAATATTATTGGCACTGACACCATATTCCATATACGCTACGTGACATGACTGGGCTCTTTACTCATTTCAAGAGCAACATGTTCTATTTTTTTTATTAGAATCTTCTTCCTCTTCACGGATGGTCGTGTATTGAGTTGCAATGGCAAAGTGCCACACGATTGACAATGATGTACCTACCCGCCTGTCTATATATCTGTCTATATATCTGTCTATATGTCTATATACCCGCCTGTCTATATATCTGTCTATTCGTCTTTGTGTCAGTCTGTCCATCCATACATTCATCTATCCTTCTATTCATGTTACCCACCTACAAAGTTATCTATATGTTTGTCTGTCTGCCTTCCTACAAATAATTTGTCTGTCTGCCTTCCTACAAATAATTTGTTTGTCTGCATTCTATCATATCAATTAGTTTGTCTGTCTACCTTTCTAACTGTCATTCTGTCTAACTATTTAATCTACCTACATTCTTTGTGTGTGTTCTACAACAGAAACACTATCGTCATTGTACTAGAGAGCTTCAAAACAGTGTGTTATCTTGCCATATTCCTGAGTAAAATATAGGCACAGTATCCAAAGACAGATGCACTCGTGATAATTGTTCTACATACATACCTGCCCACCTCTTTGCCTGACTGCCCATTTAGGTAGTGATAACTGCCATGGGTCATGATTTTACAAGATAACTATTTTTACTGATATTGCTACTTCTGTTAAACTTTTTTTTAATGTGAATGCATGTCTTCTAATTAATGTCTATGAACAAATATCTTCTTTAATATTAATGTAGGCCTTTTCTTATACATACGTTTTGTTTACGCTCTCTCTCTCTCTCTCTCTCTCTCTCTCTCTCTCTCTCTCTGTGTATATGTATATATATATATATATATATATATATATATATATATATATATATATATATATATCCCCCTCCTTAAAATTGTCTGGTCTGCTGTGATCTATGTTCGTGAAATACTTTAATAAGAGTAAAAAAAAAAGTAAAGTACCCCCCGTCACGCCAAGTGGCGTATAGGGAAATATGGTGTTAGTGACCCTATATTTTACAGACCTTCAGCACATGATTTTTGGGGTAATGTGGTCGGTATTACGCCCGTGCTGCTTTTACTTTCCCAGTAAAAAATCCGGTACCCATTTAAGTGAACCCGGAGCCGTCGGTTGGGATCGAACCCTACCCCTTGTCCGTAGTAGTCCAGTTCACTAACCACTGAGCTATCGCGGCTCCTACTAATTTTTAGGGAATTAGTAAAACCCAGGTGTCCTCGCCAGGATTACGAACCCCGGCTGTTGCCGTGGTAAGCCAACCGCCTATCGATTGCGCTAACCGGACACCCTATATGCTTGAGTAAAACTCAATGAGGTTTTGTACTGTTAGAATGTTGACCAGGTTTTACGCCCGGCAACTGTGAAATGTGTGACGTCTTGAGTCTTATTGCAAGGCCACGATGGCGGTTCAGTGCAACTACTATTATTTCAGCCAGCAATGCTATTAGTTTTCATTTATTTGTGACAGTTTTCTGGGAAATACTAAGAAATAACATGTCTATGATTGTGATCGCGTGTGTTGTTGTTATATTTGTCTGTTTGTTAAAAGGTGTACATTAATTACAGTGAGGTCACTCAAGATGTGAGATAGTGAAATGGTTTAACAAAAAGAAACGAATAGTTGCCAAAAAAGTAGAAAATGAGGAATCCAAATTCTAGTGATGTAACGTCCAAGAAAATATCTGTCTATAATGGTGGCAAGTATTGTGTGTTTGTCAATTGTTCAAATGAATCTACAGAAAATGAGAGACACATTTTTATGTTTTAAAAAAAAACATTTTGTCGTAAATGACTAAAACATCCAAACTGGCAAGTCCATCCAAATGCGCAAGAAAGTTTAGCAAAATTAAAACTGGTTTATCATATTATAATGTGACACTACAATGGACAAATACCAGCATAGGGATTTTCTTATGGACAACAAATAACGGAATCGTAAAAGATTAATATATGAATGAGAAATACACGTACTTAACAGGCATGAAACTGCTTTAAAATAAAATTCAAAAAACGTTGTGTCCATTTGGTGTACTCTGAACATAAAGAAAGGAAACTCATATTTATTTCAGTACAAAATGTGTTAGCATGTGCTCATAAAAATAGTTACATGTTTGATTAGATATGACATTATCTAATCATTATATTACATAGTTTGATTTATTCATACAATACACTTGTTCTGTTTATTTTGGTTTTCAAAGTGTATTTTCAATTAGTAACGATAACAATGTATTTTTTTATATTGTGATGTTTTAGACATTGCTTATTAATTTATTAGTTTTGAAGAATAATTATTCATATTTATTTTATATTGTGATGTTTTAGACATTGCTTATTAATTTATTAGTTTTGAAGAATAATTATTCATATTTATTTTCAAGCTTTTGCCTAAACGAATTCAAAATGACCACAATTCACATTGTCCTGTTTCCGAATCCACTTCCGGGTCATCCTGTAGTGGTGAAACCCTATTACTTGTGAATGTCTGTCCTTGACTACACTCGCAGTGTTGATTGTCTGTCTATTGTAGAAAGATAGACGGTTTCTGGTTTCCACTCAGATTAACCTTTACAACATGAAACGGTTAATTAAATGTTTATAATTATGCCCAAAATGGAACCCGTGTTTGAGTTTCAATTTTTTTGCTCAGATAATTAATTTGCTGTCGATTGTGTTTTTCCTTTTTTTGTGTGTGCTGTCTTTCTTATTGTATTAGTATGATTGGTAGAAGAGTGAATGAAATATGATCGCAATAAAAAGAGAGAAACTAAGTTGATAGCAGCTAGGAGTCATCATCATTGAGTGTCGTCTAACCCATCGAAGGTTGGCTACCATGGAGCGCCATTCCGCTCTATCTTTTGCTTTAAGGTGCAGGCTGTCATTGGCTGACTTGTCCATTTTTTTATGTTACTCGTCCATGTTAGTCTTGGTCTATCTCTGCCTCTTTTACCTTGTATTTTCCCTTCCAATATTACTTTTAGTAGGTTGCTGTATCTTTTAACAAACCCTCAAAAATCTCATTTATCTTGTTTAGATTGCATTGAGTAGTTCTCTTCAATATTTTGTTGTTTTAAGACTTCATCGTTTGTTTTCTTTTCTTTCCATCCAATTGCTTCATATTTTTCTATAAATCCACATTTCAAAGGCTTCAATTTTCTGTTCTGTTTTCTTGTCTAATGTCTATATTTCGGCACCATACAGGACTGTTGAGAAGATATAACATTTTGCTATTCTTAGTTTCAGCCCATCGGAACTCCATCTTTCCATAAAACAAGAAAATCAGCAAATGCCTGCCCTCCGTAGCTCTGATGTACGTGTCTTCAGCAACGACCATGAACGAGAATGTAAAAGCTGATAGTTGTAGTTGTCAATTGCTTAGACACCAAGTGGAACACTGATAAGAGAGGCAAGTACAACGCGTATTTGCCCCTCACTAAGACTACGAAAATCACACAGAGCAGGGCAGTAACTTATGGCGAGGTAAACTACGAGCCTTTTGTGACGTTTCACGGCACATGATGAATGTTATATTATTATTATTATTATTATTATTATTATTATATATGTTGAGTTGTAGGGAAGTATCGAGTAATGATTCTCGAAAGAGTAACCATTCATGGTTGAGCCGAACGTAGATATTGAATAAATCTCCCCTTTCTTCCAGTTTTCTAACTCGCACAAGTTGGGGCAACATTGGCTGCTGCAATCAGTTTCCTGCAACCAGCTCAGTCTGAGACTGCTCGTTGTGGAAGCCGAGTCATATCTGCCTGTTCTATGAAGTTATGTTCATATTTGATGCTTTCTACAGTTTTGCTTATAGCAAAATGTAGTGTCTTCTCAACAGTCCTGTATGGTGCACAAATATGGACATTAGACAAGAAAACAGAACAGAAAATTGAAACCTTTGAAATGTGGATTTATAGAAGAATAGGTAGAATTGGATGGATAGAAAAGAAAACAAACGATGAAATCTTAAAATAACTAAAAATTAAAAGAGAACTACTAAACACAATTCAAACAAGACAAATGCGATTTTGGGGCCATGTTAAAAGATACAACAGCCTACAAAAATAATCTTGTAAGGAAAAATACAAGGTAAAAGAGACAGAGGCAGACCAAGACTAACATGGACGAGTAACATCAAAAGA